>CM076727.1:13862833-14452833 GCA_038501795.1 Pseudopleuronectes americanus | reverse complement strand
ATTTATGAATTTTGTGAAATTTGGTACAGATTCAAATAAAAACCTTGATGTAGTGAATTTAAATGTGGCTTCATTGGGGAACTGTTGGGCCTTGACAGAGGTACGCACTCATTCTAGTACATATGGGACATGTATTACAAATTTAATTCCCTGCTCTCGGATTTGACTTCACTTTCTGCAGACACTGATGGAGACGATGTGTCCGATCAAAATAAACGGCAGAAATCTGGGCTACGTCTCCTTCGAGTGTTTGCATTCCTCACATTCTCCAAGCACAAGTTCAAAGTTCCACCGGAGCAGCTGAAAGCTTAGATAATACAGGAGAGGCCGCGGGACAAGATTACATTCTGACTCTCACCTCGGGTTTCACAGGAGGAAAACAAATATGGCTGCTTTAATGAGCCGCGAGCTTGGAAAGCACCGTCACAAATCCTCAAGTATTATATTCATCTCAAAGGAGAATTTTCCCTTCTAACTTTTGGTGGTGCTATCAGACACGTGTTTGTCTGCCACTGCGTCATATTGTGCAACCCTTGCCTCGGGGTCTTTGTCATGCCTAAAACATCAGAGAAGCTCGGGAGAAAACTGATCTGGAGGTTCCAGCATCACAAGAGGTTTCACATTCCTCTGTTTGGCCCCGCTGTGGTCTTTGATTGTTTGGTTTGACTCCTTTGAGATAATTCATCGAGCTCCGGCCCCATAGTAGAAGCAGATCTCATCAATATTCAAAGTGTCATAAATTTGTGTCCAAATAATTTAACAGCTTCCTGTACACGCAGCTAAAAGGAATCTAAGATGGAACACAAGAGTATATATCAGGTTCGAGTCGCAGACTAATTCTTCTTATTGTTTCCATTTCAATCTCTGTGAGGTCTAATAATGTTCTGTAAGTGTCCATTATAACTCTTGGACCGAGTGGAATAACTTCCCTGAGAGCTGTGGAGCCCATCTAGAAACACTCAAACATAAAAATGTGCAAAGACTAAAACAACCCAGAGATAAATAATAAATAAATGAATCACAGTTGAATCCATGTGTTCAAAATCCAAATTCTGTAATTAAATCTAAATAATTTGGGGCAACAAAATGGTTTGAATTGAAATGATTGATAATCTCATTATTTCCTTTCTGTTCATGATTTGCGTTGGTGCACATCAGACGCAGCTTACTCAGTGTTAATGATGTGAGTATAATCTAATGACAGCTGGAGAGAATTTCACGCCACTTACAACAACATGCGAGTCGTGATTGATTAGTGAAAATGTTTCGCTGTACAAATCAATCCTTTCCAAATGGAGCCTGGTGATGACGCAAGTAACACCTCTGGCCACGAGGCTGGACAACGAACAGGACAACAGGATACACAAAGGGTTGTTTACTCAGTGTTCAAATATAAAATGACTAACAAAAAACTAACCACAGTCCAAACTACTCCAACGAATGTTTACTTTAAACAGCAAATAGAGGATGTGTGTATAAGATAACTTATGGAAATGTAAATAATATCTATTTTGCATGCATAATAGAAGCAAATGATTATGAATTAGAATTTCAATATTTTTTATACCAGGAGAAATATTAATGATTTAATGAAAATAGAAGTATCAAATGTAAACAAATATTTCCAGTATTATGAATTGTTGTTCCAGCAAAAATATGACAGATTCTAATCAGGATTTTTTCAAATATGAGGATTTGCTGCTTCTGTGAGAGTAAACTTCAAATGTTTAAGTCTTGGACTGTTGGTCGGACAAACCATAGCTTAATTAATAATTAATAAATAATACAAAGTCTCACCAAAATGACCTAAGGCCTACACAGTGGAACAGTCTCTGTAATGATGCTCTTCTCTTTTGTTTTGCCCTCAGTCAAACCACACCCTGCTGCTGCTTTGTTCAGCCAGCTCTGCTGAATATTCACATGTGGGCGGGGTCAGGCTCCGTGTGTCAGTGGTCTCATGTTATACTGACACATGTACAGTGTTCAGGCCTTTAGAAATAACACATGTAGATAAAAAAAAACAGAAAAACACAGGCTTGTGGACACAAACAAAGTCTGTTCATGCCTTCCGTTCCTCTTTCTTTTGAGTTTTTGACTTGAGTCTCTTTCTGTCTTACAGTGAATCCATCTGTGCTGAGGGCAGATCCCCCCCCAGACCCCCGGGACATGGAGGTGGTGCAGAGGGTGGGGGGGGAGGTTAGGATTATCAATGCTGAAAACTGTGACAAAATAAATGATAAAAAAGAGAGAGTTTCCCATTCACATCCGAGAAACAAACTGACAAGAATCCCAGTGTAATTGCCTGGTTGGGGGGGATGCAGTAAACCGAAACCAAAAAACTGTTTTTCACCACACACTCAGACACAGATGCTCACAATAATGTTTGTGTGAGCGCGTTTCTTGTGCGACCCGTGCTCATGAATGCACATTAGTCACATTAAGGCCCACATAATGGCTCCTTTGACTAATAACCCAGAAAACACTGAGCGGCCATCAAAGATCTATTTTAAACCACAGAGACTGTATGGCTACAGGCCGTTGGACGACGTGGGAGGAGAGAGGCCTCATTCGATTTCTTAACTCAGGCAACTGGTTAAGAGACGAACACAAAGCTGAGGAGTGAGTTAGAAGCTTGATGTATTAGCTACATAAACAATATGCACAGTATTTAGCTCATAAACAGGCACAGACATAGTGTTTAGGTCTGGTCGTCTAACACAGGAAGCTTGAGATGACATCATCACCACCACCACCAGCAGCAGCAGCCGTTTAGTTCAGGTGACAGAGCGTCTTCCTGCTTTTCTTTACATGTGCACCCGTCTGGGTCTAACTCACACACTGTTAATCCAGCTGGTGCCATCTGGCCAGCGACACACTCACACACACTGGGTTGAGTCACTATGCTTCTCAGGACTCTGCATTGACTTCCATTCATTTTTGGACAGCCTAAGGAAAAGCTTATCCCTTAACCTTATCTCTAACCTTAACCAAACAATCATTCACATCGGACCCCTAACTTAACTAGGACATCAGAAAGGACATTTAACCTCATTTGGACCAGGCTTATTTTGTCCCCATGAGGTCAACTGGTCCTGACAAGATCAGAGTTTATATTAGAAAATGTCCGAAAGAGATAACAACACACACACACATACACACACACACACAGAGGCACATAGGGATATTCAGCTCTTAGCTTCAGTGTGCGTCTGCTGCATCTTCAGGCCCTGCCTCTGTGGTTTGCAGGGATGAGACAGTAATTAATGTGACAGCCAACAGGTCGGCCTGTTAAAGATGAGGCACTGTGGGTGAAAACACTCTGCAAGCTGAGCACTCGAGCAGGGAGAAGCACCTTAGAGCAACAACTGAATCAATAGTGAATAGTGTATCCCTCTCCCTCAGGGGAAATGTTGAGAGGATGAAACAAATACCAGGACGCAGACAAAGACCAAATCTCATATGCATAATACTGTGATGTTATTAAAGGAGCTGAATTAAGTATACAGTTTGTATTCAAGGAGCAGGGATCAGGTCCGGGTCAGCCAGGGACCCTGAACGTGGAGACGCTCTGTTTCTCAGACTCACATTCCTGTCATTCTGGTTTGAAGAGTCTTATTAGGAATAAGAATAAGAGGAAACACCCATGCGCTTGTCCCGATGACTAACACTGAGCTCACATGTGAAGATCAGATGAACACACAGTGTAGCTTCAGATCAGCTGCAACACTGAGGCTCAGCTCATGACGTCACGTAAGCCCAGTGTTATGTTTCTAATGTTCTGGTATTCAGTTGTATCGGGACAATAAATCAGAAGAGGGGGGTCTGACTCCTCACTCGACCTCTGACCTGGGGGAGTCAATCCTCTCTTTTCCATTGGTCAGAGTTACCCCCTGCTCTCCTGACAACACATGGCTGACTTCTCACACTGCAAGCATCCCCACCAACGACCACAACTCTCATGACGTTTGTTTGGTATAAAAATATTTCCTGAAACAAGAGTGGTGCTGGAAGCAAATTTGTTCAGGATCGACTCTCTAAACCAGACGTTGTATTAGAAGCTCATTTTTAAACGTCTATTGCCACCTCTCTCTCTTTCTCTCTCTCTCTCTCTCTCTCTCTGTCGGCCTCTCTCTCTCTCTCTCAGCCTCTCTCTCTCTCTCTGACAGGATTTCCTCCAGACACAAAGACCACCATGCCCGGCCAAACAGATAAGCTCGGGCCGACGACTTGTGTGACTCGTCACCAGGAGCCCATTCCTGTCATTCTTAGGTTTATTAAAAGAGGTGTTGATCTAACAACCGAGTCCTGAGAGGAACCACGTGTGTGCAAACAATTCAAATGCACATAAACACCAGACAACTCCCCCTCTCGCATTATATTACAACCCTGTAAATGTACACAGAAATACAGGAAGGGAGCTCACTGTACACTGTCTCAGTCATCACATATGATTTCTGCATGTTTTCACAATGTATTTCCTTGGCTTTAGGGTGGACCTAAAAACATGGTGCATGTGAATCCTTAGAGTAATAAAAAATGCTTCGTGGTGCAGACTCAGCGCACAGATGTAGCTTTGGGGCTGTTTAAAATGAATCATTGGCAGCATTAATGGTTCAGCTGGGGGGGGGGAGAGACGTGTTCTTACCTTCCCATAGTCGGTCGTGAGGACCAGAGACGAATCATCACAAGAGCTGACGGTGGAGGGGAGGAGCTGGTCTTTGTGTCTCAGCCACACATGGGCCCCCTGCAACACAAAGACCAGTGCAACATCATTAGCATCTGGACACCGGACATGTGTTAGAGTCATTGGCTTCATAGGAAAGGACTGGACACAAACAGGAATTAGATGATGCTATTGACGCATATTTAAATCATTACTGAAAACCACGGAGGTCAATGAGGAAACCAGAGAAACATTAAGGACACATTTAGTCGTATTTAGACACAGTTAAGATTCAAAGGAGGAAAGCAGGAGTCAGTCTTTTTCCATTTTCTCTTTCCCTGAGCGTTGCTCACCGCTCTTTGCCACATAGCTACTCCCTCACCACAGCAGACTGGCACACTTATCCTCTTATTAAACTGTCACTGACTCTTTTCTTTCAGCCAGGCCTGCACTCTGAGGGCGTGTCCGAGACTGGAACCACCACTCAGAGTCATACACACTCAGTAAAACTGTCAGAAAACTCTTCCAGTCCTCGGCTTTGGGGCTAATTCACTCCATAAAACAGAAGAGCTTGGGCCTCAAAACGAGGGTTTTTCAATCTAGCAAATAAATCCGTACAAATGTTTCTCTGCCCGTCACACTTTCTTCTTCTCTTTGTTTCTATCAGGCAAACCACAGCACACTTCTAGCCATTCATCCCGCCTGGTCTCCTGTGTTTGTGTATCCATGTGAAGTCACCGACCTTCCCAGACATGTTTGTTAGCAGCTCAGCAACCAGGAGCAATAACAGGAATCTGAGGCTGATTGCTCAGGCGGACTGTCACTTCCTTATAGTGGTGGAAGAAACATTTATAGATGAGCGCAAACGCCTGCCGAGTTGTAAATCTTTAAGGAATACTTGGTCAACATCCACCAGGTTCAAACACAAGAAAAATTACCTTTATTTAACAATATTAGTTAATCAAAACATCTCATGATGAATATATGGCCTTTAAAGCATAATAAACTTATTTGATTATTTGCTGAGAAATAGGTTAGAAGATTGATTTAATTTAAGGTCAAATCCGGCAGCTGGTTAGCTTAGCTACATCACAGGTTACAAACATTGGCTGCCAAATCCTCTCAACCTCATAATTAAAACATTATATTTTCCATGTAGAAAACAACTGAGGTGTGAAACGACAATCTGCTGTTTTGTAAGGAGTTACGAGAGTGAATGAAGCCTGTTTCCTTTGAGAAGCCTGTTTGTATTTCCTCAGTCCGTGATATCATCTATAATTAATTTCACAAAGGAATAATATTAAGGCTCATTTATGCTCCACGTTTGATACTACATGGAAACAGACGGAACAGTCATCTGTGTTAATTTTGTCCATATTTTTACACTTGTCTAAAAGCTAACAAATCAATAAGACGTAGCATTTTTTGAGAAAAGACTTTAATAGTTGGAAAGAAACTTCTACGTCACCCTGACAATGAAACAAGCAATCACCTTTACCTCTTTCTCTCGACTCTGCACTGACCTCAATCATGCCAACCTGGAGCATCTATCAACAAATGTGGGCAGGGATGCTTACATCGTTTGAAATGGACGGATATCTTTTTACGTAAAAGCAGCATAGATGAGCCTTAGGAGTATGAGTGACAGGTCAGTGCAATGTCCTGTGTAAAGAGATTTGGCCTGAAAGTGGCCAGCGACACTCCATTCATCATCAGAAGTTCCACCAGTGCTGTGGCCGAAGAAGACTCGGAGCAGAAAGGGAATTGTGCGTCCAACAGAGCATAAAACTGTAGGAATCAATATGCATGGATTCCACTAGGAAACCTTATACAAGGTCACCACTTGCAGACATCAATCCTCATTAACTATTAACAACAGGCTGCCGCGTGCCCGCACAAACACACACACACATTCTGGTGCACAAATGTGTTTACTAGCACGGTCAGAACAAAGATCGAAATGCTTTTGTTAAATGCACAAGATGTTTTGGGAGAAATCCACTCTGCTGAGTCACAGAGACAAACAGGGAATAGTCCAGCGTGAACAATTATTCTGAAACCTTTTAGGGAACTTGCACAGTGGTCTGACTGGTCACTCGTCTTTTTCTTTATTTGTGTGATTCAGGCTTCCTTCTCGGACAAAGAGTCACTCGGCCCAAAGCTGCCAGTCTGAAAACCTACTTCCATCTTTTTTTCCCCTCTCACTCGGCTAATGGAGCACGGCTAAATGTGGCTGAGTCAAATCACAGGGGAGAGCGGTGAGTGGGATGAAGGGGGTCGTGTAAATTAGGAGGAGGATGGGGCTGGAGGGAGGCAGCAGAAAGAGAGAGGGGAGAGAGGAAGGGTGCAGGCACCTGATAATGTCCCGCCTCCCATTGTCTGGAAATAAAGAGGCAGACAAACAGAAAACACCAGGACAAAAACACAACACAGGTATTACACTAATACGCATTAACACACTTAATAAGAGACCAGTGGCGACTTCCACACCAGTGGGCTACTGTGTCTGCCTGGTACCAGTTTGGCATGTCAGGGCTGGATTCAAGGAAAAGCTGCCTCACATGAGTTCACTGAAGTCCAGGGAGGAGATTAATGGTGCTTACTGTATAGATTGTAAGAAGATCAGTTGGCTGTTATGTAACTGGAAATCACAGGGGCTCCGATTCAGCAGAATGTGTTTGCTTCTCTAGATCTTGTAAAGGATTTTTTTGTGCCCACGAGTGGAGCTGACAAAGTGCAGCCACGTGCAGGGAGTAAGGTTGATTATATGATTTGTTAAACAGGAGAAAACAGCAGGCAAGCGATGACACGCAAACAGAGGGAGGGTTTGTCACGCCGGGTGTTTTTACATCACAAATCCCAATGATTGCTTCATTTTAGAATTTTCATTGATGCAAACTATTACAGGAAATATTCCTGAGAACTGTTCTTGGATGGTTTAGTAGTTGAGTCAGAGTTTTAGATCTGGGTTTTTCCGAAAAGATAAAGACAGATAAACTCTCCAGCCAGAACACGTTATAAAACAAAAATCAAGCAACATGATAATTCACATCATGATGGGTTCATCAAATGATTTCAATATTATGTCAACCCTAAAGTCGCCCATATGCTCGTTGCACCAGCGTCAGGCAGAGACATGCTCACACCAGCCACCATGGTTCAAAATCAGCCACATCCCCATTACAATGATACTGTGCAAATATATCCAGTCTTTTTTAGCCCACAATTGTAATTTATATTTTGACACAATCCAGGAAAGAAAAAAATGCTTTATCTTGCAATGCTTAAGAAAGTGAAGAATACAAAATTATATATGCCCCCTGATCCTGATCTGAACCAAAATGAATCAGCTTCTTCCCGGGGTCTTGTGTTTTTTGCAAAATCCTGCTAAATAACAAACAACCGGACAAACGCAGATGAAAATGTAACATCCTTGGCAATGAGATTTAGATATGCTCTCAACAAACATAATCCTGTGTTTGGATAACAGGATAATATCTGGCAATAGAATTTAATTTATCGGGTTCTCCAGTGACTTGACGCTGAAGAGAGCCAACACCAGATGTGATTGTCCATTTGTTTGTGTTTGTGAGCGTGTGTGTGTGTGTGTGTGTGTGTGTGTGTGTGTGTGTGTGTGTGTGTGTGTGTGTGTGTGTGTTTGTATGTGTGTGTGTGTGTGTGCGTGCGTCCAAAGACTCTGCAGCCAGAGGGCACAGAAGTCGGGATGCATTGTCTCAGCAACAGATGGTCTCACTACAACTCCTCCCCCTTGTCCCCTCCATCTCCAGGAGCTCTGTCACAGAGTCAGGACAAAAGCAGCCACCTCTGACTGAGAGCTCCGACGTTAACCAGGCAGAAATATTCAAAACAAAGGCCGGCAGGGACGCAGAGGAACATGGGTACCGGCCTATGTTTAGACCCCCGGACTGGAATCACCTGCTGTAGGACAACTCAGAGAAACTGTCTGTGTACAACTCATTTAAAAATATTTAGTGGTCAGTTAAATCCCATGCCTCTGCTGTCCAGATGTTTGGGTTTAAAAAAAGGACCGTTGCTGTGACGTGTCCAGCTCATGCTACTTTCAAATTCATGTCACCAGGCATGTGCCGCACTGCTGAGGGCCGAACTGACTGACAGCGGTGACCTGATCCACCAAAGACCAGGCTGCACGGCGGCGTCCCATCGTGCTGCTCTGACACAGAAACCACACGGGCCGAGTGATGCAGTCCCAGAGTCGGAGGCTTGGGTTTCTGCAGCTTGTTCAATGACATCCAGCTCAGAGATATGCTAATGAGTGAGTGTTAAATATTTCAGGGTAAAACACAGGACGAGGTGCCAGGGCCCTTTCTCTGTTGCCTGCTGCACTCGGTATCAGGTGATTGCATCGAGCACAAACAAAAGAGAAGCTAATTAACTCAGCCGGACATGGACACAGCTGAACAGGTAGTTATGATAAGCTAAGTTCTTGGATCGTGGTTTCAGGGCCCAGCGAGCGGCTGCTGGTGATGCAGTAAGGGCCGACCACAGGCCAGGGCCGGGGCCGGGGGCCGGGGCCCAGCTGAGGAACGAGTGAGTCCAGCTGGAATCCTGACAAGCGTCTCATCTGTTGGGCCCCGGACGATAAACGCATCCACCATGAGAAAGCACAGATGCAATCCAACTGAAACTCTAGCTGTAGCTGCTTTCACTTGTGTCGCATTTAGGATGTTAGAAAATTAAATCTCTGTACTGGTTCACCCCTCTTTTTACACCACAGTCACAAAGAGTGGCAAGAATTATCATATGAATAGAGAGGCATGAGGAGAAGTCACTAACCCTGGGTGACCCCCCCCCACCCTGTGTCCTGGACAGATGTGCAGTCCTGGATAGTGAGTGGCTGGATGACCTGCATTTAAAAAAAGGTTGCACGGCAAATTGATGCTGGCCTGCATGTGTCATGGTTTTCCTGGGAGACTAGAATGGTACTCAGTAAAATTAATCAAGCGTCACCAAGTCGCACACGCTCATTGAAATCAGTCCCCTAAAATTGCCTGATAAAACAACCAACCAAGCAACCAACCAACCAATCAACAAAACAACCAACAGAGGTGGAGGTAATACGTCTGTAGTAGGTAAATAAAAACTTTTCACCTAAAAATACTTTACACGCTGAAATATCATTATGAGAAAGAATAAAGGCGGTTTGTTTTTTGCTTTATTTCCAGAGAAGTTTTTTTTAAATTTAGGTTGAAATGAATTCACAAGCTACAGTCACAGGAATGTTGGAAGCCAGCAGCGTTTCAAAGCTCGCAGGACAATAGAGAAACATTTAGCTTTGTCTGTCATAAAGGAACGTGAGCCAAAATCTGGGATTGTGAGCAAATCTCCTGATCGTTGAGCAAGTGGAAATGAGGAGGAATCCGCCAAGTAGCTGGTGAGATTAAAAAAAGTCTTCTTGCAGGAGAATCTGGGGAAAGCTGTTTCTGGGTCTGTTTGACCACGAGATTTCCAATCAGGCAAAAGCTTCTCGGGCTATAAAGCTCAGCAAAAAGTTACTGGATATAATTTCACAGACAGTAATTATTCATCTTATAAGGACAACATTTTAATTGGTATTTGTCAGGACACTAAGAATTTTTGAAAACAGTTTTTCATGTTTACATTTGTTTTGTGCTTGCTTGTCTTTCACACTTTTTTGTCGTGCAGCTCCACTTGGCCACTCACGGGTTAAATCCTGTTCTCCAAGGCTCTTCAGTGGTGGTTCTTGAGGGAAAGGAAAAGTGTTTCATTTGCTCACTAGCATAGATTTTCCAACAATCCTGTCTCACAGCTCTGCACCAACATACAAGTCTCCGGGTCACAAGGTTCATCACATAGTAAATAATGAATAAAGAGTCTGAAGAACACATCTAAGTAACTGACAGTGATTTAACACCATTGCACCTCTGCACACTCCGTTTCAAATGTGCTTGTTTCTTTGTTTCCTCGATGTGACGTCTGCCTGATGCTGATCGGGGGGGCACAGTCAGTGCCCGCACCCACCGAGGGGTGAGGGTGGGGAGGGCAGGGTGGGTGGGTGACAGAGGGGGGAGTAATCAGATGATTAAAGGCAACCTCTAGCATCTGTGCTGGAAGACTTATGAATTAATGATACATAAGTCTTCCAGCTGATCAGAAATTAGCTAATGTAGGAGGAGGAGTCCCACAGGGAACTGCTGGGCCCCAGTCTGGGGGAGGGGGAAAACAAGAGGTGGAGGGCTCAGTTCATCAATTGTTCTTGAATTCAGAGGAACTCCCTGAGCCCCCCTGCAGAGGAGGCTATAAACAGACTCAGAGAGGGGGGGGAGGGGGGGGCTGGAGGCAGCACCGTGAGGCAGCCTGACATGTGGCTCAGCTACGCTGTGATGTCGTCATGCATCATTTTCATGTTGGACTGTTTTTGTTCAAGCAGGAGGTCTGTGAATGACGAGGTTATTATGGAGCCGTGCCACTGGGTTAACAGGAATCAAAGTCGTGCAACACAGAATAACTGCTCACAAGAATGTAACATGGAGCTAATCAGTAACATTATCATGTCGAGCAAATCAGTGACCGCTCACTCCCATTTATTTTCTCCACTGACGTTTCAAGAAATTCTTTGAGTTTGAGTCTGGAACCAGGCCGACCAGCTCCCGGATGAATCGTGATCATAACACATTCGTTTCAGAGCAAAACAATTATTGCAAAACGGAAATAACACAAATATAAAAGAGTGTTGTACTTTTTTTGTTTACGTTTATGAATAAAGAAACTAAGCATCCCATATAAACCATTGCAAAAGATTCCAATGACTTTTCATCTTCTTGAATTAAACGACGAAAGATCGCATCATCGCAAACACGATCTTCGCGGTTGTTGTCAACATTTCCACGGTAACAGCGAGCTCCACCAATCAAACATGTCGCTATTACATCTGAGGATTGTGAGTAGTGTAGTACTTGAAATTGCGATAAAAAACAGTTGTTAAAAAAATGCTAATAACATTGTTTCAAAATCTCTTGGCATTCAGAAAATAAATAGAATTTTCCCTTCAAACCACTTCCAGAACCGGGCTGTTATATATTGAGTTATATAGCAATCTGATCATTCTGTAGAGTATATTTTTCTGTTGTCTGTATGTCTCCTTCTGTCAGGGGGGGTTTACAAAGCGTCTCCTTCATTGTCATCCGATGCTGCTAATCTGTCCCCTTGTTAATAAGCGTACTCAGTAAAATTTGCATGACAAATTATGTCCTCATGAGCTCGGGCGGAAAGAAGAGGAGCACTTGACGCTCCACCTCTCTCACTCCTTGGCACGTGGCTGCTGCTTTACATCCTTATCCCGTCTGAACACATTTCCATTCCAGGACTGTGCAACTGATAGAAGTATTAGTATGATCCTGTGCCCGGGGTCATGACGCTTTACTTAACAACTGAAAAGGTTGCAGGACTGGATGAGGAGCGTGACTATGGGAGATTTGATTGGATTTTCTCTGCAAAACTACAAGATAGTGGAATATCTGCAGAGCCAACTGTCGTCCCCCCCGTCCTGTCTGTGATCCACATACGGATCTAACCCTCTCTGCATCATCTGTGGACTCTAATATCTGAGGAATGGGTCACTCAGCGGGGACTCCAGAGATATTTCAGGAATGTTGCTCAGTCAGGACCGTCAGAGACTGTTTGACACGTCACTAGTTAACCAGGCTCCTGTTACACTGCCTTTGACCTTTGCTGGAACTTAATGTCGTGCCGTAATAATTGTTCTGGACACAGAGAACCCTTCTGTCTTGGTTTATAGTTTTTGACATGTGGTATATCACATGTGGAGGCTTGAGTCCTCCTGCAGGGGCCGCAGGTTTCTTTATGACTCGGCCATTTGCTGCCTGACTTCCCTGCTCTCCCTCTCTCTCTCCCTTACATGCCTGACTCTGACCTGTCAAACAAAAGGTCTAATGACCCCACCCCAAAATACATCACTGGACCAATCTAACATTCATATCTTCAGCCTCTCAAATACTTCATTATTCACAGTATTTGATGGAACTGTCAAATTGATTTCTCTGTGCATAATCTGCAAACATCTCCTTTTGTAGATTATTTTAAAATTACATTTAAAAAGGAATTGACAACCACGCAAACACAGAGTTGAAATTCTGCCAGGTCTGTTAGAAATTTGGGGATTTTATAGATCAAGTCATCATCACAGATCAGCTTCACACTTGACCTTTGTGTTGTAAAGGGCCGAAGAAAGGGCAGGGACGAAGTTGGTGGGATTTAGGCATGTGATAAGTTCATTTTCAGTAAACTTTGAATAAACAGGTCACCAGTGCCCTGTAGCAGCAGTGGCTGGGACACAGTGTGTATTCACGACAACAGCTGATTCTCCAGTTGCAACCAACATTAACACAGGCCAAGGAAACAGCCCGTTCTGCACTGCAGTAGTCACTCAGAGAAAATGAAATGGGCAAATTAATCAACATTGAAAGCGACCAACTGCCTTCCAGAACTTCCATACCAGTCTCACAATGTCCATTACTCCCAGGAGCTGCTTTAGCCGCCTACACGTACAGGACGGCTGCCATGTAAAGGTTCATTCCTCCTCATCTGAGTCTCATTATGTCAGTGTATCATGGTACAAAAAGCCTCAGGCCCGACCACACACACACACACACACACACACACACACAAACACACCCATGTTTAATAAAGCAGACTGGAAACGGGTGGGAAAACTAACAGGTTATGACTGTGGACGGCACCATGCTGGGTCGTTTGCTTGTTTTTACGAACTAAGGTGCCAGTTAGGCTCCTCCGGCCATGACTGTCCAGACTCAAGCAGTGTGGGTTGTATACTTAAACTCCACCCGGGTGTTAGCCCTGAAATCACAACTGCAGCAGTAATTCAATCGCTGAAACGTTACAGTCTCTTTTAATATATTTTTCCTGGGGACTAGATCCCTTTGTTTGACTTCCACTCATAGGACAGCTTCGGTTGGAGACACACGCACTCCATCTCGTAATAGGCCGCCTCCATGCGCAGTAATCACAGGGGGCTAAAAAAGGAAAGTCAACATCTGGGCCGGGAGCAGTAATCACAGGTTGGCTGTTATTAAGCTGCCAGACGAGACCTCTGAACTAAGAGGATTTGAGTTGCACACACACTCATCACGGGCTCACAGCGTGTGGCAGGTAGGTCAGCCAAGGTGAAGGCCGACACACATTTATTGTGCGAGGGTAAGAAGCGATGAACAGGAACTTTAATTTTCTCTGGCCGAAGCGTCCCGGACAAACACACAAATCTGACAGGATTGATCTGGATTGGAGTTCAGCGGTTCATCTGTACCTGCTGCAGATGAACGGCTGAAAGTCTTTCTGAGATGTGAAGATGAGAAAGGGCCGAATACACCTGACAAGGCAACATGAGCAGAGCACAGAGACGTGCAGTTAGCCTTCGGTATGAGCAATAACATTTCATTTAGAAACCTCTCCGGCTACAAAGAGACAGCTTTACTGCAGATGTGGAGAAGTTGCCAAGAATAGTTTGACATAGTGAGAATTAAATCACTTTGTTGCCACGTGTTTAAACCCCTGGAAAACACTTTTTACACTCAATTTAACAAACCAGATATAACCTGTAAATGATTTCTTCATTTTACTTTAAATTCCCAGATGTAGCAGGGAGTTGCTGGGATGTTCCCTTTCGTCACAGTCATGTTGACATGGCACGTTAGGGATTCACCCAGGTGACCCGAAGAGATTCATATTTCCGTGCAAGACACACCCATGACAGTCCCTGATGACAGGGATACACACACACACACACACACACGCACGCATGCACGCACACACGCCCACAGGACAGGAAGGATGGGCGTTTAAGAGAATGATGAACATACTGCAGTGCAAAAATCTGACTGGTTTTATAAGGAATATTGAAATTTATAGATTTTGCCTTATTTCTATTTGTGCCAACAGTTCAATGAGAAGATTGATACTATACTCTACACGCTTCATACTTCATATTTATTAGTATCACAAGAGCGTCCCAGATTAATGGGATTTACGATTGAGAGGATAAAGAGTCGCAGAGGTTACTGAAAGAGGTGACAAGCCTTCATTGCCCTTATGTAATCTGTCAGAAGAGGTGCAAAAAATAACATGTCGTGCTGGGTGTAACGTCTACATCCCTGTTCATGGAGCTGATACCTGTGACGTACTGCAGAGTCATTTGACCTTGGAATGTATAACGTTTGACATTGAAGACAAAAGCCGGTGTTTTAGTCTATATACAGTATAAACAATATTTCGAAATTGGTCAAATTTTCTTGTCTAGTACAACAACTAGTCTAGCATATAGCTTCTGTTAAACAATTTTGGTTCTGGTACAAATTAATTGGAGGAGTGATAGTTTCTCCCTTTGTGCTAAACGAAGCTGACCACCTGCTGGATTTATCCGACAATTCGAGAGTGGAATCAATCTTTTCATCCACCTCTATGCAAAAAAAGCAAATAAGCATTACTCAAACAAAAAAAAAGCCAAACAAGCAGAAAATACCACTAGATGATTGGTGAAATAAAGTTGTCACTTCATTCAGGATGATTCAGTAAGCTGACGCAAACTGTGGCGAGATGAGGGTGTCCCCCTCCTCTTACCACTACAAACACTGATGGCTCTATCTGAAGTGCTCCGTAATGTAGCGGGTTAAAGCTTAAGTCAACAGCGTGGTGTCAGCAGGAGGTTATGACAGCACTGAGCTCCCCATGCGACGGTCAACTCGCTGATAGAAAGGGTTCAGGTTACTGATTGAGCCACAGGAAAAGCAAAAACAAGCTAAAAAGGCGAAAAAGGCTGGATTCTCACATTTATCCAGAGCTAAGTTGAGCCAGAGGATGGAGAAAGAGGGTTGTTGTGTTAAAATGGAAGTTTCAAACTTTTTTTTGTGATGAATGTTGGCTTCCAAACCTAAATTGCCACCACTTACAGTGAGAAAATGTGTCATCATGAGAAGGTATTATCCTTATTTGGTTGTGTGGTCAGACAACGGCCGTTTGCAATTAGTCCCAGAGCTCTGGTGACGGATTAAACCACCTCCAGACTAAACCAAAGCTGCAGTTCTGCTGACGCACACATAAAACCTCTGCTCACCTCTGTTTGTTCAAAAACAACCGGCTCTCTTAATTCACCACAGCGCTGGTTGAAAATCCCCTAATTTAAGCGATAACGCACACAACGGCCACTTAAGAGTTTATTAGAACAGCTGCTCAGAAACAATTCCAAAGGAATGCTCAACCCCATTAGCCACTTTTTCTGGCTTTCCTTCCTTCCTTCCCTACATCCTTTAACTTAACTTCCGGAACTTCCTTCCTCGCTCCTTCAGGCCGCTAGCAATGGCTGGAGGTGAAGGGCGATGATCTCAGATTCTCGGCTCTATAAAGTGGCAGCTGGAGGAAGTGACAACTGGGTAGAAAAGACCCTGCCACCGCAAGAAAAAATAGTCCGGCCTAAAGGAGGAGCGGGGCTGGCCTTTCTCACGTTACCCACTTCACTACAGAATGCTTACCGAGCGTGCCGATCCACGGCTCCAGCTTCAAAGAGCCAGACGTAAACAGCCCAGAGAGCTGTGAGGGATGTTTCAGGACGGTGTCATTCTATGTATGTGTGTGAGTGTGAGTGTGGGGGCAGTGGTGATGGTGTGAAACCTAAAGCCTTGGCCACCAACTCTCCACAATGCATGGATGACAGGCGGCCATGACTGGGAATTTCAGGGGTCAGGGAGAGGAATTTGGGATTCCCTCTGTCAGAGTATCCTCGAGAGGATGGTATTCAGTGGGACACGCAGGGAAGCAGTTAGCGAGTGAGGAGAGGTCCTCGTGTGGCTTTACAGTGCGGAGCAGCTGCTGCTGTAAAGGAACTGATCACCAAGTTTAGAAACGCACATAGCTTGGATTCAGCATCGTCAACAGGATGTTTCACAAAGACACAAAATACTAAGAGGAGGTGATACACGCATGAATGTGTGATTTTGTGTGTGTGGTGTGTGTGTTCGCGACCTCACAATGTTTTCATCCTCTGCAAAGAGATGAAAGGGAGGAAGAGAGATCAATCTAGCTTTAAACAAACAACACACAAAGGTTTGTGCAGGACTTTGCAGTGACTGCCATTATTTATTGTCAGCCTTAACAATACCATATGCCAAAAACTAAATCATGACCAATTCTTGCCTAACCATAAACTTAACTGAACTACAATTAGCAGCACCTAACCTTAACCAGGACCTGAGACATGACCAGGCCATAGTCACCATGAGGTCTGTTGGTCCTGACAAGGTCAGTTTAATACCCAAAACGAGTCCACACACACAGCCATGTCTCCATGACTCCAGAGGACATTACATGATTACTTGGCTGGAGACTTACTCTAACCATAGTTAGTACTTGCCTAACCCCTAACCCAAAGTTAATGTAACCTGAAACCATGTCTCTACCTCAAAATTAATTAATGTTACAGCAACTTGTTTATTGTCTCCATAAGGTAAACAATTCCGCATAATGTGACCAGTGTTGACAGATAAAGGTCCAAACAACCAGAGTAATACCCACAAACACACACAGCCACACAGCCACACAAGCCTTTGTGTAGGACTGTGTGTAATGTCCATATTCTCAGACATGTGAAAGTCTACGATGACCAAACCCAGCAGCCTGTCAGGCTCTCTGACCCACTCAGAGTGTGTGTGTGTGTTTGTTGGGTGACTTCCACTCAGAGGACGGAGTGGGTGGGGATGAAGGCAGCGGCGGTGAGGGTTTTATGGATCTGTGTGAGCGCCTGAAAGGAAAGGCGGCGCTGATGGACAGGATGGGCCCTCAGGATATATAACTGACCTTGTACCTGCCACGCCTCTTTACTCTACCGCCGTCTCCTACACCGTCTTCATCATTAGCGCATCTAAACACGTCAACAATCGTTTCAACAATCTGATCTGCAAAGAGATCCTGCTTCTCTCAGACTATGGTCAAAATGTGCAATTATATTGTAAATGTGCTAACATCAACAGTAGTGAATCAGACATTATTCATCCTGCTGCACTTGTTTTCACTGGTTGCTGTTTAATCCTTGTCTTGCTCCACTTCCAGAATTCCTGCTTAATTAAATCCACACTGGTCGCACTGTGGCATTCAAAACACTGGCTTCATTCCATGACCCACTAGTCATTTAAAAACCAGGGCAGTTCAGTCATTTATTTACATGTTGTTTATCACAGCTCTGAATAGTGGAGAGAAACACCCAGCTTAGGTCCACCTGTATCGATTTCTTATTTCTGCAGATGTTGCAGAGGGAGAGTTCGTTTGCACACTTTGCATTTAACTTTATCGCAGAACGAAACATAATGCAATCAAATGGAAAAGACCTAAAACCTCTGTGACACTATAAAAAGCAGTCCTGTTCTGTGAGTGACCTTCCTTTAGCAGATCATGTTGTTTTAGTTTTAATGTTATTGCAGCTGTTCAAATTGTATTTATTTTGTTTATTTGTGAGCCCTGGAACTGAACATCTGGGAGACTCTTTGCGGAAGATCAGTGGACAGGATAAAAAGCTTCGGCTTTATGGTCAGATCTTTTTTGTCAGCTTCTGTTTCCAAGGTCAAGGATAAACTTTAAATCTGAACTGGACTATGATGTTGGATGAGGTCAAAAGCTGCATTGTGCAAAAACTATAAATCAATAACTTCTGCCCAAGAAACGATGACTTTCACAGATAACGCCGGTGGGTCAAGACATGGCCTAGCACAGTTTGTTATATCTCAGTGCATAACCACATTAGAGGAAGAGAACAGAGCCCGGTTAAAGTCAAAGAAAACTCATGGAGACTTGTCCAGGACGACAAACACACACACTCGATTACAGCAATGATATATGCTGAGCTGAATATACTTCTTAATAAAATCAGACAATGACCCACAATCCAGTTCGCCCCAATCTGTCCGCTACACTGTTGGTTTACAAAATAATGAAACCTTAAGTTTAGATACGATACGATTGTTCTATATGGACTTTAGAAGAACAATAACTTCTACAGGTTTGATAATAAATCATTAATGATGTATATCAGTAGTTTGTCACTAGTAAGTAGTTCATGTAGAAAAAGCTTCAGGAGCACCTCCCACTATTATTTTTACACTGAGTCACAGCTCATCACTGAGGAGCAGACAAGGATGATGATGCGATACAGAAGTTCAGAAGGTGAATGGAGGGGACATTAGAGGAGGAGATACACATCACTACACAATAACACACACACACAAACACACCCTGTCTATCTGAATGCCCCCCGCTGAGTCAGAGGTGGATGACAAATCAGACCTATAGCAATGTCTGTGCCCGGCCTCTCAGTAAAGTGTGTGAGTGTGCTGGGAGTCTGGGCTGGTTTCCAGATGACACATCCACCCTACATGGGCACACACTCAGCGTTTACAGACACTCTGTGATGGAGTCTGGCACCGAGTAAAACTACCAGAGATTAAATCAAAATCAAACGGAGGCACGGAGGATGACAGAGATGATGTTATGTGAGCGCCGGGTCAATGATGGACGTATATGTGGGCAGAAATGAAGGAGGGGGTTTTAGTTCAGTTCCCACTAGAGCTGAATCCTGTGTGGAGCCGCCCGGTGAAACCACAACATCACCAGTGTGAGGATCATGTCATACCAGTGAAATATAAACACAGCAGATGATATATAAAAAAGCAGCCGTATATATTCCCAGGACAGTAACAGGGCTGAAATGCCTCAGGGACATTTACTATTCTGTCAGATTTGCTCTCTGTTATTATTTATTTATTCATACAACTTGCTGCTACCAGGAGCAATAAACATAAATAATAAAAAATCTATCTATCAATCAATTTGTTATGAGTTTGGGATCGATGATTATTATGATAAATGTCACATTATTATTTGTTTTATGTTTAAAATACAGATTTTTGTTCATGGGTGATTTAAAAATCAAGACATTTTACAAATCTGAGGTGTCATTTACATGTTATACCTGCTCAATAAACTTATAAACATTATAATCGATATATATTGGACCTATATTGGAATGATTCGTTTGTTTTATTGCCCAGCATTACGATAAGCGAACTTCTCCCTGAGGTTGAATCTGGGAGCTGATCTGAAAGCAGCCAGGCACAGAAACACAACACAACCCAACACGGTGTCACAAAAAACAAAGAGCCGCTGCGGCAGCAAGACGCCAAAAGTGCACAACAAAACACCAAAGCTGTTTGTTAGCAAGAGAGGAATCGAACCAAGTCACCTCGGAGAAGAACGTGTCCATTGGGCAGCCGGTTCCGACCCCTCGTCTCTTTGTAGTCTGACTTCAGGGTACCACAGAGGGAGAGGATGAGGAGCCGCACTGCCGACTGGCTTCCATCCGGTAAAAAAACTTCTCCTGCCCGGTGTAGTGCTCGGTCCGGTTCGGTCCGTGAGCAGCCACACGGTTCCCGGTTCTGCTCGAGGACGCTTCAGAGGAGTTTCTCGCCTGGACGGTGCGTTCACGGTCCCGGGAAGCGGCCGTGGAGCTGCGCCGTGTCTCTGCCCCGCTGTCTGGGTCTGCCCATTGAATCCAATGGAGCCGGCACATTATGCAGAGGGGAGGAGCCTGCAGGGTCCCGGCCCCTCCCCTCAGCACACGCCCTCTTTGTGTGTCTCCCCCACCCCACCATGTCTACAAAGAGGCCGATGCTGTCAGGAGGATGTGCACGTTCCCCCTGTTTACCTACTTATAGGGTTAGGGTTAGGGTAAGGGTTGGGTTTAGGTTGTGGTCAAGTTAAGGATAACAATTAGTTAAAGGGATAGTTCACCAACCTTTTTAAATTCACTAATTATCTACTCATCACTGTGCCCATGGAGGGGTGGGTGAAGAGTTTGAGTCCACAGAACATTTTTGGAGTTTCAAGGGTACACAGCGCTGCAGATGGATTCTAATACGATTGAAGTTATTGATTACAGATTCTTACAAAACAAAAGAAATATATAATTTGACTCGAAACAGCATCATTTACACAATGTTAAGCCTAAATGTCTGGTATCCTCCCCCAGAGTTTGTATTTAGGCTAAAATCATAAACATAAAACTAAAATGGCTATGTTTCGAGTCAAATTTGAAAATCTGGGCTTATGGACACTTGGATGTCGACACAGGGCAGCCATTGTGGATTTCAAAGTCAGGGACGGTGAAGTTCCTCAGACTTCCTCAGAGGTTGGAAAGGTTAGGATTAGATTAAGTTGAGGGTAGGGGTTAGGGTAACCTTTAGACTTAGGTTAGGGTTAGACATGGGTTAGGGTAGAAGCCAGGGTCCAGATGAGGGATTGAGGTCAGGGTCAAGATTAAGGTTGGGGTAGACAGAAATATGCAGGACAGGAATCAGTGTACAAAGGGAGGAATTGTTGCGGATTGAAAGATATCGGGTCAACTGGTTCAGCACTGTGAATTCCCTCCCAGTTATCTGACTATGTACAGAATGTGTGTCAGACTGAAGATAATCTTTATTTTGACTTCCTCCTTAGGGAAAAATAAACAGAGGAGGAAGAGGCAGATCAGGGCGAGCTGGCTGGCTTTATTTTCGTCTGTGGTTGTTTACAGAGTAGTGTGGGTCTCAGGATGTGTGTGTGTGTGTTGGTATAGTAAATGAGACCCGAGCTGTTGCAGTGTACTTGAACTGTACTTGAAGATTCACACCTGACTAGCCTTTTTCAAATACTGAGAAGTACTGAGATTCTTACACACTTTCTTCGTTTGGATATCACGATTTAAACTCTCCAAAAAGCCAATGAACTCAGACAAGACGTTTGTGTTTTTACCCCTGTCCATTTATTTGTTTGTTTTATATTAGCACGATTCCCGCAAAAAACGACTGATCAGATATCCACCAAATTTTGTGGAAGGATGGGACATATTCAAAAATGTTAGCTATAACATTGTGACATTGTGAGGTTTTTTCTTTCCCTTGGAATGAAGCCTGGATCTTGATTATTTTTTAATCATGCAGATTAAGACATATGCGTTTCCTCTTTGCTCTTGTCCTTTGGAAATTACTGTATAGGCTTAAATACAATTAAAAGAAAGCATAGAATTGAATGTACCCTCGAATCTTTACTGTTTAGTTTGCCAACTTGCTTTTCAATAATTCTCCCAAAGCGGTTGTTCACCTCTGTGCTTTACTTTCACTGATTCATGTTGAATGAATACATCGTGAGAAATGAGAAACGAGGACTTGTAGCTGCATGCGACCGTATGCCAGTAAAGATCAGCCGCTCAGTCTTGACCTGTGATAACAGAGGATTGACAAGATAATCTATATGCATTAGTCATGCAAGAAATCCTGCCCGGGTAATTGTGTTGTGTCTGTTATGTCATCATTGTTGACGGCACAAGAGCTAATGTAGCAGCATCGCGTGTCCCTGTGAAACTTGTTTGTTATTGTTGATTAGTGGCTTTGATGCATGGTGTCATCCTGTCTGACTGTTTTTCCTAATTCAACTTCTTCTTCCTTTTGTGGATGTCTTTACAACAGTTTGTGTTGCTCTATACTATTTTATGTAACCTCAAAAGAGGCTAAACGTCTTTTAAGGATTTGAATCCCTTAATTCTCCCTTAAGCCCCCTCAAAAATATTGTATTATGAGTAAAGTATTAATAAAATAAGGGATGTTCTTTATTTCTTTATTAAACCAAAGGACAACCCATACATAATCGTCGATGTCATTGATTATAAGGATGGAAGCTTTTTTTATAGAGGGAATTTCCAATACATTTTTTAACTAGGTTTTATAAAAACCTTAGGAGTTCCGAGTCTCTGTCAAACTGTGTATATAACAAAGTATTGAGCCGTACACATGTGTACATTTGAATTCAGAATAAGCTTTTTGCAGTGAACAGTGCACATCATGTCCCAGGTGATTTGCAAGTTGTAAAATCAGAGATGAATGCAAAAGGTGGTCTGCTGCGGCTACTGAGCATTACCCTGATTAATCATCAGCCATTACACATTTGCCAAAACCAAACAATAGTGAAAGAACTGCTTTTTTGTTGAGTCACTAATTTGCTAAACTGTGGCAAGTTGGCAGGCAGAGAGAGAGAGAGGGAGAGAGACAGAGAGATGTGTGTTAAGAGCAAAGCCCTCTTTCAGTCTACCTGAGAGGACAAAGGGAACAAGAACAAAACATCCATTCGCTCATGATGATCCCCAGAGGCACGGGGGGGAGGGACGAGAATCACACACCGCCCCCCCACCCCCAGGTCTATGTGCTGCTTCGGTCCTGTGAGGGAAACAGTTGCACAGGTGACGTCTGAACAATGGAAGCAGGAGAAATGTACATATCATTAAAAAAGGAAACATTCAAAAAACGTAAACAATGGTAATGAGGAAAAACATCAGGATTTTAAGACACTGTTAATAGAAGTTATCCTAATTAGAAATAAGGAAATTATTTAAGATATTTTCCTTTTTAATGGGGAAAATTATCATAAATGTCAGGTTTTACTTTTTTGTGTCGCAGATTTGTTAAGTTCAGGCAACACAACTGCTGTGTTTAGTTTAGGAAAAGATCATTGGTTTGGGTTCAAATAAATCTTTTCATGACGTTAACACTTGTGGGAGAAGATGGCCTCTAATGTTTTTTAAGCCAACAAAGCCTTTCCACACGGTTGAGCCTAAACGTGATTCTTCCCTGAACCTCACCCGGTAGTTTTGTTGACAACGTTAACCAAACTGCAGCTGAGAACTGAAGCTCCTGCTGGTATAGCTTTCTGCTGGAAAGCCCTGAAGGCAAACACCTCCCATGTGCTTTTCAGACCAAGCACAACACCATTATTAGCCATTTAAACCTCTTTAAATAATAATAGATATAAACAATGTCTTTCGTGAATGTTGATTGCAGCAGAAGCTATCATTCTCCACTTACATCTTGATATTTGTATTTAAAGTTGTCAGAGGTGGTTGAGAAAACAGACCAGTGACCCTACATACCAGTGTGACACCAGAATACCACACACTGACAGAAAGATCAGCTGAGTGTCGGGTCTGAACATATGTGTCCAGTGTGAGATTGAAAACTATCAGCAGATGTGTTGTCATAGCAGAGGACTATTACCAGTCCTTCACCCCACTAGAGGCAACCAGCAGCTCTAATTTCTTTCGTTCACCAGAGACCGAAATAAGGACGATGGATAAAGAGAACAAGGTTGTTCAAGGTTTAACATGGAAATATGAAGGTTTTAAAAAGCCTTCTGGCGTCGCTGCAGCATGAAAGATGGTTGAGGCTGCACACATACCGATCTGCTGCACCATCTTTGCCCCCACTTCCTGCTCTTACAGCGTGCGGTGCATTTGTGGGAAAAAATCTGTGGCTTCAGAAATGGTCTCTACATCAGTCAGACTGATGTAGAGTTTTTTCCTTCGGCTGGGGAATA
This sequence comes from Pseudopleuronectes americanus, assembly GCA_038501795.1. Taxonomy (NCBI): domain Eukaryota; kingdom Metazoa; phylum Chordata; class Actinopteri; order Pleuronectiformes; family Pleuronectidae; genus Pseudopleuronectes; species Pseudopleuronectes americanus. The sequence goes on along the minus strand of CM076727.1, from coordinate 14,428,697 downwards.
TTAAGTTCAGCCTTTCAGGATCAGTAGGCTCATCTTACCAAAATGGAGCAGAATCTGTCTGCAGTGTCTCCTGATTAGGACTTTTAAAACCTATAAAGCCTAAATTTGATTTCTTTCAGATTTGTTTATAAAGTTTTAATTTTAACATTGTCCTTATGTACATGCAGGACCACTCATACCTATTCATACTTTGCTGTTTCACCCTATTTTGTGGATGTGCTGCTGTTCCATTAAGTTATTGTGTATTGTGTTACACTGTGTTCACTGTACTCACTTCAATAAAGCATTGAAACTACAGCCGCATGCAGTGGCAACAACAGACAGAGCCAGAGTCAGTCATGAGATACACCTCAGGCAAGAAAAAAAAACACAGCTATTTAACCGTATTCCTCCAAACAGGGACCAAAAGCCAGGGTCATGTGTCCTGATCGGATCAATCGGCTGGCTCCATTATATAAAACGTCTATTAAAGCGTGAAATCAGAAAACGACATGTGATGAGCGGTCAAAGTCCTCGGGCAAAGTCATTCAGGTCAGGTGAAGACCCTTTGTGCACCCTCATGTCACGTCACATAAGTGCAGAGGTCCCATTCACTGAGAGCCAATGATTAGTTTGTTCTGCAGCCATGAGTCAGCCCTGCTAATTACTGGAGCTGGTTTAGTTATGTAAAAAGAACCCATTCATGTCCCAGCTAAAATACATACACAAATATTGCTGTGTTATTTTTATGATTTGTTCTTTTATTATGTTATTTACCTGGAAATATTACAATATTACACTTGTAGACTATTGTAGCCCATTGATGTGATATTAACTAAAATTGCGGTTTGAAATCTCTCAGGATTATTCTTGTTCAATTACACCTATTAAACTGATGTGCTTATTTGTCTTCGGGGAAGCGGGGGGGGATTATTGGACACACCCAGGGAACAAAGCAAACATGAGGGAGGGACGGAGCGAGGGAGGAGAGGGAGGACAGGGTTTAATATTGATTGAATGAGATGCAGTTTAGCTGAGATGGAGGAGAAAAGGAGAGGAACACAAAGCCAACACTCGCATGAAAATGGAACAAATAACAAAAGGTGATTCGATTGGTATCGGATCACTCTCGCCCGCAGTGTCACATTAATGTATAAATATGGCCCGTGACGAATCCTGGTGCCACATTTAATTGGATTATGTGGCACACCACAGAGTCAACAGGTCTGCAGCCGAATGCATTACTCACACCTACATGTCAGTAATGTCTCTGCTTTGTTTATTGTACATGGCGACAAGATGATGGGACAGAAATGTTCTGTAAGAGAAAACAATTCTGAGGATTCACTTGTATAGGTCTTATGTTTTAGTGTTGTCACGCTCTGTACCGGGGTTTGTTTACCACAAAGAAGATGCACACGAAGGAAATATATGACCATATTCTAATGCATTCAGATTTCAATGCAAATCTAAAATCTAAACACATTGAACAAATCAATCAAAAAAACATTATCATGGCCCTGCAGTGTTTGGATTTACAGGAGCGGGGGTGCTTGCTGATACAAATGGGGCTGATGAGAATGAAATTAGTTTTGCTTGTATTTGGTCCAATCTATAGGGCACGTTAAACTTTCTATCTGATGAAAGACTAAACTATGTCTAAATCCTATTAGCAGACATTGAGAAACACTCAACTAAAAAACTGAAACCTTTGACCTGAATAAAAAGTCAGGGAATCATCCGGATCTGCAGGGTTCATCCTCTGTGGAGCAGGACTGGTTTGAAAAAATTCATGTCAACAATTTCCACCTAACTGAGTGTTATAAGATATAATTTAATGTTTATTATAGAGATGGTAATAACTGACGTGTGTGTAACCACCATGACTATATGAGGCAATTAAAACATGATCTGGGCGACTTGGATTCAATTAAGAGGTCAGTGTCTGAGTTGGATCAACTGAAGCGTTTTTAGCAGTGAAGATCTTTCAGTGGGGCCCTGACACTGACGTGGCTAAAAAAAGAAGCTACAAATAAACACAGAGAGCTTTTTGCCTTGCCTTGTTAACTTTTACTAGATAAGGAAGAGGAGGGAACGGAGGACGCACATTAATCACTGTGATAAGTGTCACACACTGATCCTCTCCATCGGCTGGAGCTCCCTGGGTCCAAACAGGAGGATTTCACAATAAATCTCACCACAGACATTCCTCCTCCTCCGACGCACCGAACTCCCAAACGCATTAAATACCTTCCTCAAGGCTGGAGAACGAGTGCCCGCTCACACACTTCCCATGCTCCCCTGCACTGTCAACTTCCTGTTTGTTTATGGAGCTTCATTTTTCACGACTCCCACAGTAAAGACTGTATTTATTCTATAAACTCCCCATGTGCTCCAATCTGATGTGGATTTTTGTAACCTGAAAAAGTACCACAATGCATTGAATCCATGGTGGTTGAGGGCAAACATTCCAGTGGACGCTGGTCATGTTTGTGGTATGTTTTTGTTTATTGTTTGGAAGCTTCTCAGAACAGTTTTCCCTCAGAGTCTCAGATCATTAACCTGTGTGAGTCCAGCAGTGACTCACTGGTCACCCAGAGCCTGAGAACACTCACAGGGCCTGATACGGAGAGCTGATGGGAACTCTGCTGAGCTGCCTCGGATCATATGATTCAACCGTGTGAATCATCTTCACTTCACACCACTAATCCAGGAGATTTAACCGTATACATGGGTTTGTTACAAGTACATGAATGATCCAAATTCTAATAAATATTCGACTAATTAGTATTTTTTTTCTCTGATTGTACAAGAGGCAATGTGATGGAGCCAAATGTATGACCTCTGTGAATAAACAATCAGATGAAGAGTAGTAAACTTACCATATCTGAAGCGCAGTACACAAAAGGTTTACAGTGACATGTGTATTACTAAATTTATAGCCAACTGCAATCGTTAAATACTATATTTTCTCATTTTGGCTCTTCCTTTAAGTTCAGAGGCAAATTTAGAAAATCTTTATCAAAATCAATGAAGCAGGACATGATATTTATTGATTTGTAATCCCTGGAGTCAATTATGCTTTAAAACCATTGGCCCCGCACTTTCCACAATGCAACTCAGTAGCATTTGCCTGTAGACAGCCGTGTCTGGTAAATATATGCATTTATTCAAACTCCAACTGCAGTGGAGGCGGTTTTAATGCAGTAGTATGAGGTTCAAACCTGTTCCCATCCAAGGTGAGCCCCTTGGTGACATCTCTACCTAAACACATGGGTGTGAACATACTGTACAAGCACGGGTGAAAGAGAGACTCATTTGCACCACAACAACAACCTACAGAATTAATGCACACTCACGTATTGACTCCTGCTGCTGCTCTTTGCACAACAATGCAAATCCATCACGTGTACAAATTTATACCGGTATACTTTTAACCCTTAAATGTAATTTATTGCTGTCTTTTTCTATTTCTGATGCACTGTCACAAATATTTCGTTTTTTAGGTGAATGGAAACACTCGGAGAAATATCAATAAACAGAATATTGACATGTGGTGGGGAAAATGTGCCCTTGCAAATATGCTCAATATTAAAAATAATTCAAATGCTTTTTCTGTGTTTAGATTGTGACCACAAGATATGACTGTTAAAACTGAACCATTCATCTTGACTTAAAATACATACAACCTTATACAAGGTGGGCAAATCAAAATAGACACTCTTGATATTCTAATACCTTTTGTTATAAAAAGTACATTAAAAAAGGTAAGTAATTGTCCCCATGACAAAATAACCACTCCTTTTAATGTAAATTAGATTAAATTGGTGGAGTGCCCCTCCACCAGTCAGCTGTTCCGAGTGAATTGCACTGTATTTCCAGGAGGTGGGGGCAGGGGGCATCTGAATACACCTGCTTCCACCAGAGACAACAAAGAGCTACGGGGCTTATTTAGGGGGGAGGTGGTGGGACAGAAGGGGAATGGTCCAATTTAATTACAGACACTCGGGAGATGACTTCACTTGGGTGACGCCCGACCCAAGGGCGAGTGTCTGTCCTGCCTCTCCAGTCACTGTGGGCAGGTCTGGGTCTGCTCCTTCATGTAGAGATTAACAGGGATAAACACAACAGCACCCTGCACGTCAAATAGAGTATTTAAAAAAATGACGAGAGTTAATGAGATAGTTATGGTATCAGTCACTTCCGTAAGATGTGCACTCTTGCTACAGTGCCTCGATAAGTGGTGCTCCCCTCAGTGCATTAGTCAGTGGGAGGTTTTGTGGTTTGAACGTCCATTTCCCACAAGCTTCAAAGAACTGATACTGACGAGCTCATAACCAAATTACAAGCCCATGTATGTCGGTTCTCCTCTCATTCCCAAGACGATATAGGGGGTCTGACAGTGGGCCTAATGAGCCACACAGCCCCAGCACTTGTCCTATCTGCTGTTGGAATCAGTTGCCATTAGCCATCGTGAGCTTCCAGTCCTCTTACACATGGAGACTGATGGACAGAGGCAACACAGGAAATGACATTACTGTATAGACAATAATTACTACAGAGGGGCTGGAGAGCAGACACAAAAAGGAGGGTAAAATCATTTGTAGTAGTGTGTGTGAGTGTGTGCATGTGTGTTTGTGTGTGTATGTATGTGTGGGTGTGTGTGTGGGACAGGCCAGCCGGCAGATGCAGGCATTATTAACACAAATTAACGGGATTAACAGCTTTGTGTTAACTTGACAAACTGCTGTTTCCATGACACACTACAACATCTTCTGCTTCACTCCCACTCAGGAGCTCTGTGTGAAAGGAAGGATGTTCAAATTAACTTTAACTAACTAAAATTGTTCACCTTTATTGCTGTGAAGTGGAAACCACTGTACGACTATGCCACCCTCTGTGATAGACATGCTTTTATGAAACACTTTAATATGAGTATATAATGGTATATTAAATTAATTACATTAAATTAATGTAGTATAATGGTTTAATGTTTTTTGACTGACATCTTCTCATCTCAGGCACAACTTCCTGCCCATGGGGTTCTCTTAAAGTATTGAAGTGCCACCTAGTGTCCCTTATCAGAACAGACGACAGGGAAACATTCTTATTTCACCACCATCAACATCTCATCACAAAACTAAGTTAGTGTTACTTTGGCATCAAAAGTCAACATTAATCTAAATAAGACAGTTAATTTGTTTAATTGTTAAAGTCGACATCATTGACACAACATGAAAAGGTGCACAGACACAGAGCTGTGTCGTGCAGCTGCAATAAAGCGAACCATTCCTGAACTGGCTGCTTTGTTGTCTTGAAACGACAAACACAATGGGAATTGCTCTCAGTCTGCACAATGCATGGAATGACAGTGTGTGGTAACAACATTTTATCATATAGTTGTATTCTGGGGGTTTTGTCCTCACTCTGCACTGTGATATAGAAATGTTTAACTTTAATATTGACCTTATTTATTTGGAGATGCTTTCTTTCTTGACTACCTTTTAATAACTTTGGTTTTATTTAATTTTTCTATTTCTATTTTTTATTTATTTTTCAATTCAAGATTAATGGTTCAGCCCTGTCGGTGAAATTGTGTGTTCAAACACTAAAGGCATTAAAAGTGTAAACTATTTTGAATATGGAGCTAACAAGCACATTTATATCCGCACTGCTCTAATCTGTCAAATAACAAATTGATTGAATGATTGAATGATTGATTGATAATTTCCCTATCAGACATTTAATTTAAATTTTTCTGATTTGTTATTAGAAAAGACAGAAAATACAGAAAATAGAATAAGAATATAAAGTAAAATTACTTTTAAAACCCTTAGAATAACTGGCAGCTCAATGCAACTGAACAACTCTTGTCATAGTGTTGTATTGTGTTATTGGATGCATGTCATAGCTTGTGTGTAAGTCTTCTTTTAATTGCCCTGAACCAAATAAATAAGGGATTAATAAAGTTGTATTGTATCGCTTTTGTATAATTAGTGTAAAAATATGTTTGTTCTTTGATAGTAAGTGAAGATTATGTATCAGCTCTTTAACAGAAATGGTTGGAGTTGAACCTGGTGTGTTTAGGACCCTGCAGAGAGTCACATGGCAGCCGCTGGTCACGTGGCCTCATCGTTGAACAGGCATGCAGGGAAGGAAACAAGATGAGAAGTGATTCAGCCACAGACTGAATAACACAGACTGAACACAAAGTCCCAGCAGAGATGAAGGCGGAATGATACACTGGAGATGAACTAGTTCCCGGTGGAGGTGTTGAAGGAAGCCGGTGAACATGGCTGCTGGAGTCTTACTCGTCATCGCCTGTTTCTCTGTCTCTGCAAACCTGGTGAGACACAAACCCGAGAGTGGACTAGAGTTAATAAAAGAGATGTCACCTGATCACTCATGGGTCTGGAAAGTTTTCTACCAGTCAAATTTAGAAACTACTTCCTTTTTCACTTTGTTTTTATAACAGGGACCTTCTGCTAGAATTAAAGGGGATGCTACTACAGTTAGTTTGTAGTGTAACATGTGGAGAGATACTCTTCTTTATATACAATATTAAAAGTCAATGTAGACCTCTTCCAGTTTTAAAGTTCAGATCATAGACTGTGTATAAAGATGGACAACATAGTTGCCCTCTACAAGTGGAGCCAAGCATCTTGATTGCCACCTGGTGGCTGGCTGCAGTATGGCTCATAAATCCCTCCTTGTTTACGTTGTGGACACGGACCAAGTTTTTCTCAAAGTTGATTTCTGTCATTGTATGTAGATCTTATTAAACTGAAGTGTGTTCAATTGATCATTTTCCCTGTAATTTTGTTTTTAATTAGTTAATTGACGTTATAAAACGGAGTTGAAAGTCTTGATTGACAGTTGTGACTAACTTGTGATTGGTCGATCGTTGGTATTGAAAGGGCGTCAGTACCCCTTCTCCATTCTCAGATCGCCACTGCACAGACTCCAAATGTGCAAGATGACGACTTTCGTATACAGGATATTTTAGTTTCATTTCTGGATCGTTGGAGGAAGTGGAGACGCATCGTCCATCTTTATTTACGGTCTGTGGCAGAGTCTTTGCTTCAGAGATCAGAAACTGTGATTTACCTCTTGCAGGCCTCTGGAGAAAGATCCTTCTCTATAGACTACAAAAACAACTGCTTCCTCAAAGATGGGAAACCGTTCCAGTACATCTCCGGCAGCATCCACTACTCCAGGATCCCACCACAGTACTGGAAGGACCGGCTTGTTAAGATGTACATGACCGGTCTCAATGCCATCCAAGTGTAAGCTGAACACACACTGTGCATATAAATCATACTGTGTCTACTTAAAGTGATTTTTTGTAATGGCTATGACTGCCCCCCCACAGATACGTGCCCTGGAACTTCCATGAAACTGTCCAGGGCGTCTACAACTTCACGGGCGACAGAGACTTGGAGCGTTTCTTGGATCTGGCCAATCAGACAGGTCTCCTGGTTATCCTGCGCCCGGGACCCTACATCTGTGCAGAATGGGAAATGGTGTTAAAACTCTACTTTGCTTTGTTTATGTCAACATATATAAGATATTGCTTTATAAGAAAATCCTCTATTGATCCCAATGAGGAATTAGATGATGTCTAATAAGTAATAATGTTGACTGAGACAAATATCAATTAAGAGCAATTTAGAAATGTCATTTTTGACAGTCATTTTAACTTTTTTATTTTAATTATTTCAACTATACATATACTACTACATAAAATAAAGCATCTTAAAGCTAAATTTACTATGTTGCATCACAGAAGAAAAAAAAACAAAAGTATTACAAATATATTGATTATTTTAAAGCAGTACATTTAAATCTCTCTCAGTGCTACATTCAAATTTCAATTCAGACTAACACATAGTTTACAAAGCGGAAATTTATGGTCAAGGTGAAGAATAATGTTGCTTTTGAACACACACTGAGATTTCTATCATCTCAATTTTATTTAAAGTTTCTTAGTTGTAAAATACATATACAATACATTATGTGTTACCAAAGTTGGTAACACCAAGTGCATTTTATTTACTTTAAGATATTAATGAATTTACCAAACATGTTTAGAGTCTAGACTTTAGATCGAGAGAAACTGACTTTGACTATTAATAGTCACTTAGCTAAGAAATCAGGAACATAACCTTTATTTGCAGCGTGTCATATTTCTGTTTTCTTTCTGATAGAATGTTCCTCTGTCTAAATGTGTCTTCTCTCTTCCAGGGTGGACTGCCTGCATGGCTCCTTCAGAAACCAAACATCATCCTCCGCTCTGCTGACACAGGTACACGCGTGGCAACATGCACCTGTGTGTCTTTGTCTTTGAAACATAATGTGCCACATTGATTTGTTCTCCTCTGCTGTAGATTACCTGCAGGCAGTCAGTAACTGGCTCGCTGTTCTCCTCCCTAAAATGAAGCATTGGCTCTACATCAATGGAGGGAACATCATCACTGTCCAGGTAGAGTACTGACAGCTACGTTCTTTATTAAGTTATTTTTTTAACCTTCAGTTTGAATTAATCCTCTTCCATTGCTGCAGGTAGAGAATGAATATGGAAGCTACTTCGCCTGTGACTACAACTACATGCGTCACTTGCGGACTCTGTTCCGCTTCTTTGTCGGTGAAGACACGGTGCTGTTCACCACCGACGGAAACACGGACAAAGAAATGATGTGCGGGTCTCTGGAGGGATTATATGCCACGGTGGACTTCGGCACAGGTGGGTTCAGAATATGGCAGCGGCTGCTTATGTGAAGTAACTCATACAGAAATATGTTATTTCTTCCATTTCTTCCCTCATTCAGACACCAACATCACTGAAGCCTTCAGCCGACAAAGACGGTTTGAACCTCGGGGCCCTCTGGTTTGTTACGTGCTAACTCTTGTAATTACTTCCATTCAGTAAGAGCTGACTCATCCAGCTAAGCTCAGAAAAAATGTCTCATAGGTGAACTCCGAGTTCTACACCGGCTGGTTGGACCACTGGGGAGATCAGCATTCCGTGGTTGATGTTCAGAAGGTCAGCAGAGTGCTAGAAGAAATGCTAACCGTGGGCGCCAGCGTCAACATGTATGTCTCCCCTAACTCTTCATCCATCCAAAGTTCATCCTCTGCCCAGATTTGGTGAAAAGATATAGCTCTTGCCACATAGACCTTATATATAGATGTATGACATCACTACTCCCCAAAAGTGAAGCCAAACCATCTAAATAACCCCCTGGTGGCTGGCTGCAGTACAGTCATAAACCCTGCTTCCTCCATGTTGGCAGATGGGGCATGGGCCAAACTAAAAAGTAAAAATACACATCTAATAAAATGTTAAAGCTAGTTCTTATCATGCTGCCGTATGTCCAAGTTTACATTTTTTGGGATTCATTTCTGGATAGTTGGAGAAAGTGGAGACGCATCATCCAGTTTTATATACAACCTATGTTTAAACAGGTCCAATTAAAATACTAAAACAGTCAAAATATTACTTTCTAGCTTCTATTAATTTCTTCTGACAATAAAACTAACTTTACTCACATAGGAAGAGACTATATTAGCTGGGATAATGTTCATCTACCGCTTTAATAAAATACACTCGCTGTAATAACTTTCTGTAATGTCTTGAATATGTTCATCTTATTACAATCACAACTGCAGCAGTGTGGTTCATTAAAGGGTCGGCGAACATGGCAGGTCTATGGCTCAGAGGAATAAGCCTTAACAAGCTGTAGCTGCACACACACACACACAACTCTCCGGTGGAATCAGTTTAATTGGATTCCTTGAATAGAAATCATCAGCCGCAAACTGAAAGATGCACCAGTCACCAGGTTGAGCTCCCGACACATGAAAGTCACCTGTTTGAAGAACAGTAGATTTCTCTGAGGTGTTAACAGCCCCACGTTCTCTGTTCTCAGGTACATGTTTGAGGGAGGCACTAACTTTGGCTACTGGAATGGTAAAGTCCTTTTTCATTATCCCTACATCAGTGCGGGTGATGTAATCTCAAGTTGCGGTGCAGTCGTATGATCAGTGTGTAACTCTTGTTTCTCTCTCAGGTGCCGATCATGACACCAGGTTCCGCTCAGTGGTGACGAGTTATGATTACGACGCCCCGCTGTCTGAAGCAGGAGACCCCACAGAGAAGCTGCTGGCCATCAGAGACGTCATTAAGAAGGTAGGTCTGATTCACCAGCCACCCACACAGTGCACCACGGTGGATATTTCATTTAACTATTAGAGGAGGGATGATGAACAGAAATTTCTCAAGAGCAATATCACCAAACGTGCTGCTGTCTAGAGGAAACTATTATCACTACTATACTGGAGCAGTGCCTGTTCTAAACCTGCCTGTTTGTTTGTTTGTGTTGTGTTTTTTTTGGTCACAGCTCTCTTTCTGAAACTGTATAACTTACCTGCAGTAATTGAGCTGTAGCAAGTGAAGACTGGCTAAGGCCACAAAACCTCAGCTGCTGCACAAAGAGCTGTTCACGTGTTTATTCAACAAATTCAGTACACAAAACCCCAGACAGGAGAATCCATTGTTGTGATCGACAGTGTCACTGACATTGATGAGTCCCAGCCACTGCTGCTACACAGCTCTGCTCTCTTATTCATTCAAAGTTTAAGATGTAACAATACACATGCCCAGTGTCAAGCCAATAAGACAGTTCAGAAAGACAAGAGATTTCTGGAATGGTTAGATCAATATAAACATGGTCATACTGAATAGCTGATGTATAAATCACCTATCATAAATCTGCCTGTTCAAATGTTTGACCGGTCCATTAGCCTATATAAACACGCTTTTATGTCCTCGCAGCAAAACCAAGAATGGCCAGTAGGTGGCCATGGTACACCTTATGAGTGCAGTTTTCCTAATTACAATGAGAAAAGTGTGATCTAATTGGAAATGTACATGTGTCTTGAGATATGATTCATTTTATTAATTTCTGTTGCTTCTCAGTTTAGAGAGATTCCTAGCGGACCCATGCCACCAGAATCTCCCAAGTTTGCCTACGGCTTCGTGAGCATGAGAAAGGTGATGCTGAGTTATGTCAGGGAAGCCTCTTTAAAGATGAAACTGCATTTTCATGTTAATGAAGCAGAAACCTTTTACAGGTTGGCGACACCAGTGCTGTGCTGAACACCCTCTCGCCTCTGGGCCCAGTGAAATCCCAGTATCCTCTGACATTTGAGGAGATGAAACAGGTACGGTGTCTCTGTGGGGTCAAAAGCAGGCGAGGGCCCACTGTCGCAGAGGCCGTGAACCTCTTGAAACATGGAGAACTTCTAGACTGTAGTCTGCAACCTGTCATGTCTATTGTGTCCAGTACTATGGATTCGTGCTGTATCGGACCACGCTGCCCCGGGACCTCTCGGAGCCCACGCCACTTATCTCTCCACTGAATGGGGTTCATGACCGTGCATATGTGTCCGTCAATGGGGTGAGCCTCCACAATGAACTTTTGTTGTCTATCCAATCAGAGTTCTATGTCACGTATGGGGGAAACATCACAGGGTACATACCTGCATGCTTGTGCTCCAATGTTATTTTGGATTACTCAATTATTTTTTATATTTTAAATGTTCATACCAGTGACTGTTTGTGTGTGTGCGTTTGTGTGTGTGACCAGGTTTATCGGGGCCTGCTGGAGAGAGACACAGTGCTGGTTATGAACATCACTGGACACCAGGGGGAGACAGTGGACATACTAGTGGAGAACATGGGCAGAGTTAACTTTGGCAGCAAAATCAATGACTACAAGGTTCAACCCCCCCTTCTTCTTTTTGTAACTCTAAAACTTAGTCCTAATTGGCATAATCACCAGTCATTGGTATTACATCAAAGAAAATATGTATGGTCTCATTTGTTAAAAGGGATAAACAAACAACAATATTCTTTGTTTTCTCGAAAATTCATCTACAAAATTTATATGAATGTTATTGTAGATATTGAACAGGGTTTCTGGGTGGTCCTGAAAATTTCTTAAAAGGAAATCATCTGAATAGGCCTTACAAACCTAAAAATACAACTTAGGAATCATTGCCAATTAATTAATCGAAAAGTTTTTACTTTACTATATCAATATGGCATCGACCTCCTAAAATCCCGAAAAATCCAGATCGATACTCATACATATTTTATATGAAGTGAACACCACAGATATTCCAGTTTTATCTTGATAGCAAATAAAAACAATTACTGTGAAAAGGTGTGTGTTAGTTACTGTGTGTAAAAGTGACTGACACAGAGGTCAGTTGGTGATAACCAGTCTGTACTGCAGGGCCTCTTGAGCAATCTGATCCTGGGCAAAGACGTACTGACCGACTGGAGGATCTACTCTCTGGACATCGATGGAGCCGTCAGTGGTGGATGGCCTCATTCAGACAAACAGTCCTTCCCCGACCCTCGGAGGGAACCTTCAGCTGGACCTGCCTTCTACGTGGGGACATTACAGCCCAACGGTTTGGCATGGGACACCTTCATCAAGCTCAGTGGATGGACAAAGGTAATGTGACTTTATCTCTATATTCCAGGGCATAAAAGAAAAGCCTCTTTTTCTGATGTTAACACTATTTCCTTTTCACACCAGGGTCAGATCTGGATCAATGGTGTGAACCTGGGGCGATACTGGCCGGCCAGGGGTCCTCAACAGACTCTTTATGTCCCGGGACCCTTGTTGAGCACCACTCTGCCCAACAACATCACAGTGCTGGAGCTGGAGGGGGCGCCAGCGCACCTACGAGTTCTCTTTATGGATCGGCCTCAGCTCAATTTCACCGTTTAACAATCTGAACAAAGTGAACTGAAATCTGTAGCACAACATAAACTGTTCAAATCGGTCGGTACTACAAATCTAAAGGTTTGAATCAGGCATATTTCTGTAGCATCATTATAATTTTTTTTACATGTAGCAAAATATTTATTAGTCACAATCCAGTGTGCTTGAGCGTTTTACACATCAGCTTCCCAAACAGTGATCTGACCATAGCTTTGTCTTTTGGATTTAATATTTACTGTGGAAAAAAGATTGATCAATAAATTGTATTATACTTTTTATTTCATGGCTGCTTTTTTATGTTTTCATAACCGCAGATAATGTAAATAATTATTACATTTATTCATTACATTTTTAAACAGTACGAACATTGTACGTAGTTTTATTTGAATATCTGTGTGTGGAGTTGAAAATGAAAACTAGCACTGTGGTCAAGTCTTATCATGGCTGCACAAATCCACTTGTACATTTCACGAGGTAGTTTCCTTGCAACTGTACATTTCCACACGGATGTTAGGTCTTGCCTGGAGGAGCATTTGCTTTTCGATGCGCTTGAACGCAGCAGGGGGAGCAGAAGGAATACTCCAGGTACTGGAAGGGGGTCTTCCCCAGCAGGGACTCCCCACACTGCCAGCACCTCCTGGTGGCAATCACACAGACACAAACATGCATTGAATTTCAGTAACAGTTTTTCTTAGTGGAAAGCGAGGGGGGGGTTTGTGGGTCTTACTTTGTGTTGGACAGGCCGACTCCTGCTGCAGCTACCTGCTCTGCTAACCTTCTCTCTGCTGCCAGCGCTCTCTGGAAATAAACACAAAGTGAGCATTTCCACATTTGTCAAGAACATAAGTGATTGAGTGCACATTAACTCACCTTTTCACGGTCAGGCAGAGACGCAAACCTCTTCATCTCCTCTACCTCCGCCTCTTGTTTCCTCCTCTCCTCCTTCTGCTCTTTTTCTCTCTGTCTCTTCATTGCCTTTTGAGCCTTTTTCTTCTCCGTTATCTTGGACTCGATCTCCGCTGTCAGTGGCCCTGGGACCTTGAATTGCACAGGTGTAAGTGCTCTGCTTGTATTTCATGTGATGCATTAGAAGTTAAACCAGCACCTCTTACCTGTGCTTTAGTGTAGTCGTACTTGTCAGGATTCTCAGCCATGTATTTGCGGAAGACATTTCTTGTGTCTTTGTCGGGGGCGACAATGTACGGGGTCTGCCCTTTGTTATCCCTGTAAAGGATTGTTGCATATATAAGAGTTATTTACTTCTACTCTAACTTCTGCAAACTATCACGCTGATTTTGTATTTTTACAGAAGTTGCCTGTACTATCGTTTCCTACCTGCAGGCTGGGTCAGCTCCTGCATCGAGGAGCAGCCTGACCGCTGCCTTCTGAGCAGCTGCTGATGCAACATGCAGCAAAGTGAACCCTGACGAGTCGATGGGCTTATTGAGCAGAGTCCGAGGACTCGGGGCATCAGAGGGGCTGCTCGCCGACTGCTCTCCACTCTTTGTTGTTTCTCCAGGTGGCTCGAGGTGTCTTCTTAGAGTGTCCACGTCCCCGACCTTGCAGGCCGTGAAAAGGGCATCCCTCAGGCCATACTCCCAGGACTCATCCACGGCTTCTATGCAAACACAGAAAGCACCATGAGTATTGAGAGTGAGAAACAGGAGCAATACAAGGAACAACACAAGCCCTCACACACCTTCCACTTGTTTCTTGCTCTGTGTTTTTTTCTTCCTCTTGTTCTTTGGTTGTGTTTCTCGCTTGGTGTCTTCATCTGGCGCTGCCTCCGGTGCCTCCTCTTCCTCTTGATCGTCTGCTTCTGTATTAATCAATTCTGTCACAGATCAAAATAGAGATTTCATAAACATTTTAACATCAAATCGAAGCTTCTGTGTGGAAAATAAAAAGTTCTTTGGGTTCCTATGAAGTACGTATATCCACCACTGGACTGGACTCACCATCAGTTTGCATATCAGCTTCCTCCCTCTTTTTCCTCCTCCTCCTCCTGTGCCTGGGGGGATAGACTTCATATTCCCTGAGGTCCAGGGTTCCTATTGTCATCTCCACCATCTCCAGCTGGATCTCGCCTTCCTCTTCTTTATCTGAGCTGTCCTGGTTTTCTTCAGCTGATGCCGAAAATAGAGGAGACGTATTGTAAAAACTAATTTCACTGTGTGGAAACAATACATGTACCTAATTTTCTAAAGCAGTTTCATCGGGACATTGAAACAACATCTTAAACTGACCTTGCTCCTGATCAGTGTTTTTCTGTGCCACCAGTTTGCCCATTTTCTTCCACGCCTTCTTAGATGGACAGAAGACTGCAGACATGTCTGCGTCTCTCCCTGCATTGAGATATTTCTAATTATACCCTGGCTGCAGGACAGTGAGGACACAACATGCTATTATTCCCAAGTGTGTTATTCAGCTTACCGTAAACATGAACTGTGGAAAGCACCTCGTGCACCCGCTGCACCTCTCGAAACGTGGCCCTGCGTGTGGCGAAGGGAAGGGTGCGGATCCTGGGGTCTTTCCTGTCGAGGGGAGCCGCCCGGCCAGCGAAGAAGATGGTCTTGTTGTAGCTTGACGCTCGTATGAATACTGCGGACGCCTCCTTCAAATGTTCAGCCCAGGTCATCAGGAGATCCTGAATGTCCTGCAAGAAGTTACAGAAGGGTTTGAGAATTAATGAACTGCACAGGGAAAAAAGCTTACAACTGATAAATTAGACGCACTAACAATACGTTCGGAATTCAATGTTTGATGAACTTATTTTATGCTTAATTTGTATATATTCAGTAAATAAACTGTAACCTTCCATGGCTGCAACTGAAGAGGCAAAACAAAGTGATCTCACCTTGACCAGCGCCGCCTCGTTGTATCTCCTCAGAGCAGCTCCTGCAGACTTGGGCGTGTGGCTTCGGTTCTGAGAGTCTCGGAGTCCTTGAGCAGTTCCCCTCTTGGCTCGCACCGTGTATCGGTGGAATGTCTTGTGCTGAAGCAGATCTTTCCTGTACCGCAAAACAAACAGCGTTGGCCAATGCTTGCACATCACAGAGTGTGTGCTATTGCTCTGACTCTTCTCGCCACAACCCAACAAATGTCAGGGTTCATACACATTTTGACCAATGGATTTCCATGACTTTTCCATGACTTTTCAATAACTTTAAACCAAATTTCCATGATCGAACATTTTGTGAAATCTCGGTGTATACGCGAAAAGTGACAAAATGTAATATTTAAACTAACAAGGAGAATTCCGAGGCATACAGTACACCTTAAATAACAAAAAGTATGCCAGGCTCATATTTTGAGCGCATTTCTTTAAAAGCATATGAATTATTTAAAACTCAGAGTAAATGAACAACAGGCAAATATGAATATAACAAGTTTCCATCAGTTTTCCAAAACTTTTGGGATTCTTTTTTTTACATGACTTTTCCAGGCCTGAAAAAACACATTTGAAAATTCCATGACTTTTCCAGGTTTTCCATGACCATAGGAACCCTGAAATATATATTTAAAAAAACTGTCCGCTTACCCTTTGAATACAGCCCCAGCAAAGTGGCCTCCTCCCGTCATCAGAATGACCCACACAGTCTCCTTACTGATGCCCCTCAGAGAGGAACCTGCATCCTGCTCAGCCTCTGACTGGAGTCATTGCAGAAACAGAACATGAAGTTAATCCAACAACCAAAGGTGACACAGATTATACACAGAGCTGTGCTGCACTGTAGCTGCGGAGCCTCACCTTCCCCTGCAGGATGCAGCGGTGCACTGACAGATACTGGCCCTCTGAGTTCTGGAAAACCATTTTGCTGGAGAGCCGACACGCGTTTTCAAACGAGCTCTCGTTGTCCGTGCCGGTGACGTTGCTGCTCGTTCCCCCGCTGTCGCTGTTTGAGTTTTCTTCCTCTGAATCGGAATCTGAGCCGGAGATACTTGACATGTCTCCTGTGAATTGATAAATTAAAATCAGCTGCTACATTCACCTTTTCTCCTGGTTAAACCCTGTACATGTAGGACTGTGGTTTCCTCACCAGCTCCAGTCTTCTTCTCAAACTCCTCCATAGTGACCGGCGGCAGTCCTGACAGCTTCTGCCTCAGGTTGAAGCGATGCCAGTCGAGCTTGTAGTGCTCCGTCTGGAAAGTAAAGAAGTAGAGAAGAAGGGTCAGACTTCATCACACCAGCATCCTTCTTGTTAATCCGAACAGAGAAGTGTTTCACGATCACCTGCTCCTCCCGATGAACAAAGGGGCACCTGCAGGCGGAGCACACCATCTTGTCTGACACCTCTCGAGTCAGGCTGGACTCCCGCTGCCTGTCATCCTCCGGGCATTTATCCTCCAGCCCTGTGTGGAGGTCTGGGGGTTCAAACAGACATGCAGGAATTTACAGCTACAGTTTTAGGGTAAGCAGTTTCACAGTAAGTCATGGTAACAGTTTTGATTTGTGTGCTTGGTCTCCAGGACACAGCAAGCAGCGTAGATATGTTATCTGTGGTGGAAAGACGTCAGAATAACCACAGGGCACTGACGGCAGAGGAGCTGGTCGTCCCTAGCAACAAGCAGCATCCACTGTCAATCCACTGTGTACGGGTTTAACAGCCTGTTATTGTTTTGGTGCAACGACTTCCCCTCCACACACACAGAGAGACACTGGAGTGTGAAGGATTCTCACACTGAACTGAAAGGATCCTCTCAATCGTCTGCTTCAATGCTATCACAGATCTATATGCAATTTAAAAGCTTTGCAGAACCCCTGTGTGTGATTTCTTGGGTTCTTATATCATCCATGTACGTGATGGTAACATTGTACTGGACCTTCCCCTCAGTTTGCATTTTGGCTTCCTAGATGCTCTATAGAAATATTGGGGTAACGATACTGCGATAATACAGATAACTGTGATTATCTTTAGTCTCTATAATCACAATGAGACGGTTTCACATGGTTTCATTTCCATGTTCATACCATAGACTGTATATAAATAAATACACACTGTGTGAGGCCGGCTCGGGGATCCCAGGCTGCTTCAGGACACTGTTCACTTCCCTCAGGCCGAGCAGAGCCTCGTCGTCTGGGCACAGATCGAAGACGGAGCGGTGTGAGTCAGCGGTGGTCGTCATGATCTGCTGGAGCAACAGAAAACAGACAAACCTCCTGTGAGAGCTGTCCACGATAACACGTTTCATCAGGAACACACACACACACACACACACACAGTCAGTAACTACACACCTCGGTTGTTTACAAGTCACTACAACTCCTCCTTATGTCCGACGCGACAACAGCAGAGTCACAAGCCGGCAACAACACTCAGCACTGTCATACAGCTGATGTTATTGAGCTGATGTCAACTTATTTGTCCTTTGACCGACACGTGTAGCGATGACTAGCAGCGGCTGTTACCTTTATTTTGAAAGTACACCCTGTTCCTCGCTTCTCTAACTGGGTTTTAAGTAAATAACACATAATATCAATTATGATGAGATCGTTTAAAAATAGCAACTTACCATAAAAAGGTCTCACAAGGCTTCGCTGACGTTTCGGTACACTACGCTTCCCCCATGACAATCTACGGAAGCCCCAGTGCGACAAATAGGTCCAAATGAGAAAGCGCTTAAAGGCGAGAGATTTCTGATATTACAGAAATATGAAACTATGTTTTTACAGGGACATATTGCACTGTTCACTATAGATGGATGAATTATAATGTAATCCACAAAATAAAATATTCGGTTTTTCATACTTGGTTATAGTTATAAAATATAGTAGTGATAGTTATTTTATTTTTCTGAGTTTAGTTCGAAGCAAATACATGTATTATTTATTATGATTATACAGACATGTTTAATTGATATTTTACAGGAGCACAATGTGAATTTCACTATAAATGAATAAAATAAAATACAATAAACAATATAAAATATTATCCATGAATATGATTTTCTGTGTCTTGAATGAATTGGATGGGGGGGGTGTTGATTACATCACTGACCATTACTTACAAGTACCTCTTGGATACTATCAAGTTAAACACTTTATTAGGTGCAGCAAAATGTAAACAAAATCAGTTACAAATATTAAATTAAACGTAGGATTCAAACAAATGTACTTTCACTGTGAAATGCTGGTTCATGTTTTGATCGAAGCCTCTGCTGTTGGAAAAACAAAGAGACAGTATATTACAAACTGTGGCAAATAGCAGCTGACCAGTAGACGTCCTCCATGGTCCACTTACCAGCCACATTACGAGCTTTGGCCTCTGCCAGCCGCTGTTTCACCTCCAATATTTCAGCGGCGAGACCCTTCCCCTTGCTCTCAAGACGCTTACAGCTTTCCTCTAAATCGCTCTTTTGATTTCTGAAGAAAAATGGACACTGCATGTTTGTGCATTTGTAACTTCCCTTTCTCTGGTTACACAGTGTGGTACAATACCTGTCTTCAGGGGCTTCACCATTCAGTTTTTCAGAAAGAGACCTCTCCTCTTGCAGCAGAAGACTCAGCTGCTGTAACACATCAACGACTCTGATTTTATCCATCATCAACTCGGCCCTCCGCTCAGTTTCTCTGGTGCTGCAAGTGAGTGCAGGACTCATTAGACAAATTTAACAACAGCTCAAAAGTCAACAAACTTCACTCTAATTCCTATTTTGCAGATTTAATCTTTTGGCTTTGGCATCATGATAGAAGAATGTGATTTGGGATCTTTTAAACATAAGAGGTCCTGTTCGAAAAGTAGTTTTCCATGTGTTGGTGAGCATAGTTACTAGTACTAGAGATACAGGAACTCAAGAACTCAATAAAGGGCTGTCCTCGCACAGTTTATCAGCAGTTTCACAACATTGGCCAAATTGTTACTTCCGCCAAAGAGGTTATGTTTTAATCTGTGCTGTTGGTTAGTTAGTTAGTTAGTTCTTTAGTTAGTTGGTTAGTAGTCCAAACAAAATAATCTGGATCTAAAAAATTGAAGCATGGTTTCATCAACGGACTGTTACTGTGACTGTTTCTTAGTTTACAGCATTACACACAAAACACTGTACAGATTAATTAAAATCTTTAAAAGCATGGTGCAGTTCTGGATCAGGATTCTTTTTTGGGGGATGGATCAAACTTACTGGGAAATATTTGAGTTTGTACTATTTTGGAAATGACAGGTGCCCTTAAACATGCCTGTGACTAAAGGTAATTGGTATGCAGGGCCCCAATCCTTAATTAGTAGCCACCAGGGGGATGGATGGAGGACAGATGGGGTGACGGCGAGTCTTTCTTCTCCAGGCAAGACTTCTGATATATATATATATAAATATCAAGGATAATCAAACAAGTCGTCCCTTTGGATGAAGGTAAAAGTTCGTTGAGTTTAACCTGAAGCCGAACATAGGCCAAACGGAGAAGAACTAATTTACGTATCGATAACCAACAGCGTAGAGGACGCGTGTTCCGACAAAACTCATTTTACTCGATAAACACTCGCTCCAATTCACTTAAGTGTCTCTAAAGTAACTAATAGTTGTTGATGTGTTACCACTGAAGTGTCTCCTGCTCGATACACTGCCTCTGCCGCTTGGCGGCCTCCAGTTTCACTCCGTGTTCGTGAATCGCTCGCTGCCGCCCTCGGATCTGCTCCTTCAATAGAACACAGTGGATTACAGCGTCAACAGCGTAACTTTGTTCGTAAGGATTAAAACTCAATGCGAAAGTGTCTAGAATTAAACTAACTTGGCCCGGTCAGCTAACATTCACCCGTCCTACCGTGAACTCTTCACGAGGTGTCGGACACGTGAGGTCGAGAAAATCGCTCATGTTCTACTTTACTCTTGAAACACTCAAGATTCACCGAACTGCCATTCATAGAACACAGAGTAGGACATTGGGCCAGACGACCTATATATTGGTGCACATCCGGTGCTGCGTTCAGGGCCCGGATAGCTCAGTCGGTAGAGCATCAGACTTTTAATCTGAGGGTCCAGGGTTCAAGTCCCTGTTCGGGCGGTCGTATTTTTCTCTTTTCACCGTAGACAACAGATTCATTGTGTGTTGTTTTTACACAAGTTGTACTACAGGTACGTATCATTCGATTTAATCCGGACCACAGTGCATATCAACTGTTGGTGAGACTATCAGTTAGAAAACAAAACACTACTCCTGGCGAGGAGACGATACTCGCCAAAGCCTAAAATTGCCCCATACCAGTGCCACACATTAAACCAGTTCATTTAAAGCTGGTCATTGCAGTGGAGCTGTTATTACACGCAGTGAGACCTCACATTATCCTACAGTTGGAGTTGTTGTTTGTGAAAGCATCAAACTAATTTGGGAATTAGACTCGCTCGCAGAAGCAAAAAAAAGGAAAACATTAACCGTGTAATTTACCAGAGATAATCAGGGGTGTTTTCTCCGCACAGTGATTGGGAGCATGTATAAAGCTTGGCGTTCGCAGGTTAAATGGCAACACAGAAGACATCTGACCTGCAAAGATGGACCGGATTATCCTCTTGTGTGTGCTCTCCGCTTGTCTCTCAGCCGTACATACCCAGGTAAATGGGAATGGGATTGAGTGGGACTGATTTTGTTTTTATTTAAACGAGATAAGCAATAACCAAATTTGAAACAACTTTGTCTTTTATTTGTAGAAATTTTTGTTCAGCCCAAAATGGGGCCCAATCGGCTATAAAGGTACAGTCAATCCAACTGGATTCAAATCAAAATGTTAATAGAAGACCAAGTGTGGTATAAGTGCACACAGTTGATTAATAACCCTTCTTTTTAAGAGCGTGAAGAGCACGGTGTTGGGACAGCAATGGATGAAATCATTAAAGCTAATGAGTTCCAAGGTAAGTTTCACACAACACCCTGTAACAATTGCTTTTCCCGCTGTAGAATGATTATATTTTCCCTGATGTCTGTCTCAGCCTCCCGAATCATCGAGGGCTCCACCACTCTCAGAGAGGGAGACATTGCTGTTTCTGCTGGCAGGCGCTCCAAGGTCTGCTTCGCACGGAGCTGCATCTGGGCGAAGTCAGTGGACGGACATGTCTACATCGCATACAGGCTATCACCTCAATACTGTATGTTAAGATATCTAAATTAACTTTTCAAAATTGTAAATAGTCCTAATGTTTCTAATATTCACCAACAACCGCTCTCCATTATGTGTGAACTGTTCAACAGCTGAACTGGAGACAAAGCTGATAAAGAAAGGGATGGACAGCATGGAGGAAGGAACCTGTGTGCGATTTGTTCCCTGGACTCACCAGCGAGACTACGTCGACATCCAGCCAAAGTCTGGGTGAGGGGCCTCAGCCTGGAAAGTTTGATAACATAACGTGTTTGTCTTTGTTTAAACAAAAAAAAAGTTGCTCCTTTTCTCTTTTGAATTGCAGTGTTGAGTAGCAGTAGTTTTCCAAATCATACCCTCTCTGTCTGTGTGTGTGTGTGTGTCTGTGTGTGTGTGTGTGTGTGTGTGTTTGTGTGTGTATGTGTGTGTTAATCCAGGTGTTGGTCCTACCTTGGTTCACGTGGTGGCAGACAGACCGTATCCCTCCAGAGCCCTGGCTGCCTCCAAGTCGGAGTGATTTCCCACGAGTTAATGCACGCCCTGGGCTTTGTGCACGAGCAGTCTCGCTTGGACCGGGACAGATACGTCAACATCATGTGGCCCAACATTTGGAGGGGTAATCTCAAAGGGGCGGAAAGGGGGGTGGCCTAGGAGAATGAAGTCTTTACCAACAGTAAATTAAAGACTATTCATAATTAACTGTATTAATTCAGCAATTTGCTAACGGTTCTGCATCGTATTTATGAAAACAATAACACAAAAATCTGTACTAATGATTCAAGCGTTTAAAAAAATATTATTCTATTTCCAACAGATCGTTTGAGGAATTTTGAGAAATTCAAGACCGACAATCTGGACCTTCCATATGACTACAGCTCAATCATGCACTTTGGGATGTAAGTAAATGTGACTTTGATTTAGATCAGTGAATACTGTCATGGTTGAACTCATGCATCACAATGTATTTTTTATATATGTTGTTTAGGTATGCCTACTCCCAGGATGGGCAACCAACCATCATCCCGAAGAACAGCAAGGTGCAGCTGGGCCAGGCCTCGACTCTCAGCCACATCGACAAGTTGAAAATCAATAAGCTTTACCAATGCGGTTGGTAACAAACGTCCTGAGCTAACTCTTTTGGTAGAGGAACTAGTAACTGTAATGTGCAAATATTACTGGAGATGTCCTTCACTGTCAAATGTTTGATTCCTTCTGTCTCTGTCCCACAGGTGACATGGACGATAATTAACTGAACTGAGTGGAGATGAAACAGAACTGAATCTAGATTTAAGCTTCTTATCAGCATTTCCTCTGTGTGCAAACAAATGTGTGAATTTAAACAAGACGTGTTGCTTGTGTTGAGGGAGTTTCAGTAAAGAAATTTGTAAGCGGAGCGACAGAATCTGAAAACTGAGGTTCATTACGACAGTTGTGACTATCTACCCTATAGACACAGCATAGGTCCTTTCATATTTTGGTCAGAGATTGCACGAATGTAAAAAAGTTGTATTCCTATCTGCATCCTTCCTTTATGCAGTGAATTAAAGTATTTAAAAAATGTAAATGTGTCATGTTGTCCATTTTAATCAATAGAAAACTAAAGACATTCACTTGGGTTAATATTGAACCAGTTTCTTCACTCGGTCATTAGTCTTCAAATTTGTCCCAAGAAATAATCTAGAGAGAAGGATAATGTTTGGTTTTTATATATTTAATTCAACAGAGTTCATCACAAAATCACTGGTTACCGGTTTAGTCGGATACAAATTGCTGGTTTGTCTGACTGGGTGACCAGTTATTCTCACGGTGGCTTCTGCTGAGTCGCTGCCAGCAAAACACTGAGTGTCTCATCTGTGAAAGTGCTGAATGTGAACATGAGATAAGTACGGTGAAGGTCAGCACGAGGGAGCACCTTTAACGGCTCAGCAGGGGACTTGAGTAAATTACACAGACCGCTTGATGAGGGGCTCTTAATCGTGCTTCATCATGGAACACGTGACCAATCGGTACAGGGAACAGGAGGAGAAGTGGGTATATAGATTCAGGGGAGGTGCAGAGTTCATTTAGATCGTGCACTGCACCTGGAGACCGCAGAAGGAAACTCGTACACCACTCTGAAAAGCCACAATGCATTCTACCATGATCCTCCTGGGTCTCCTCCTCGGCCTGTTGAGTCAGGTGTCCTCTCTTCCTGTTAAGGTCAGTGGCAGTAGAGAATACTTTTGGGTCACATCCCTTTTTTAGCCTTAAATCGTATATTAACGTGAACTTTTGCATTTCAGAACGCTACAGGAGTACAGGAGGGAAAAGTGAGGTCGAAAAGGAAATACTCAGGTAGGCTCTTAAGGGAAAGGCAACTATTATGCGTACATCATCACCATGCATGAAAATAACTTCACACTTTTATGTTGAATCTTGTTATGTGAAAAATAGAACAACTTTTAAAACTTTATCTGTTTTTGCATTCAGATGAATTTCCAGAATGGGAGGAAATGAATGCGATGGATCAAATCCTGCAGATGAATAGCAGTAAGTGAACTGTACATTATATATGAATGAATGCTTTTTAGTTTGTTGTGAATTCAATAACAGGTGTTTCTGTTTCTCATAAGGGTTTCGGGCCCCTCGAGGACTGTTGTTCAAAGAGGGAGATATCGCCAGTTCATACATGAAGAGTGCTATAACCTGCCCTGGCAACTCCTGTCTGTGGCCTAAGGCAGTTGATGGATTTGTTTATGTACCATACATCATCTCCCCACTATACGGTAAGAGTCCGGACATTTAAAGGGGTGTTATACAAATGTATTTAGAGTTTGAATCTTTACGCAAATGTTTCTGTTTTCATGGCAGACGACATGGATAGAATCACCATCGAAAATGGAATGCAAGACATTTCCTCTGGAACATGTGTTAAATTTGTTCAACGCACGCATCAAGGCAGTTTCCTGGATATTCAGCCGAGATATGGGTGAGTAGGATCGCGACAAACGTCTACCTCCACCCTGAAGGTTATGTTTTCATTTAATCTGTGTTTGTTTGTCTGTTGATTCATTGTGGATCTGGATCAGGGGGGCAGATCCAGGCATTTCTTTTCAATTGCTTTAACATTGTGAGATTGGTCGAGTTAAAGGTTTTTCAAGGTTTGTAATTATCTCCCCGTGAATAATTCATGGATCTTGATGAAAAAAGACAGACATGTTGAGGGGACTGATATCTGTTAGTGGCCAATTTGGGGCAGATCCAAATAAAAATACAGATCTAGTCAATTTCTATGTGGTTTCATAAGGGAAGTGTTTGGCCTCGGTTAAGATATACTCTCTACTGAGTGCCCTTCTAGTTAAGAAATGTAATACCTGTCTTTACATATAGTTTAGACATCTTTATTCTGTCGTGTTTTAGCACTGATGTGTTTTTTTTTCTTTCTGTACCCCAAGCTGCTGGTCGTTTCTGGGGCAGACCGGGGGAAGCCAGACCTTGTCCCTGCAGACTCCTGGATGCATGTGGTCAGGAGTGGCCGCCCACGAGTTCATGCACGCTCTCGGCTTTGTGCACGAGCAGTCCCGCTCAGACCGAGACAACTATGTAACGATTGTATGGAAAAACATTGTGGCAGGTCCGGATAAAAATAATCACCTCCCATCATCGTGTCATTTTGTTCAGAAAGCCTTTTAGTCTGCCCTCTTCTGACCTTTTGTGTTTTATGTGCTCTTACAGATCAGATGCATAACTTCAGAAAACAGCTTACGAACAATCTCAACAGCCCATACGACTACAACTCCGTCATGCATTATGGAAGGTGAGCTGCTCTCCCCGTCTCCAACATACTGCCAGGGCTTTTCATGCATTACTAACATATACTTTATGAATCTTTGATGCAGATATGCCTTCTCTGAAGACGGTGGACCCACAATAATCCCCAGACCTGATCCTTACATTCCCATTGGCCAGCGAGATGGACCCAGTGCTCTCGACCTTCATAAAATAAACGTCCTTTATAACTGTGGTAGATGAACACGTACACTCGCATTTGAGAAAAAAGTATTTCTTCCAATAAAAAAGGCTGACTCATTCTTTTTTTTTCTCTTCAACCTCTTTATAGGAGCCAACGAGTCGCTGGATCCAGAGAGTTGAATCTGTCCTTCTGTCATACTCTGTTAAATCTGCTCTAAAGTCATAATCTTCAGCATATTACATGGGAATCATACATTTTCAGCTATCTCATTTTTCTGCATTAATACCTTTGAATTATTATCACAATCTACTAATCTTGTCATTAGATGAAATAAATAGACCAGTAAGAATTGAAATCAGAGTTTCTCTAACATAAAGAAAACCATCACTGACTTAATGTCAGACTGAATCTGACCAGTTTTTCATGTGCCTTCTGCTGACAATGAATTCACAGCATGCCTTCTCTGAACCAGTTTGTACCATTTCTGCCTCCTTCTCAGCTTCTGCTCACTTTAAATAAAGAAAGTGCAACACAAATAATTATGTTCTGTTCTGACTCAATGTTTTACTATGCCTTGCAGACACATTGCGATCCCTATAGAATGTATACGGTATTACAGAATGTCAGACCAATCAGATCTTTGTCTTTCCGCACTATTCTGAAAGTGACAGCTCCCTTTATGTGCACGTACCCATGTGGAATGATCAGGGCTTTAGCAAGAGAGAAAAAAAACCAAGATATTTTTCATTCATATTTCTACCGCTGAACTTAACCCTTTAAGTTTCAAGAGTTCTGAACCAGATACATCTGAGTCTGAGGTGTTGCACTGTACCACTGCAACTACACAATCCACTGAGCGCCTGGAGCAAGGCACACACCTCTTTAACCACAGGATAAAACCCTTTCTCCTCTTCACTGCCTGAATATTAACCTGAAGTGGAAGAGAAATGAAAAGGGAAAGAAACACAGAAAAGAGGTGAGGAAAATAGATGGCAGGAGCAAATGGTCAGGGGTTGTGTTGACAGGTGGGTTTTGCAAACAAAACAATAATATCTTTATTTGTTCAATCAATCAAATTGTTTAGGATCAGCTTTGAACCAAATCTTAAAATGTCCATTAGTTGTACCGCAATCCTCTGATTTCACCAAATGTTATTTTTTTTACTTTTAATGGTCGGTCTGAGTTTCTCACAGTTATTTTTTTCACACAGTTTAATACTTGTTAAGCACTTTGTAATGTTGTTTTGAGAAGTTCCATATCAATCGTTATTATTTTGTTTTTTAATAAAATCGTTTCCCCCCATCATGATGAGTGGACTTAACAAAAGTAGTGTCTCAGACACATATCAAATATTAATGGCTGAAAAATTAGAATAGATGTTTTTTGGATATCTTATTAAGACATACATGTTTACATAAGGCGCAAAACAATTTTTTCATAATTGGAGGCTGGTGGGAGACGGGTTCATTATATTTACAGAACCTGAAACTCCTTGACAACATTTGAGTCTGTTTAGATTTGTATTTATGTATTCTTTTAATCCTTTTAACGTTATATTCTCTATTCATGTGTGTCCCCTTCCATCTACAGGCACACTGTCGTTGTATTTATCATTAAAGATCTTTGGAATCTCTGGCCTCTTCCTGAAACGTGTCCAGTCTGTCTTGTTTCTATCGGAGCCGATATGTTGTCTCATCTATTCCACGCCGATGGTCGCTTGCATTTCACTCTCTAACCGGTTTTATTTCGATTAAATCGTGAATACGTGTTTTTCTTCACGCGCTTCGGCGGCAGCCTGTGGTTACAGTGGAGAGTCTGTGGTAGCGGCTCACGAGCTCGTGGGAGGAGCCACCGATAAAACCTCGCAGCTGCTGCTACACACACACACACACACACATTGTGGACCGTAGCTAGCTGAACTGTAAAAATAGTCACTGTCTCTAAAATGAGCGATAACGGAAAGGCTCGGGTACGTATGCGCTCTTATTGACGCGTTGTCTGTCTCATTTCATCTGGAGCGTTGAAGTGACTCGTCTGTGTGGAGCTGGCCGTCATGTTGTTTTAGCTAGTGCTAGTTAGCTTACGGTCGCTAGCTAGCGTAATCATGCGGTCCGTCTGATATAGTCATGTATAACATACGTTGTTATCATATCATATCGACCAGTCCAATATTATCTTAAGAATATATAACCACAGCAAATGTGTAGTTAAAGTATAGTGCAATGTGTGTATATACGCATTTTGATAGTTAGCTAACGGGCTAACGTTATCTGGCGGTGTTAGCTAGTCCTCAGGGCCTAGAGGAGGAGGCGTGCAGCGCAGGCACCGCGACCAGAACGTCAAACCCCCTAAACCCGACGGATTAACCGGGTTAAAAATAACAAACCCGAGAATAGTCCCGAGTGAAAGTGTCTCTGTTTACTGTAATACACTGAAGCATTGGAAAGGTCGATGTTTAGCACGTTTCTTTTAAAAGTTTGTCGAGCGCGATGATGGAATATAAATTAGCCAGAGACAGTCTGCAGACACCGAGGGGGCCGATGAGTCTTTGTCGACATGTAGAAGGGATTTTAATGGAGCAATTATAAACTGCTGGTGAACTGCATTCAGATACGATGCGTCGGATATCCATGAAGTGATGTGTTATTTTGTTGGGGGGGGTGGTGGTTATGTTTAGGAGCATGAATCACTGTGTGTGTTTTATTTTGGCGTGGTAACCTGAGTCAATAATTAATAATGCTTATCAATCTTAACAATTAAGAAAAACAATGAACGGCCTCAATAATTCTTTCTCACTCATTTGTATTAACTCGCACATTCAACCATTTGCATTAGATCTTGGGGGGAGACATATGAATTGTGTGCTGCGTGGCTGGAAGTCACTGTTCGATTCCCTCACCTCTATCAGATGAGACGATATTAAAAACACTTCTGTGATTTTAGACCACTTCTGTATATATACTCTGTGAAAGCCACATGCTACACGCAAAGCACAATAGAATAGATATGTTCCTCTACCATTTTCCTTCCTGATACTGAGTAATGATACCAGTGCATTTCAATAGCTATATGCTACTAACCCTGTAAGGAAGTGATGATGGCTATCATTGTCTTGTGGCAACATAGTTAATTCCTTAGAAAAAATATGAATGTCAAAATTGTTATTTGGCAGTCATAGCTGAAAAAGAACACCAATAAATACAGATTTGCATACAGTACATGTCACAGTTTTACCTGTGGGACTTTCCAGAATTAAATATTTCTGAATTGTAGATATTTTAGCTAGTTCTTGCAAATTCTACGCTATCAGAAATCACCTCTTCTTTGCCATTCCAAAAATAGCAGTTGCCAGTGGCAGAACAGTGAGGTTGCTGCTTTGAAGCAGCAAAGAATAAGTGATTCCCAGGAAAAAGGAAAATGGCTGGTTTTGCAGGGTGAAAGTAATTCACGGTAAAATCATGGCATCAAAATGGTAGATAGATTCATGTATTCGCAGATGCCCGATCGGACATTTTGCAGATTTGAAGGCATTTCTGCTGCTGGTATCGGTATCGAAACATCTCTACTGTAATAACCTGATACAAGCCAAACATATATGTGGCTGGGGTCACAGGCCCAAATAATGAATACATGTAAATGGGTGATGTTTTTTGGGGAGGAACTTAGATTATTAGTATGTTTTACTGTACCGCTGGTTCAAGCTGTTTGCATCGGACACAATTCTTGTTCCTGTCAAATTACCTTTAGGTCTGTTAGATGTGTTTTCCTGTAGACGCTGTTGCCCACATTTCCTGTGGACATGCACTTTGCAGTGGCTTGCTGGCATAACAACCTATTTTGTTTGCACACCAGCTTCCACTAGTATGATCAACTAGCATTGGTCTAATGCGGTTAGTTGTGTTGCCTCATGGGAAATCTTCAAATGTTATGATGCAGTATATCACAGTGAATTATTTAGAGGCTGTTTGATGAACATGCAGGTTTACTGAAGGTTAATGTGGTTCATGGCTGATTTATCATCAGTGATGAACGACAGTACAAATGAGTGATGGTGAGAATCTTGAGGTCGTTTGGGCTTTTTTTTAAAGCCAGAATTTATCTGTAATAGATAAAGGCATTGTTCAGCAGACATTCACATTCAGTGGTTTGAAATGCACTCTTGATGCCTTAAAGGCCACTTTTAAGAAGAAATGTCCACAGGACTAATATGGACCACTTTATTAAGGAACCCAATGTATCATCTTGTCAAAGTGTATATGGATGAAATGTTTTTGCACCTACATTGCTTTACCTGTGTCTTAAAGTGGTCGACAGGATTCAAAAGTGAATGTAAAATCACTGAAAGTGAAGTGTAAAATGAACACTGTAGATTTCTGCATTATGTGAAACATTCCCATGCATGTGTAAGATCCTATAAATGACACATTAAAAGTTGAATGAGGTTGCAGTTTTAATTGTAGTCATATATTCTTCATCCTTTTCTTTTTCATAAAGGTTATGGTTGGACGAAGAAAAAGCAGAAGAAGTCTCATGTCCACATTATTTTCTATAATACGAAGCTCAGATGTGTGAAGCTGAATTGTTGAATGCATGCTAAAACATGACGAGGGAAGAAGTTTGGGCAGTGTGTGAGATGGGGGAAGTAAGAAGAAGTAAGAGATTGAAGAAAGAAGTAATGAAGTTACAGAAATGAAGTTAAGGAAGTAATCTGCCTAAGATCACAGCGCTAAGTAACCTTCTGGTCTGTTTGTCAATTGCGTGCATGTTCTTTTCACTCATACAAGTTTAAATCATTACAGTTTTAAGAAAAACTGACACATTTCTTTTCATTATACACATTAATGTAATATTATTATAATCAATGTTAAATCCATGGCTACACAAAATATTAATCTTCTGTCCTAATTCTCAATTGTAAATACTGTTCTATACTCCATACAGGCTAGTCTTGATTCTTGATTACATAGAAACATTCAGGCAAATTTCTCAGTTTGTCCTCGCGTCGGTACTTAAAGGATGTGTGTTGGTGTGTGTGGTCCAATCAGGAGTCCCGCTCCGCCTCCAGGAGCGCGAGCCCAGCGGCCTCGGGGAAGTCCGCGAGCCACTCCCCGGCCCGCTCGAAAGAGGGCTCCCGCCATTCCCGCTCCAAATCCCGGTCCCAGTCCAGGTCAAAGTCTGGGTGAGTGAAGATGTGAAACATAATCTCTATTCTATAGCCTGTCAGACTGGATGTGAAGATCCTTGTCGGTCTTTTGAAGCAGCCATAGAACTGTTAATATGAATGTGGATGTATTGTTTCCGTCTGCTCAGGTCCCATTCCCACCGTGGTTCGAGGAGGCACTACAGTCGATCTCGTTCCCGCTCCAGGTCCCATCATCGTCGATCCCGCAGCAGCAGATCCTACAGTGGGGAGCGTCGACGCCGGAGCCACAGCCACTCCCCCATGTCCAATCGCCGCAGGCACATCGGCAACCGTGTAAATGTTTGAATGGCTCTTTATTTGGCAAATTTATAGATATCAGTCCATTTGATTTTCCAAACGCTTGTTCAACCACTTGACCTTGACATCCTTCCAACTGTAGACAAATCCTGACCCCAACGCCTGCCTGGGAGTGTTTGGCCTGAGCTTGTACACCACAGAGAGGGATCTGAGGGACGTCTTCTCCAAATACGGCCCCCTGGCGGACGTCAGCATTGTGTGTGACCAGCAGTCGAGGCGCTCCAGGGGCTTTGCCTTTGTTTACTTTGAGAATACAGTTGATGCCAAAGAGGTGTGAGAACACGCGTTGACCGAGTCCTATGTCCAAACCGTTCCTGAAATGTGTGTATGGGTGCTAAGCAGTAATTCATGTTTGTCTGCTGCCAGGCGAAGGAGCGAGCCAATGGCATGGAGCTGGACGGTCGTAGGATCCGGGTTGACTTCTCCATCACAAAGAGACCTCACACCCCAACCCCTGGAATCTACATGGGCCGACCCACATAGTAAGCCAACTGCACCATACAGAGACTTGCATTCATGTTCTAACTCCTTCTGTGGTGTTTCATTTTAATTCCTTAATAGTACAAATGTGCTTAATGTGGTTTATTTATTTGTATCCATTTTAAATGTAGCCCCTCGAAGGAGTAGTGCTTAACCTTTTTCCTGCTAAAGATTTTTTTTCTTCATAATAATTGAACCAATATAATGATAAATGTTTTAAATACTGCTTCAATTGTATTTCTCTTTTTCAAAAAAATACAAAGTATTGTACAATGGCCTTCTACGATTAGATGAGAGCAGTAAGACCTGCAGAGGTAAAATAAGATGTATAACTCAATATTTTGCTCCTCCTGTGTAGCGGTGGAGGTGGTGGAGGAGGAGGAGGAGGAGGTGGCGGTGGTGGAGGAGGTGGTGGCGGCGGCGGTGGCGGAGGAGGTCCCAGTGGTCCCCGGCGTCATTCACGTGACTCTGACCGCGGTTATGACCGCGGATATGACCGCGGGAACGAGAGAGGCGGCTATGATCGCTATGACGACAGGGAATGCTATAGATCATACAGGTGATGATGAAAACCTAAAGAATGTCTTCTCATTGTAGTTTGGTTTTGCTGTTGTTGTATTTGTTGTTACATTTTTTGTTTGGTCTGGTTTCAGAAGAAGGTCTCCATCACCGTACTACAGAGGTGCTTACAGGTCTCGGTCCAGATCGCGGTCTTATTCTCCCCGTGAGTCTTTCTCTTGAATTATCCACTGTTTCACTCACAATGATTCAACAGGTTGCCGTGTGTTGGAACTTCTCTTATGACTGTTTCGTTTCACAGGTCGTTACTGAACGTCACCGTCAAGCAAAAACTCTTCGTCTCTCCAAGCGAAGGAAGAAATGTTTGAGTGGAACGATTGATTTCAGAACAGCTGTTTTTTTTCATGAGGTGATGTTCACATTTGTTTGCTGATGTTTATGACCGGTAAATGTAAACTGACCTGAGCTGTCCCTATATGTTTTTAATTTTGAACTAGACGATCCCGCCCATAGCCGGCATATCAATGTTTTGATTTTTTTGAATACAATTTGAGTGAAGATACAACTTTGAACAGATTAAAATCAGGATCCTTTTTTTCCACTTTGACTTGTGTCCCTTCTTACTGCACGTCAACACTTGGCTTACAACGACAGATGTTCAATACTGATAAAAGCATCAGAATTAGCCATCACCACTTCCATAAATGGTTAGTTGGAGATATATATCTGTTACAGTACGTTATTTTTTAAATGCGCCGGTATTGCATTGTTACTCAGTTTTGGACAAAATGCAAAGTCCAAGTGTTGTTATTTTGAGAAGGGTTTGGAAACATCAAGATGTATTAAGGGCTTCATCTTACCAGATAGATGCATTCTGTAGAATTTTCTTTTACAGTCAAACCTGTGACTGTATGTGCCACTAAAATTGGAAATAGTCCATTAAAGAAGACAACTATAAACATGCATTTTCCAACTGATATAACACAATATTTAGACAGTATATCAGTTGAGTTTGCTTAAAGTGTCAGTTTATGTCAGACTAAAAATCACTTTCCATATCTTTTATTTATTTATTTTGAATGTTGTGAAACTAAATGTGACTTGAGTCTAATTGTCCGGCTCATTTGTCCTAATTATTATATGATGAATTCAAAGTGAGCTTATGTCTACTGCCTATCCCTGACTACACCTGGCTGAACAAAGTGAGTTGATTTCACTAAGCAGTGTTTACTCCTTCGCCGTCCTCTCACCGTGCTGCTGTGGTGAGAGCCGCTGAGCAGCGTCTGGCTGTGAGGAACTGAAGTCCAACATCTACCCCTACTGGGCACAGAGGAGTCCAAACCTGATCCAGCTTCCATGACGTACAGTACAGTACACGATGTGACACACTATGTCCTGTTGGAGTCTGCTTGCTGTAGCTTGTCTATTTTAACACCTAAATTATTTTAAACTTTCTTACCTGTAAAAGAAACCAACTATGCAGATCAGATTTTATTTTATTTGTAATATATGTTCTTGAGAGCCCTCCCTTTATTGATTACAAAGGAGATCATGGGATTTCCCTGCTGGTGCTCATAGCTTAAATCAATTATAAAAATTTTTATCATTTAAATAAAAGCATCGACAGTAAAAAGTAGTCATTTCCTATAGTATCGATGATAATAATTAACTTTATGATATATAATATATACTATTTATTGCATTTATGTTTTTTTAAATTACATTTTGCCTGAAAAAGTCTAGTAAATGTGATATAAATATAAAGATTTCCTAAAAACGGTAAATGAAAGGGAAAGTTCAATCAAAAACACTTAAATAAATGGTTAATTTACTCAGACAACATAATTTCAGAGGGGGGTAGAAACAGGATATGGAACTTTTTGGAAGGATGTAAACTATAATTGTATTTTATTATCTGAGTGGTTATTTTACCTGTTGCCCCCATTCTGAGTTGTCCCCACCTTGGAAACTCCACCTGCCTATTTATTTCCATCTTGTACCACATATACTGTATATGTGTGTTTGTTCTCTGTTCCACAAATGTCACATCCCTCCCAGTTCATTTTCCTTTGGCAGTGGAAATAATTTTTGGGGGGTTTGACATCACAGGAATGGCCAAGTGTGATGTGACTTTTGTGTTTATCTACTCTTAAAAGAAAACCTATTGAAATTAGCTGCTGTTTAAATTGAACTACACCATCAAATAAGTTAAATATTAAAAGAGGTGTATGTTTAATTCACAGTGTTAAATTAATTTAGAGATGGTTTGGGGCTGTCAATGACTTTATAAATGAATGGCTCTTATTCCACCTCAGGTCTGAATGAGTCTCCGCTGTCAGCATGTCATCGGGAAAAGTAACTGAAGAGCTGTTTTGTAAATAGACTCGGACATTCCTCTGTGCACACGCTGACGTAAACAAGGAGAGTGGATGCTCACTCCTGCTGCTGGCACTCTCTGAACTACAGTGGGGGGGGCAGTAATGTTCCAATGCACAGGCCAGTCACATGTAGAAAACACTCAAGTGCTGCAGGGGAAAAGGCTCCTCCCCCCCTTGGTAACTACTGTAGGTACAAGACTACACATCCATGCATGAGCACTGCAGCCTGCCTACATACACACACACACACAAAACTCCACTTCCTTGTCATGCAGCCCCAGCCTTTTCCCCTATAGCTTTTATTTTGAAAATCCCCCCTCTCCTTCCCTTCCCTCCCACAACACTCCCACTTGTACACACCTACATCAAGAAAAAGGAGATGCTATACAGTATCTGTAGCCTGGGAGTATGATCTCAGACTGGGTGAGTGACACTACGTAGAGGGCACCTCCTCCTCCTCCTCCTCCTCGTCCCTGCACAAGACTCAGGAATCCCCTCACTTCTCCTTATCGGCCTCTAAAAATAAATGTTTTGCTCAATTTTGCATGTTGTCCAGTTGCATGTTGGAACCCTAGCACTAGGTTGAAGTGCAAACCAAGAGTCATCACAATTAATTTAGCATTTACATTGGATGGGACATGTGCTGTATGCTAAAGGTCAGTGCCCCCTGGGAATAATGTAGAGCCCACTGGGAAAATGCAGAGTATCTTATTTCACAGTTACTTCTGCACAAGGTCAGAGTTTACAAGAATGGCGGTGTTCAGGTTTCACTTCCTGCATTCTTTACTTATTAACATCTATAAGTTCAGCCAAATTCTGCAAAAAAAAACATGAACATGATCATGTCAGATGTTTTATTAGGGTGACATCTCACCCAGGAGTCTTGGGGCCTCCCCTCTCCGTCTCCATATTTCTATATTGCCCATAAATAAGTCAAATAAACACATGTCAGTGACAGTGTTTGGGGTTGACAGTGACAGCGACTTGATTTTCCTCAAAGACCTTAAAAAAAAATTCACTTCTCCAAACTCAATTTACGTGCCCTTATTATGATTTGATGGATACTGTATAAGCCCATCTCGCCTCCTTTAAGCCCATCCTTTCTGCTGAATGTTACCCATGTCATCATGCTCATCATCATCATGCCACTTCCATACACTGGAAACCAGCAGTGATCCCACATGCACCTACTGTCAGTGTGTGTGTCTGTGTGTGTGTGTGTGTGTGTGTGTGTGTGTGTGTGTTTTCTTGTGATTTTAAGGGAGATTTTATTAAGAGGCGGTGCTTGTTGGCTCCGGAGTAGCGTCGTAACGACACTTTTTTCTCTCCCCCCAGTCCTTGTTAAAAGAGTTTGACCAGGGCCAGAGTTGGTGCTGGGGGGTCGCTTACTGCTAGGTTATTTCCTGGGGGGTGATTGCTGCATTTTTTTATTTTTATTATTTAAATCCCAGCTGATTGTTTCCCCCCCTAATTTTATTTTTTTTAAATTTTTATCTTAATCTTTATTTTTTTTCTACTGTCCTGATTATCGCCTCTCGCTCTCTCACTCCACGAGACCTGACACCCCCTTGGAGATTTTTTTTTAATTTCCTCCTTTTTTCAGATCATGAACAAACTATATGTTGGGAATTTAAGTCCTTCGGTCACTGTCGAGGACTTGCAGCAGCTCTTCGGGGAGAGGAAGCTGCCAGTGGCCGAGCAGGTCTTGCTGAAATCCGGCTATGCTTTTGTGGACTTCCCCGATCAGAACTCGGCCATAAAGGCGATAGAGACTCTTTCTGGTAAGTGTTGGCTTTTCTATGATAAGTGATGCTGGCTGCTTGGTGGTGGTGACAGAGGAGGAAGACGAATCCGAAACTGCCAGATCCGTTTAAAAAAATAAATAAAGAGCGCATGTTGTGTGCGAAACTGTGAAATACGGAATCATTGCTAAAGCTCTTTTTCTATCCTGGTGTTTTTATTCTGTGCCATGAGAGTTTATGTGAACGCTCAGTCATGCACACGCTCTCCCAGCAGGAATCGGATAGATGATCGATAGCATGGGGACACACTCGGGGCTTCGTTTTGCCACTTAAAGAGCAAAAATACAAGAGAACGCACATTCACGCGCAACATTTAACGTATAATATCGAGGGGGGATTCCGATGGTGCGGGGCGCTACTTCGCAAATCGCCCCGCTGGAATGTATGGGATGGTGCGACTGGTTTCGGTGGGTAGGCATAATTATTTTTCACTTATTTTTTATCCTGATTTTATTAAAGGCGGCACGGCGACGCGAGCGCGGAAAACTTGCCGGATCCGTGTTCCCCCGGTGTCTGGGCATGTTTTTACGAGGTGTCGTGGAGGTGGGTCACGGGGGTCCGGAGGAAAAGAGCTAATAAACAGGTAGCCGAGTTGGAAGGGGGGGTGGGGGGGAGACGAGGAGGTGAGACGCTAATTCCGTGCTGCGCCAGGCCACTCGTAATAGTAACGAGAGGGGGGGAAAAGCACTCGTGTTGCAAGCTTCGCCGAGGAGTGGATCAAAGGCAAATTCAAAGGCAATTTGTTTCTAAAAGGGGGCTGAAGAATTAACCCAGTGTACAGCGGAGAAACAACGAGAGCACAAGTCATCCTCCTTTCACCATCTCTTCTTTACGTGTTGCATTCTTTACTGGGAGCTGGGGAAAAAAACACCCCTCATTGCACTGAGGGTTGTGGGAGTGGAAAGCATGGCTGCCCATTCCCCCCTTCACGTACACTATGTATATATTTAACCTTATCATGCTTCATTTGGCCGCCGACCTCCTTCCATTTGTGACCCTGCACATACACAAAAAACAGCCCATTGTGCTTGTTTTGGTGTAAACATGCAGAGTTTAGGCGTGCGTGTCATGCGTAAAGCGCCCTCCTCGTGGAGGAGCAGGCTGTTTGAATGGGGACGCACCTACTTGGGTGAAGTGATTCAAAGTGTTGCATGGTGGAGGCCTACACGCCACCAGCAGCAGCAGGCTGCCATTGTTGCTGTCATAACGCACAGCTTCTCTTACACTATCCATTCTCATCCTTACAGGTAAAGTTGAGTTGCACGGGAAGGTGATAGAAGTAGACTACTCTGTTCCCAAACGACTACGGTAGGCCTACACACACGTACCCACTCACATTGTGTCATATACGCCCATACGCCTCATATACCACTGTGCCCCATGGCAGACTGTGTGTGTGTGACCTGTAGGCTTCCGCCGAGAAATATAGCAAGCACGTCCCCCCCCCACCTACTCTATCTGCTTCTGTGTGTGATCTCTACCACGCTTTTGTTGTTGTTTGTTGTTTGTTTTTATTTCCTCTGTAAGTTGTTGCAAATGCCTGGTAAGAGAGCGGCAGGGGAAACAGTTCAGTCCCGACATCCGCAGAACACACGGTGGCTGCTGCCACTATCGCGTGATCTGCAGCAGCGAAGGGCCTATCCCACTGTACAACATGGATACACACACACACACACACACAATGACACACACACACACGCACACACACTAGCACACAGAGGCAATAATCAAATCTCACGTATTCCATATACAATCACCAAACTTTCCTATTGGCTGCTGCACACGTATATCTATATGGATACGTGTAGGCGTCTAAGTTTCCGTATTGACTGTAGCACTGCAATGTACGATGAGATGCATACCTATCAGCTGAGCCTCTCCCCTGGTTACATACGTATGTGTGTGTGTGTGTGTGAGAGACACACAGCAAAGCGAGAGGTGGTTGTGTGAGCTAACGTATATATGGCCTGCTCAGAAATCCCGTCAACGCTCTGTTGTTGTGCAAATGTGTACCAGCCTCACTTTACAAACACACAACAAATCCACGAGCTGCTAATGAGCCTCTGAAATAATCATAATAAAAATAATAATTCACACAGGCAGCGTTTTCCGTGCGTAATGCGTTAGAAAAACACCAGATTGTGGATCCTATGTCCGCACATGCACGTATAGCTGCACGACATTCCTTTAACAATGCCTTGGGCAGCAGGGGGGGGTGTGTGTGTGTGGGGGTGGGGGGGGACTTACATTGCGTGACAAAAAGGTAAATATTCAAGCCCCTTGCGGAGGAACACGTGACCCCCACTTTATGCGTTTCCAGCATGGCCCTCCCCCCTCGAGTGCAGGCTACACACTTTCCCCTGCGCTGCTCGCTCTCGTGTGGCTACGTGTGCAAAAACGCTGCGGAATCTGAAATACAGAGAAAGTGTGTATGTTGAAAAATGTGCAGTGAGCGATGTGCTGTGATGTGGCTCGACCTGAGAGCGGCTTTCTCTCGGCAGCAACACGCAACATGGTGCAGAGAGCAGCCCCGTGCGCCACTCCCCACTCTTCATGTGCACGTAGGCCATGGCAAATGTTGGGAGAGCCTCATAATGGCTGCCATGATGGGCCTGCTCGTGGCAGGGCGGAATCAGATGGGAGCAAATGTTGTACGTGCGTGGGTTCCAATCGCTGCGTGGTGGAACCCTCCTGCGTGCGTGTTGGGTTCGGGGAGTGTAGGGGCGACGACCCTCGCCATGTTGTGGACGTGCGTGCAGCGCGGGGCACGTACAGGTGTTCATTTTGAAACTGTGGATGTGACGTGGGCGAAACGACACGTGGAGGCGTAACTTCACGTGATTTAGCTCATATGTGTTTTTAATTGATAAATTCATTCCGTTTTTAAACCTCCTGAGAGTTTTATACAATGTGTTTTGGCCTTTTTGTCTTTTATAGCATAAATATTAACTTTTTTATAAAAAACGTTTAAAGCTTAAAATGTGTATTTTCGTCCTATAGAGTTTAGAATGCAACTGTCATAATTCATAAAGCAAATGCAAATTAATTCTTCAATAACGATTTTTATGAATTAGTCTGTGGTACCAGGCATTTTAAGGAAAACAATTTGCATTTAATTATGAAACACTCAAATTACATTTCACCTATTTACGTTATTTCTAAACAACCCATTTCAATTATAATATGAATCTTGTTGTTATTCTTATGCATTTGATTTTAAATATATATGGTTGCTAACGTGAAGTCGCAGATAAAACCAATGATCAGTTTTAGATTTAGTCATTTATGTGGACAGTGTGTGAGCTCAGCCCCTTCAGGCCTGCTGCGGCTTCTCTTGGTTTTGTGGAGCTGTTGTAGTTTCAGCTGCTGTTTGTAGATATATATATATATATATATATATACAATATATTTTTGTTGTGTAATGTTTTCAAACAGGCATTATGGGATCAACAATCAAATTATGTATGTTAGTAATGATAAGGAATGATGACTTATCAAGATTTATAATTTATTATATTTTTGGAATTTGTTTTGTTTTTCTGGGCCTTGTTAAATGCTATTAAATGGTTTATTCCAAACTGCACAGACTAAACCTAATTGTACAGGTTTTAATATCTTATTCATCTTCTAAATGTTATTTCACTGATATATATTTCATATTTTGACATTTAAAATAGTTTTAGAGACACAAACCTGAGCACAATTGTATTTGGAGCAATTCAATAAGAAGTAAAGTTGTTTTTTTGGGTTTTACTTGTTAAAGCTTTAGAAGTTTCTTGTCATGGAAAATTCAGAATAATTAATTGCACATTATTGGAAATGTTTAAAACCAGGTTATAAAATATTAATACAGTTATTTCTACATGGGGTTGATTTGATCAACTTAATATTGCTCTAATGTAGCACTGAGACAATTGATAATCACATTAAATCAATTTGTTTGCTTGTAAAACCTTAAAGTCTTATTTCAGGTACATGTATGTTGATTTTTATAAACTTTGATAAACATTGAAAGTGTGAACTTTTTGAGTAAAGTAAGATTTATTTATATATAACACATTAAGTACAACAGGAGTTGAGCGAAGGTGTTTAAGAATCATGGCAACATCAGCACGGAAACAAGATTAGATGTACAATGTTAGAAATACAAGTTTGAGAAAAGAAAAACTAAATAAAAAGTAGAAAAGACATAAAGCAAATAATCTTACCAATTAACAGATTTATAAGACTTTAGAGAACAAAATAGAGAAAACAAATATATTGACCTAGAATTGTTATTATTATTATAAATTCATTATTACTACTTATTATTAAGATAATATATTTTGTGATTGGAAGAATAAAAAAGAGTTTAAAAAAAAAGAATATGTTCATTTCCTCAAACCATTATACCATTTTTACATTTTTGCTCAGGAAGTTTTTAAAGGAAGCTTATTTTGAGTCCAGAAATCTGTAAAATCAAAGAAACAATAGTTCTCCCATTGCTTATTAGGTTACTGTGTTATATCCTGTGGCGATTACCTGTGTACAGGGGTGTGTCTTGGTGTTAGATGATGCTGGTGCTACACAAATAGAATGCAGGGCGACTTTGAAATAAGTTACGAGGATGTGGAGAGAGTGACTATCGTGAGCTCTTGGCTGTGGTTATGATCAATGTTCACTTTATCTGTATTGACCGTGTGAAGACTGTTGTTGTTGTTGTGATATAGACACAGATTTGTTTACCTGCTTGTGTAGCAGTTGAAAGTAACACAACCAGCTCCCTATAGTTACCGTCCACCTCTGACTGCACCTGAATTGAAAACAGGAGGCGTTTCACTCCATTAAGCTCCATCACAATCAACTCCAATCAAACTGTTGCTGTTTCGAGCTGAATTGATCCCAAGAGCTTTTTTTTTCCTGCTACAAAAGGATTTTTACCAAACAAGACATGGGTGTAAACATCTGCATTGCACCACAGCGGTTCACATGCAGATGCTTGTGTTGGGTAGTCAGTGCCTCTCTGAGTCAAAACACTGAAATGTGATAGCCATCAGTGGATCCACTCCGAATCCATTAATACTCCCCAGTTGATCCGCGGGTGAAGGGGAAGCTCTCCAGCCCGGGCTCAGGTTCTGGTCCGGAGCGATGGCTGGAGTCACTGCACCCTGCTCCCCTCTGGAGCCACATCCGCTGTGCCCTCTCCCCTGACTCCTTGTGCCTCCTCTCACCTGTCCGTGAGGAGGCGTCGCACTGGAAGCATCCTGTTGAGGAGCAGGAGCAGAAAAGTGTCCCTCAACTCTGTTAATTTTCTGCCTTAAAGAGCAGATCTGGAGTGTTTCCAACTCTCGATTGGTCCGTATCAGGCTTTAGGCTCATGTTGAACAGGCGGATGCTTCATGTGTCTTTTTCGCTGTAAAAATGAGGATGGAGAATGAATAAAATGAGTTAGTTCTCCATCAGCACTTCTAGGAAAAATCGCTATTTACTCGTCTTGTTTAATCTAAGGGCTTTTGTTGCGGGCGTGTGGAAGCCGTTGCATTAAGATTCTACAGCACTGCTTAATTTATATAGCAATTATCAACTTTTCCACAAAAGCGCAGTAGTGTGTTCCTCTCCCGAAGTGATAACTGATTTGCAAGTGCAACTGAGCACATAGCTTGAGGGGAGCAGGGAGATTAGATGTGAGAGAATTGTCGATTCGCTGTGTGTCTTTCAGACCAGTGGGATTTTCTGTTTAAGCTCACCGAGCGCTGGAAACACCTTTTCTCTTTCTTTCTTTCCCACTAACCAGACACTCGTGTGTGCTGTACATCACCGCAGCAACAGCAGAGATCCAATTCTCAGTAAGCCGGCGTTCACATTCCACTCCAACCTATTGCATGACTAATGCATTGGAGCAGCAGTGCATTGATTGCAAGCAGCAGTTAAGTAATCAGCTCGGTGACTCGGGGGGGAGTGGCAGCGGCGAGGTGTGCAGGGTGTGGTCCCGGAAGAGGAGGGATTCCTGTCTCTCCATTGGAAACCCTAAAAAAATCACACATTTCTTTTCCGGCTGAAGTCACTGAAATGAACCAGTGAAGTTGATCAGAGTGAGCGTGAACAGTTTGGTGATGGTTTGACCTTAAGGGAAGTGACAGAACTGGAGCAGCGATTGGTGATGTGTCCAGTCGGTGACAAATAGCAAGTTGAGATGAGAAGCAGCATCATCCAAGTTGGGAAAAAGGGGCGCGCTTTTTCTGCCTGCGTTTTTATTTTTATTTTCTTTCAAGATTGTGTGATTGAATGATGAGAGTCAGGGAGAGACAGCTCATGGCAGAAGTAATATAAACCCTCAGTGATTAGAGACGAGAGCCTTTAGGATTCCTTGAGCTGAGCCATTGATGCTGTTTTCCTTTTTCCCGACGAGAGAAATCCGTCTCACTGGGGTCAGGTTCGGTTTGTCGAGAATAAAATGAACACCCAACATTCTGTCATAATTGATCAGACATTCTACCTAGAAAAACTATTATCACTGTATTTCTAATAAATTCACTGGCAGCAACCTGTGAGGGCTCAACTTGTCCTTTTGCATTATCTCATTTTCTTGCACGCCTCCTCACCAGGTGCACGAGACAACACCTATTTTGCCGTCAAAGGAAGAATTGTTTCGAGCAGATGTTTGAGGACGCTGTTTTTCTAAGCAGCGTTTGATTAATTGCTAGAAACTTAAATGTGCTGCAGATGAATATTTAATGAATTATAAATCCTGATTATGAGTTGAGCAGTTTGTACCCAAGTTATTTTTTGGGTAATGGGGGGGGAATTTGAAGAAGTAACAGCTGCTTTGTGTCCTCTTATTTCTACATTGCTCTTTTGCTCAATATACTTCTCTTAGGATTATGTGTTTGTGTGTGTGCGTGTGTGTGTATGTTTGTGTGTGTGTGTGTGTGTGTGTGTGTGTGTGTGTGTGTGTGTGTGTGTGTGTGTGTGATCACTTGTAGAAACGTTCACGTTGAGGATGATAGCACCGAAATAGAAAAGCTGCCCTGACTCTCGGCTGAAAACTTTATGCCGGATGTAAAGTTTAGTGTTTCTTGCTCCTCCGTGTGCCAGTGTTCCCAGTGGGCACCCAAGGGTGTGATCTCCATGGCAGGGTGGGCAGCTGAGGCGCACAGCAGGTGGCATTGCTCACGCAGGCCGACTCCTTACACCAGACAACCCTGCTGCCCATGTGCAACTTTAGAGCTCTGATGGGTCTCGAACAGGTGAAATGAATATGGTGGGTACGTCTACCGAGCCAATCAGAGCGCAGCACGGAGTGGGTTGTCGGCTGTAAATGCTCACACGCAGCCAATCCCACTTGGAGTGCTTGGAAGCGAGGCTCTTGAAGCAGACATTGGCTTAGAGCCTCGTGCTGGGAATACTGTTGGCGCAGAGCTCTCCCCAGGTCAAATGGTTCTTTTAAACACTTCCTCCTGACCTTTTCCATCCTTCCATCCATTTCTCACTCTCTTATCTTGCTTATATAAAGCCAGTGGCACAGCCAGAGGAGTGGCCATGGGGGACACAGGCTCCAATCTGACTGCCCCTCTCTTTAGCTTCTTAATGCCACGGATGGATTTACTGGACAGGCCTGCTGGGTGCAGTTGACAAAGTTGACAAAATAACCACAAAAGCAACACAAAGAGGACTTTAAAAGAGAAATATAATGGCCACAAACACACTGGGTGCCTTGCTTCGAGG
Source organism: Pseudopleuronectes americanus (assembly GCA_038501795.1). Lineage (NCBI taxonomy): Eukaryota > Metazoa > Chordata > Actinopteri > Pleuronectiformes > Pleuronectidae > Pseudopleuronectes > Pseudopleuronectes americanus. The sequence continues at coordinate 14,384,524 of CM076727.1, read as the reverse complement.
CAGGAGCAGTGGAGCCTCTTACAGGTCTGTGTCTCTTTTTTTTTCTGTGTCTCTTTTTTTTTCTGCCTCTAGTCAGTTTGCAGCTACAAAAGCAACTAGCTCTCGTGCGTATCAGGCTGAGGCATGACATATGTTGATGTCATCAGTGACATCATCGAAGATTTGCATCTCAGTTCACTTTATCACCATGGTTACATCAAGTGCATTTTAAAACACATGGAGGAATCTCTGGGAAAGATGGTCGACGCTGCACTTCACCAGGTCCTCAGCCACACATTCAAGCCAAGGATGAAGTCCATGAGATGAGCGGGCAGACAAAGAGAGACTCCGACATTTATAGTTTATCTAAATGACTTCTTATCATGTACAATTTATCATTTACAAAATAGAGATTTAATTTGATCTTCTTACATTTTTTAACCCCGCCCGTCTAACCCCGTCTTCTTTAAAACTCTGGCCCCAATTCTGTCTTTAAACCCGCCCCTGCTTTCAAGGAAATCCACAAATGCTTTAATTAAAAAAGCTAACGTGCATGGAGTGTTGTTATTCCTGCTATGCAACTGCAGGAATGTCTCTTGACATTGTCAAAAGGTACAGTCTTGTGACATTTACAGCATCTTGATGGGAGACCAAAACTCTGCCATTGTGCCTCTGTACGTGTGTGCTTGCGTGCGCGTCTGTATGTGTGTGTGTCCATTTGTGTTTACGGCTCGCGCTGTATTCAACTCCAACAGTTCCAGGTTAGGTTCTCCACGTTGCCATAGGAACCAGTTTTGAGTGTTTTGCTTAGTTATAGTGGAGCGGCGAAGGCTTTCAGAAAATGAACCCAGAGTCCTCCGCATTACAGAAGCTACAGGCTACAAAACAAAACTTGGGGGTTGCTGCGTACAACACCCTGAGTTTCACCCCACAACTGATCATTATCACATCTTTTGATATCACGGTCACAATCCTATAATTGCCGCTTAAGTTTCTTATGAGCTGCTGTCAGTCGAGACCCTGTAATTTCACCCAGTCCTCAGGGAGTGGAGACCAGTTACCAGTTACAGCTGAAAACCCCACGCTGCAGTCCCAGGCACTTTACGGCGGGGAACACACAACCTAGCAAGGTGCCTCAACACAAACGTCTGTGTGAAGCTGAAATGTTCTAGTGCTGAGTTTCATTCCAAAAAAGCGAAGCAGGGAAAACTGCTGAGTGGGCCGTCCGTCCGTCTGTGTCACGGCCGCAGCCCCTTTGTGACCTTTCTTATTCATAAACCCACACTGAGCCCTCATTTCCATCCGTTTCCATATGGATGCAACGGAAGCTGGAACACCCCCCCACAGAACAAGTCGTCTACAGTAAGGTCCTCGCACAGCTGAGCCTCCGGCCCGACCTGCAGCACAGGCTGACCATTGTGTTTCCTCTGTTTCACACTGTCTCTGACGGAAGAGGAAGACACGGAGCGGACTTCCATGACTTTTCAAAGACGTGTGCATGGCCGGCGCATGCTTGCTGCTTTCCTCCGAGTTGCTGTGTGTCTGCTCCTGTGTGGGGGAGAAGTGAGGGGCTGATAGAGGGCAGCATTTCCTCCCCCTCTGGCTGAGGTTCTCCAGCAGGACGTGAGACGCTGCTAGTGGCTCCCAGTGCTCTTACTGGTCGCTCTAGAGACTATGGTAGATTTACTCACAGACTCAGAAATCATGTTTTATTTTATTTTTACATCAGCCCTTTATCTTTACTGCTATTGACCCATCATCTGATTTTATCTCCCTGGGTTTCTACCCTGGTTAACTATATGTAACCTCTCTATTAGAGTTTGACATTAAATTTTAACATCTCAAAGAAATATTCCAGCCCACAATCAGATGGATTAATTCTAGATTCACAAATAATGGACTTCAAATGGTTTAAAAGCAGAGGTTTAACTCCAATTACCTGAGGACCATTGACTTGGTTGTTCTCTTTAAAAAAAACTTAATTTAACAATTTCAACTACACATTAAAACCATAGAAACGTACGTTTCCCTCCGACCTTATCGCACTGCTCTTCAAAGTAAGCAGCTTAAATATCACATAAGATTATATTTCTGGGAAACAAGCAGCTCTATTCCTCCAGATGAGATGAGAAACAGTCACATTAACCTGCACCCTCCCTGTTCCCACTTTCTCTTTCACTTCTGAAGAAATTTGACGGTAGGTGTCAGGTTTGTCCCCGGTAGATCCCAGTGCTGCTGGTTATCGCTCAACTGTTGCTGTGGGTGTGTTTTATAAATGTCTGTAGCCTTGCTTGCAAATAATTTCTATAAAAACAGAACATATAAAGTATATGATTGTGACAGATCATATCCATATTGGTTGATGTCTTGTGGAATGGTGGATATGTGGATTTGCAAAAACTACTCTCATATCTGTCCATTAAATATGAATAACTGTCATTTAGGTGTTCATCTTTTAGTCCACATTGGCACCCCCCTCGTGTGCCCTTCAGGACGGAGCCTTGGCAGCGTTTGACAGTTTCACCAGAGGTGTAGTGTTTAGTAACATTTGGCAATAGCGATATGTCTGTGTTAATCAACACAGCTGTGCTTGATCCTGCCTGTGATTCGCTGAGCCCGGAGCTGAGTGGCGTAATGTGGGCAGGGCAGGTGCTGTGGAGAGAGAGCAGCCTGTCTCTCTGCCAAGTGACCCAGCACATGCCAGTGGCCAGGCAGTCGCAGTGTGAGAGACAGACAGACAGAGCATGTATGCGCATAAGAGAGAGAGAGAGATAGATTGCGATAGAGGCGACGGAAAAGAAGAGGAAGAATAGAAGGGAGGAAGGGGGGGGGGACCCTGTGGGAGTCCTTTTTTAATTGTATCACAGCGAGCGTCAGGTTGTGGAGAGAGGGGTATTTTCTTGCAGCCACTGCAGAGCTGCACGAAGAGCCAGGAGCAGAATGCGAAATTTACTGTTTGTAAATAGTTGTTATCTTGCTGACCCTTCACTAATATTTCCCAGGAGGAGCAGAATATTTTATTGTGAAGTGTTCAATCTGTGCATGTCTCTCTAAACAGCCCATAGTCAGGATTTCCCCCGGGCGCAGTAGCTGCTGTGGTAGCAGTGCACGAGTAGAAGAGTATATCCTGAGGTTTATAACTTGTTCTCTTGTTATTGAATTGATTCTATTCACGTGTAAAACAGGACATGAAACTGGGCAAATGTCACGAGTCTCTATAGGAAACCAGCCGATTGAGTGATTGACTAACTGGGCGTGTGTGTTCTTTACGTTTCTTGCTGCCATCTGTTTTCAGCAGTTGCCGACCTGCAGTTTCTGCCCAGAAAGCAATGCAGCACCTCTTGTGTCACGCGTGCAGACATGATGCCACTGACTGATGAATTGATCGTCCCTGTCAGGTTAAATCAAGCGCACGCTGACACAGACCCGATTCAAATTAAATTGTGCGCCCACAGCAGATAGCACAATCTTGTTTAAAAAAAAAGAATGAAGCGAAAGTCGAAAGCAGAGAAACGTGGACGGCTTCAGCTCACACGGTTGGTAAATATTTGATGCTGAAGCAGCCATGCATGCTGGTTGCAAAAAGTGAATGGGGTCTCACGGAGCAAAGTAAAACTGGTTCACTGAAACATTTACTGAACATCGACACACACGCGCCTCGTTTCTGTGATTTCCAATATTACCGATGGTGAATTCCACAAGATGCAGCTGCAGTTCACCTCCAGGGAAAGTCACACACTTTACACTGCAGCATTTCCTGCTTGTCTTCCCCTCCACCTCCCACCTCCTCCCACCTCCCTCCTCCTCCTTCTCCTCCTCCTCTCATGTGCATGCTTTGTGTCATGTGTACCACCTAGATTGCCTCTCCACCTCCCGCCTCCCCCTGCAGCTCACAATGTCACTCCTCCCCCTGGCCCAGTGTGGCGGTGCAGAATGAAGCCGGCTGTTTGTTAGCACGAGCCGGTGTAAATAACTGTACAACCCAATGTTGTGTGCTGTAAGCTGAATGTGAGACACCCTATCAGATAGTGTAACAGAGACAGGCATTTTATTCTGAGTCGACTTGTGGGTACCGCTATTGGAATTATTCGACTACTGTAGAGCTGTGTGTGTGTGCACGTGTCCATGTCATTACATATATGTGTTTGTGTGTGTGTGTGTGTGTGTGTGTGTGTAGAGTGCTACTGTGTGCCTTCCATTCCCCAAGCGGGAGGCAACAGTTCCTTCCAGAGATGGCTGCTAAGATGGCTTTTTGTTTTAAGTGGTGTGAGGAGTGACTCCGGGCCGCCCCGGGTTTCCGGTCGCTCGTCAGTTGCGGGAGAATAAATTACAGAGATATAGAATGACAGGCTTCAAAGGGCGGGTTTAATGTCAAGGAGGCGGCGGCGGGTGGCGTGGATGATACATCAAATATGTGCCGCACTTGAAGAAAAGTATAATTTAACAGGGCTTGTTGTTTGTTCTGGGTCTCTCTGTCGTGTGCGGCCGTTGCGCCCCTTTGATGGACGCCCGGCCACCACATGGCGTTCAGGGAGCACCGCGTCATCACAACCGGTGAATCACGACGCACACAGATTGAGTCTGATTATATTAAATGCCAATGCAAAAAAAACCCAACAGAAATGCCATCAGAAATATATATAATTATATACCTAACTGGCCACTTTCCGCTCATCTCCATATGATGCCATCCAGCTCTACAGATGTTAACCTTCTCCGTGGTGAAGTCTGATTGGGATGAGTAACACCGCTGCTTTGTTCTGTGCCATATGCTCAGATCCTGCCAGGATGTCGCACTGACTCAGGGCTTTTCAGAGCGCTCGCTGGTTTTTTTCTTTTTGAGAACCAGCGCTCATTCTCTTAAAAAAAACCTCCTCAACTTAGACAGGGTGTTTGTTAAAAGAGGGGAACCGGCCAGGAACGAGGAAAGCAGCAGGCCTGGAAAGGCTCGCAGATTTGTTTTGGTGCGTCTTATGTGTGTGTGGGGGGGGGGAGTTGGACGCAGTGAAGAGATCTCGTCAAATCGTTATTAGTTTTTTGATTTTGAGCTGGAAGAAAATCCTACAAAGAAAAGGTTAGGCTTTAATATCTGTTTCTCCCGCAGTACAGCTAATGTGCTCCGACAGACGTTTTGGTTCCTGGATTTTTAAATTTCCACCCTGATATGTAATCGTTTCTTCAATCGTACTTCTGTTTGCTTTCAATAGTTGATGGATCACATCAGCTTGGCAGTCGTTTGGCTCTACTGACTGACTTCTAGTCAAACCTTCACATCAGCCTTTTCCACAAGTACTTACTCCACCACCTGATAATTTAGAGAAATGCTAAAAGCTGGGCAGAGGTCTAAGAGGGTGAGTGGGGCGATGGAGGAGGGGGGAAGTGGAGTTGGAGAGAGAGTGGGGGGGCAGAAGGTAGTGTTGGTTAGAAACCTAATGTCCGCGACTGCTTGAATAAGTTGTAAAGCTATAATATTTTCATAATACACTGTCACCCCTACCAATAATGTCCTTTACCCACACGTGTGCTGCAGTAGCTTGTCTCCCAAAAGCCCCTCTTCCACTGGTCTTAAAAATCCCACTAACACCCACTAACATCTGGCTTCCCAATGGGAATGGATACAATCAGCATTCGCTCCCAGGTCCAGTGACTCTGCAATTAGACACCGGTTTTAATCGGCATCCAGTGATAGAAATGTGACACTGGGGGGCAACGTGCTAAATTGGCGAGACGGCGATCTGAGAGAGCACCTCGGTTTCTGTGTGTGTTTGTGATGTTGACTGTGACTGGAATAAAACCAGGATGTTTATAAACATCATTTCACCCACATTTGATCAGAGGACGTTAGCTTTAATATATATATTAAATCAGCATTTTCCTTGTAAGGTCCAAGATGGTTAGAAACACTAGGTGGTGTTATGAGCCATGTTCCAGCCATGAAAGGCAGAACCATCACAGTGCAGTCATATACGTAGTGTGTGCAGTATCTTCTCAACAGCAGCATTCCTAGCCGCGCCCCCTCTGCCGTGCAGCTCAGGTTCTCTAACTTGAGCCATCGACATCAACTCGGAATATTTACTCAGGCATTGATTGGGTATCGATCGGCTCTGACCCCCCCGTGAGGGTCTCTGATAATTGAATTAGCATATTACATTCTCACACAGCACACAGGCCTCCTCCTAAAGACAGCCACTGCCGTCCTTCTCCAGTATAACATCAACAACAACAGCTTCCCATTCTCACAATCACGCACACAAACACAGACACACACACACACACACACACACACACACACACACACACACAGACCGGACCCCAACCTTGCTGTCCAGCCCCCTGCCTCATTTCACAGAGTAGGTCAGGAGCCATTTTAGCCTCAGGATTAAAGTCTGACAGGGATAATGCCACTTCAGCCACTTGTGGGTCATGTGACACGAGATGATCTAAGGTTTTGGGCGGAGCACTATAATGTAATTAATGTATTGGAGGCTCTTATCCATCTGACTCCGCCCCTTCGTCGAGCTGCACGCCCAGAACCATTAAAACGGCTCTGTTGCAGGCGACGGTAAAGAAAACGCTGCTGAGTTATTTTCCCCGTCCACGTTTGAAAGTGCACGTGAAAAGCCTGTCTCACTTCTGCTCAGAGCTTCCTGATGATGTCATTTTAACCTTAAACCCGTTGTCGCTGTCCCCCCCGTCCCGCACAAGTGTGTGTCCTATATAGATAATCCCACCTCCCTCCTTATCTCTCGATGGCTTATCAGGGTCACTGCACTCTATTCACTTCACTAGACTTCACCCACTTGTACAAAGTTAATGTGAAATTCATTTAATCTTTTTACTCGGCTCTTATCAATCACTTTGTTCTGTCTTTGCTTGTGTTGTTATTCTTTTGGTTGTTCTGATGAAATTAATTAGTTTTTGATAAAAAGATAATTTATCATTACTTATTGTTTGAATTGTCTCCCACATGAATTATTATTGAACATGAGGACCTTATTTCAAACGTGCTGAGTTGTTTAATTAAACAATTATTTCAGGGGTGTAACTCGCATTTATTTTTTAATATTAGTTCATCTGATTTAATTAATTTAGCTGATTCATTAATAATTTTATATGAGCTATAAAATGTTAGAATCACTGAAAAAAGTGTTTAATATTAGACCAGCAGCAAATGTCCGAAATATTCAATATACAAATATCGAACATTGAAGACCGAGAACCAGACAAATCTTTGATTTAAGAATTTATTAATAGTGAAATGGTTGGATATTAATTTTCAGCTGATTTGTTTTTATCTCTCACTAAATATAAAACAATAAACAATCATAATAATAATACAATTATTTTTATTGTACTTGTGCCTTTAAATTATAACTCAAAAAATACAATTATTACATTAAAAGTCTATTGTTTTTTTTTATCATAAAGGCAGCAATTAAAATAAATAAATAAATGCAAACAAGACAATGAGGCTGAGACACCTGATGCTGGCTACACAAGTACAGATGTGTGAGCAGGTAGGATTTCACCAAAAGATTTTAAATATATTAAAATCAATACATATAGAATCAAACGCATTCAGTCGACTGCTTTTAAAACTGACTTGATCTTACCAGCAGCCATTTTAAGAGGCTCCGTAATTAAAGGCAAACACGCAGCTTTAATTAAACTTATTCTAAACCACATGCATGTGTCAGGCAGAGTCTCCCGGCCTGCCACCATGTTCTCCTAGTGTGTGTGTGTGTGTGTGTGTGTGTGTGTGTCTGTGAGGTGTGTGTCTGTGTGTGTGTGTTTCAGCGTTTCCTGAGGCTTTGTTTTTCCGGGTGAGGACGTCTCAGTGAAAAAGCAGCTGTGACTGACGGGAGGGTTTTTCAAATATTTTTCTTATTGACCAGCAGCACCGGTGTGTTTGTCTCTCTCATAGGATGAATCTCTGACTCACCTCCTCTATGTGTTTTCACTCTCTGCTCACTTCCCTGCAGACAGTGGGAGGCGAGCGAGGAGAGAGGGAGTATGTTTGTGTGTGTGTGTGTGTGTGAGAACCAGTAAAGCTCACTCTCCCTGTGGAGCTGGTGGGAGCCGTGAGACAGGGCCAATGAGCCACAGACAGGAGAGGGGCTGGAGACAGACAGGCCAACAGTCTTGCATAATGTTGAGTGATGTGCGTGCAGTATTGATCCAGGTTAACCCTGCAGGGACCTGCACCTATATGGCAGGCGTGCTCAGCCTTGCAGCTACAGTATGGTTGGCAGATTAAAGGATGAGACCCAAAGAACAAGCTGCACGTCTCAACGTAAAGCAGCCATGAGGAGCAGCTAGCAGCGGACCCACACTGCACCACCAGCACCACCACCACCACCAGCACCAGCACCGCAGTATGAACTGGTACCCGCCCGTCAGTAGCTATTAGCGCTGAGGTGTGTGTGAGCGAGAAAGACACAGAAAATACTTCAGGGTGTGTGTTTTCTGAGGAGGAGAGTCTGCTGTACATAAGCCTGGCTGGAGAAGTGGGAGTGTGTGTAAGTGTGTTTGTGTGTGTGGTTGCGTGTCAGTTGTGTCCCCGTAGGCTCGCTGTGTGCCTGTCAGTGACAGTGCTGACTGCGTGCTTTGTGACGGGGTCTCAGAGGAGTCCTCAGTTAGTGAAGGAGCGGCCGTGGGTTTGATCCGTGCAGGACGAGACAGAGCAGCACACGACTCTGCAAGTCCTCTTCACTCAGCCTTCTGTTATTCTTACTATCATTGTGAGTTTTTTATTAGTTTTTTTTTGTGTGATTGTGTCTCAGTTTTATTTTGTAGCTTGTTGTCTTAAAAGGATTGAAGGTTTGCCTGAGTTTGCAGGATTTGCAGAAACAATTTGATAGAGTACAGCCTGAAAAAAGAATCATCTTAAAGAAATACAACTTGTTAACCTTATTCATTTTGTGTGATAACAACTGAAGCATTTTTTAAGGTTGGTGCGACAGTTATTTCTTTTCACAACATAATGTAACATGAAAATCACAGTCATAAGGGTATACAAGGTTAATTATACAGTTTTATTGCTGTAGCATTAATAATATTGTTTGAGGCTGTTGGCAGGTCCTCTTGGTATATTTATATCTATCTCTATATATTTATGGAGTCTATAGCCCCCCCTACCCTACACTCCCAAAAATATTTTTCTTATTGTTACTTCACTGTCACATCTGCAGAATGATGTGTGTGCATTGTGACACCTTTCACTTTCACCTGTTGGAGAAGGTGCTTTGCTCTGTGCTCACCTGAGTTCTCAGATTAACACGTGCAGGCGTTGGCATAATTTCTAACGTAACACTTATTAAATATAAAAATTCCATTGCATATACTCAGAGAAGTGGCTTTTGTGTGAAGCATCTTGTGTCCGACAGATGAAGAGTTTGAAAGGAACATCCGTTTATTAAAAGATTCTGGAGTATATTTAATTTGATTTGATTTTAAAGTAGTGTAGATAATGGATGGACGGACTAATATCTGCATCTGCATGAACGGTCATGCTTGGTTGTTGTGTTGGCGGTGTCACATTATCACACGTTCTCCTCGCTGTTCAGTTCTGACTTGTTGTTCCCATCTATGCAAACAGAGTCCTCCGGTAACATGTATTTAGATGGATGCATGTTGTACTGAATATAAATGTCCGGATGCTATCTGAAACACATGTTATTGCATGTTTTGCTGTTGCACCGAGGGGCTCAGTCACCGTGTTATCGCTCTGTTAGGAATGCATTATGTCCCAGTGATGGCAAATTGGAAACATTTTAAAATACTCATTTCACCGGCTTAATGGGCATAACGGGAGAGAATTTGTTTTGTGTCAGCCCCGGCGCCCCGTGGCATTTTAGCGCAGACTGAAAATTAATTTGTGATGATTTCACCTGAGAATTGAAAATATGCAAGTATCTTTAGTCCTTCCCAGAACGCTGTATGTGCGTTACCTGATTTTTGTTTGTATGTAATTGTTTTATTCTTATTTCTCGGTGTGCACGCCTTTGAGTTGATGGTGAAAATCCTAACAATATCTATAAATGCTCATGTGAGAGAGGCCTGTGTGAATCAGTGTTAACTTCACGCAGCAGCATCATCTCTCACGCTGCGTAAATCTCAAACATAAATGACTTCCTTGGCCTGAGTCATTGCAATTGAATCATTTGTAATTAACCCCATTATGTGACACTGGATCTTTCCCTGATACGAGACATTAATCTGCTTTAAACGTCCCTGTGCAGCCGTAGACCTCCTCAGTGAACTCTGTGCTAAATGTTTAACGGCTGAAGAAGTACATCTCCTTATTTACATCTCTCTATGATGCAGCTGAGTGAGCGCTGACAGCGAGGAGCAGGCGCACGTCAGCAGGAAGTCTGTGGCTTCCATTAGATCTGGTGCGCCTCTACCTGCCTGCCTGCCTGCCTGCCTGCCTCTCGGGCCTCGTGCCTCCCTGCCTCGGAGCCGCAGCCAAAACAACCGCGTGAAGGGAAACCGGCAGGCAGGTGAGCCCCGCTGAATTCTAAATGAGCTCTCACCCGCCGAGCGCCGGGAGGGAGAAGCTGAGGCAGGCACCTGAGCCCTGCACACTGGGATGAGCTGGTTAGCAGCAGCGTGGAGTGTGGAGAGGCAGCTTCGTTCAATCTGCAGCATCAGTGTGAGAACACATGATGTCAGGGAGCAGAGGCACGGACGGTTCTCTCACACAGGAGATGGATGTTTGATGAATTGATGCCTGAACAAATAAAGATAATTTCATGAATTCATAGTGAGGCAAACTGTCTCTGGTAACGAGTTTTACTTTCATGAAAACCGTTTTAATTTAATTTTGCTGAACAAAAGATGGAATCTGTTTTGTTTCACACACTCATTGATATCAGGGCCCTCAATATTTGTTTACATCACTTATTGGTGTAAATACTGGGGACACACCACATATCTAGCCATATAAATGAAGAGGTAAAAGAACTTCCTGGATCTGCCCTCTGATCGGTATCTGCACCAAAATCTGTTTGTGGGAAATCCTTCAGTAGTTTGTGATGAACTAACAAACAAATGCAGATGACATCATCACCTCTTTCTCCGGATGTAAACACCACAATCTATTACACAATCATGAATACAATTTTTTGCTTTTGTGGTGTCATGCATTTAGATATTGCTCATACACCAGAGCCACATTTAATGGAAGAAACATTATTTGAAAACTGAGCTACAGGCTGCTGCAGTATATACGTGTATATATATATGTTACGCATCAGCCTTGAAAGCAGAAACCACATTGGGATTTATTTGTCCTTCTGCAGAACAAACAGCGACAAATCTTTAGCCGCTGAAGGACAATAATAATGCACGGACAATTCTGTCATACAAATCCTGTTATCTCTGCTCCACGACAATTGGAGGGGCCTTTGGAGAAGTGCTTAGGAGCGCCACACAGAGAAGGCCCGAGCTCCGCGCTAATCCAGCTGCAGAAGGGAGTGGGCCAGAGAGTCGGAGAAGAAGAGGAGCAGGGAGAGACGTCTTCCTCACAGCGAAGGCTTTGCTCGATATTGTTGACTTGTTGCTTCCTCGCTGAGATTCCAGAGCGTTCAGGCGCTTAAGAGCTTAAGGGTCAAAGCTAGAAATTGGGTTAATTCAGATTAGACGAGTCTGCGGTCGGCGTGCAAGGACCACCAGACGATTTGACCGACCCACCCGATCTGACCCATATAATAAGGCCCTGTTCCACTTCAAGACCGGAGAGGTTTGTCTTTGTCCGCCCTGGTAGCCAGCATGGAGATGTAAAAGTGGACGTGGGCTTTACAGCAGTTCATGATGACTCAGGAGCAATAGGACGTCACATGTAGCAGTAAATGTAGCCGATTGTCAGATGATCACATTATCCTGCAGTCAGCACTGACGCATCACACTGCCACTCAAGAAAGAGGCAGTGTGTTGCCGTCAGTTTATATATCGCCGGACTCGTAATATGATCGTGCAATAGGTGCATAATCACACGGCCGAGGCGGAGTGATTTATGATCGCCGAGGTTTTCATTTCCTACTTTATCTGCACGGTGTAGACGGGACGAAGGCCGGATCATCTTTCATTTCAGAAGTCATCAATTACCTCCTGTGAGATGAAGTCCTCCGCGAGAGCGTCGCTGGACTAATATGGACTTCCTGTGTGTGTGTTGTGTCATTAAGCGTGGCCGTCAGAGGGAACAGGAGCGCTTCGTCAGGCAGATGGAGAGACACACGGCCAGCAGGGAAATAAAGATTCATAATTGTCGGGTTTTGTGCTGAGAAGGTGTCCACTGCAGTGTTGATGGCTTCATGGACTCAGACGAGAGGGTGAAGTGTGAAGTGGGGTTTCTATAGAGGTGATGTGGTTCTGATCAGACCTGGTTTTAACACCTACTCTGAGTGATCCCAGCACAAATCCAAATTCATCAGTTTACACCAGGCTGGTTTCAATGTGTTTCTATCCATCACTTGTGATTGGATCTCACGTGCCTGCTCCATATGCTAGTTAGCCCTAGAGATGTTCTGATCCCATTTTTCCCTTCACGATACAGATTCCAATACCTGGACTTTGCATAAACACTGATACAAAGTACAGATCCGATACCTGTGCATCTAAAAAAATAATATTTAACAGCTGTATGCTACTGTATGGAAGTGATGACTGCTGTCATTGGTGTTTGGCCTGGCTCCTTGATAAATACACACAGAGTAAATGCAATAGACTTCTTTTAATATCTAGTTTGATGATTGACATTGTCACAGTTTAAAAACAACACACATTAATACATCTAGAAATGCACAATATTTACTTCCTGTAAATAGCTGCTAAAGTGCACCCCCCAATTGAAATCACGTCTTCTTCGCCACTCTGAAAATGGTACTTGCCAGTTGAAGGACAGGGTAACATACGTTTTGTAGCATCAGATAAGAAAATAGACATATTATCTGGGTTTACTTTAAAAGACATCGTATCTGATTGGTGGATTCCAGGACCAATCCCTGCAACTGGTATTGTCGGGCTCGGGCATTATCTGAGGTATTACTGATGCTGCCATCAGTAATGGAACATTTCTGTTTCTGGTTTGATTTCTGTTCACAAAGACCAAACAATGTTGTTTTTAGACTGTTTGACTGTATAGATGTGTCTGTTGTCGGCTTGTTTCTGTGTGCAAGTGTGTGTCTGTGTGTGTGAGAGAGACAGAGAGAGAGGAGGCAGGACGAGCCGAGCGAATCGATGCGCTGCATGCAGCTCCAGTCTGAAATGAGATTTTACTCATTTAAAAAAGAAAGTTGAATATCAATATGTGTGGATCAGTGTTGATATTGCGTCGGAGGCCTCAGATTAATCGATGCTTGGGAAACACTGAGAAGTGAAAAAATGCTTTTGATTCATTGAGAAACTGCAGCAGGTCAGAGGTCGTCAGCTGAGTCCGTCACTGGAGGCGTTTATATTCACACAGCTGAGAGATGTGCTCACGTGTCTCCAGACCACGTCTGAGTGATGGGATCTCACATGTGTCCTCAGTCACTGCAGTCAGAGATGTCCACCTGTGATCAGATCTGTTAGAATCAGGTCTGAGCTTGGCCGGAGTGTGTGTGTGTGTGTGTTTGTGTACAGAAGCCTTTGCTGGAGTTTTGTGTGGCAGCGGGGCTCGGGCAGACCCGGTGGTCCGAAAGGCTCTTATTTGGGCAGAGTCTTTATTCGACCAGAGAGAACCTCTTTATTGGGCACAGCTCACAGCCGCTGACAGCCCGGGCATCGGCACAGAGCCGGGTGAAGAAGGTAAACAAGGCTTTTAGAGGCCTCATTAGACAGGATCTCTGAACGAAGGAGGAAGCGTTTAATCATTTACTCCTGTTTAAAAAAAAGAGAAAAAGATCCTGACCTCTGTGAAGATGTCTGAACAAAGACACTGTCTCCTTTGTGTTGCTGTGTTGTACTTTGATTTTTGTGGCGGCGCTTGACAAACGATGTACACAGATTTTTATGACTAATAGAATAACGATAATAACAGTGACTGATTAGTGTTAAAGATTTGTGGTCGGACACAGAAAGAAAAACACGTAAAAAACAACAACCCTACTATACCTTTACAGTCAACTAACAATAAAACTCTCTCTGCTGATATTTTGCCTCGATAAGCCACAGACACAAAGCTGCCGAAATATAAAGAAACAATGATAAAAAGTACAAACTCCCTCTGGTGGGGGGTGAATTCTCTCTTTCTCGCCCCGCTGCTCTCTCAGAGGTTGAAATTCCTTCAGCTGCTCCACATGCACACGCGCGTTATTAGTATGCGCGTGTGCACAGACACGCTCTCTTACCCCGGTGCAGGTGGGTGCAGTAAATATTAGCTTTTCAAATGAACATGGCCACCCTCGGATATTTTAAAATTCAAAATTGAGAGGCTTTGCTTTTTTTCCCCCTCCCCTGGCAGGCGGCTCCAGACCAGCAGCAGACGGCTCGGTTACATTCAACAAACATTAAGTAACCATCAGTCTGTATCTTCTGCTGTGGCTCGTGTTGGACTTGAGGAAAAAAGGAGAAGCAGGCGAAGGGCTTTGAGTTCACCTTGACTGCGAGCAAAGAGATGCACATTGAACCTGCGGGTCACTCCCTGGGTTGTGAAGCAGGATCTACAGTGTGTCTGCCGCTCGGACCCGAACACTCCAGACAGACAGGAGCACGCTGCAGGATGGCTCTGTGGGCCTCTCCCTGTCCTGCAGGCAGATGGACAGAGCAGGGATCTTGTGGTCGGCTCGTGGCCACAGCGCACGCCCGAAATGAGACCTTGAATCTGTCGGGTGGCAGTGTCACTGTTTCCGGGAGACGTCGGCTGTAGGAAGCTTCCCTCTGTGTGTTTCAGACTGACAGACAGGCGAGCGACCTCTGTATGGTGTGCGAGCCTCAGAGAGGGAAACAGAGGATATAGAAGTGGACGTCTAGAGTAGGAAGTCGTTAGTAGGGAAATTCCTGCTCTGCAGTCATTACACATTTAAAATATGTTGGTTAGTATTTGAAACTCAAAAGAGTTTGTTTTTCTTATTGCAGAAGATAAAAGTTGTGTAACTGTAGGTGATTGTCTTGAGTTGCCTTGAAATTTTGAGTCTAGATTGAAATTTTGAGTATTTTATTTTTGCAGTGCCTTCTTGCTGTGGCACTGAGGCGACGTCCTCCAGGAGTTTGCCTCACCTGCTTATTACCATTGAACAGCAACAGAACAGTGTCATGTGCTCCACAGTTACATCAAGGTTAACAGTTGGAGAATCGGTCCACAGCGACACAATAGAGACCTGGGCCTTCAGAATTCACAGGGCTGCCTGAGCGCACGTGGCTGAATGAAAGGAGCTTTTCACTTTCCATCCTGGGCAGCTCACAGATGCCAGCGTCTGGGGCTGTTCTGAGGTTTTAAACTGGCCCAAAAGGCTTTTCAGCCATTGGACGCTTTTGGGTTACAGAAGGTTGTTTGCTACGTGTTGAACAACAGTAATATGTTTTAGTGACACGGACGGTTTACCCTTGTTTTGATACTTGTCACCAAGAGTTGTCTTTCAGTGAAAACCACCATCAGTGGCAGAACGCCCGCAGGCCACCGTGTGGTCAGAGAGATGCTTTTGATTTCTTTGTTTTTCTGGGACTTTTGTGTCTCTTGTTTCTTTGTGTTAGATGTCAGAGGATCAACCAGACCTCATTCATGATTCTGTTAGTTTATTCATGAACGTTGATTTAAACTGACTCAGATACAGATTTAAAGAGGCAAAGTTGATTGATTGTGTCATGTTGCTGTTTTGTGATAGATTGTATCACTGCTTGAATGGATAGATGGATGAATGAGGAGAAGGGAGGAGAGGAGTCCAAACACTCCTGAGTATTTATACAGTGCTGTTTCAAGAAAAGATTGACAGATGAATGAGGGGAAGAGGAGAGAGAAGGAGTTAAAACACTGGATGAATGAAGAGATGGATGAATGAGGAGAAGATAGCACAAGAGAGGAGTTGAAACGCATCTCAATATTTTAACAATACTGCTTGAAGAACAGATGGTTGATGAATGAGGAGAGAGGAGGGAGGAGGGAGGAGGGAGGAGAGAGGAGAGAGGAGAGAGGAGAGAGGAGGGAGGAGGAGTTAAAGGACTGGATGGGTGAATAAGGAGGAGAGGAGAGGAGAGGATAAACACTTCTCAATATTTTAACAATACTGCTTGAAGAAAAGATGGATGGATGAGTGAGGAGAGGAAGAGGAGAGGCAAAATCAGAGTCATTCATTCATGTCCAGCTGCCGTCTCGCTTCTCTTGCTCCTCTCGTCCTCTCTTCGCTGCTGACATTCTGACCTTCACTCTTTTCCTCTCCGAAAGATGCAAAACCTCCATGAAGAAAAGTGTGTGTTAGTGTGTGTGCACATACGTAGAGAAAATAACTTTCGGGATGCGGAGATATATCGTTTCTTTTTACTTCTCCTTCTCCATGTCATCGATAGACCAGCATCCCTCAGTCTTGTTGTCTCCTAATCGTGCGCTTTAATGCTTCTGAAATTGTATTGTGTTCTTTTGAGGGGGAGGGACGGTATGTGCGTCTTTCTCTCCGCCCGGCCTCACTGCTTTATCTAAATCAGCAGCGCTCTCGTTGCCTGAGCCGGACTCTCGCGCGTTACAGTTGTTAACAGCTTGTGGTCGCCGGGCGGGTTTGTGTGGCTTTGCTGTTTGAGCCCGACGCTCTCTCAGTGCGAGGCGGAGAGAGGCTCGTGTGAAAGCTCCGGATCCCTGAGGACTCAGAGGGACACGATCCAAACTGTGTGTGTCTGTCACATGTCAGGTTTGGAACATCTTTGTTGCAAAATAAAAAAGGATACAAATCTGAATCGGAAACACTGATTAATCTTGTGTATTCTTTGTGTTTTTAGTCTTTTCTTTCTTTTGTTCTCTTATCTTAAAACCCACTTATCCAAAAAACCCCAAACACACCTTGTGATGAACCGGCTGCTTGCAGGAGGTCCGTCTCTGCGGTCAGCGTTCTGTCTTCGGTTCTCTAAACCTATACGTCAGACGTTTCTTATCTGTGTTTGAGGTTCGGTTGTGTCACTTCTTCACGTTTCACACTGAGAGTAATAGTGAGAGTAAGAATAGGACTCGTAGGAGGGTGTTACTGAGAGTCACGCTGTGTAATAAACGTCCTCACCTACACACCGAGATAAACGATCTGTTTCTGCACGTCTGCAGTGAATGGTTGATACTGACTGTTACATTAACATAGAATACAGCCGTCTATGTGTGTGTGTGTATTCGTTTTGCTGTCTCTTCATGAACTTTTCCAGGATAAGGACTGTTCCTGTCAGGACCAATAGACCTCATGGGGACTAAATCTGGTCCTAATGAGGCAAAAAACGTTATACGGTCTTGCTTAGACAGCCTATACAAGAAATGGAAGTTACTGCAATGGCCTAACAAAGAGGCTGCACAATAATGTGTGTGTGTGTGTCTGTGTGAGACGTTGTGGTTCAGGTCTGTTAAATCCACTCCGTCTGTGTGTTTTGTCTCTGCAGGAGTCGGAAGATCCAGATCCGGAACATTCCCCCTCATCTACAGTGGGAGGTCAGTTTTTTGTCTCTGCATGTGTGTGTGTGTATGTGAGTGTGTGTGTGTGTGTGTGTGTGTGTGAGAGACAGTGATGCCCAGTTGAACAGCACCAGGTAGCACAGAAACCAGTTTACTGACAATGACTCACTGGCCTTTATTCCTCTGCGGACTGACGTGTGTGTGTCTGCATGTGTTTATGTCTGTATCTACATGTTTGTAACCGTGTATCAACACAACTTTGCCTGAGTTCAAGCTGTTTTTCTGCCTGACTCTCATTTCTGAGTCTGAGTCACTGATGTTCCTGTAAGTTGTCTTCATGCTACACATCTTTCACAAAGCTTCAGAAACCAGAAAGATCCACCACAGGACAAACAAGTCTTTGTTTCACATGATGATACAAAGTTTGCAGATGATTTTTTCTTTTTGGATGCAACATGTAAACCTGAGGCTGAATCTAAATCTCAGGAAACGTCATCAGTGCTGACACTCATGCAGCAGATTAATGTAACTTACTACATGTATTCATTGACAGCCATATTTGTTAAATGTCATATGTTAAACTTGTTAAAATTATATTTTAGTTATTATTTCACATTTAATCGAAAAAATATAATTTTCATACAGAACATAATATTGTCTCCTGAAATATGATGCATTGTACAGACGTAAACAGTGAACAAAGTAACAGTGTATTAACTGTTGACTCAGCTATTCTGTCCTAGCCCTTTAAAAGCTTTATATGTCAATCTGAGAAATAAAACCTAACACACCCTCTTTATATTTCAGTGCATGTAGTTTAACAAAATCACAAAACTGGTCCACATGGAATTTGTAAAATAAAACCTAAACCTTTTGTACGAAATCAGTTAGTTTTATATGAAAATCAAAGTTTTCTGTTTCTTAGCCAATTAACATGAATTTCATAAACAAACATTAAAACACATTCATAATTTTAAAACAAATATGGTTTGGTTTATTGTCCCTGTGTTTACATATCTGTCAATCATTCCGGGAAACGGCTTGGTTGGGTTTAAATGTGCCCTTTGACCTCTAAATTAAAGGTATTGAGTAAGAGATATTGTTAAACTCATTAGTCTTTTTGTCTCTTACCTCATTAATAACATATAGTGTTAATTGGTTGTTTGGAAACGTAAAGAAATCCCCTGTGTAAATGGAAAGTCGTGCAGTATCACAAGCTGTAAAACAACCTCAGAAAACCTTTTCGAGAGGAAAAGCAATTTACAGTTTCCACTCTACAGTTTTAATGCCCATATTAAAAATGAGAACAAAAACATGGAGGATGGAAACACACTGACTGGCATCTTCAGTCAAGCAGGAGAGTTTTAACCTGAAGAGTCGTCTGCTTATGGGAACTGTTTTGTTTTTAAAAAGGCACCAAAGCAAAAATTATACCACTTTATAAAAATCTCTCAGCCTATAAAGTAAACATAACAATATACTGTTATCTTCCAGAGCTGGATCTCTGATAATTGCCTTAAAGGTTAATGGGATTTTGAATGAGGTTCTGCATCTCCGATTTGTCTGTGTGTTTTGTGTGTGCGTCAGTGTGCTTGTGTGTTTTTGCATCAGTGGTTGTCGTACTAACTCACGCTGTGTTCTCACCCTCAGGTTTTGGACGGCCTCCTTGCTCAGTATGGTACTGTAGAGAACGTGGAACAAGGTACAGAACCCTGGTTACTGCTCATCTCATCATCATCAGACACACACACACGCACGTACGCACACACACAGACAAAAAAACACACACAAAAACACACACACACACAGACCTCCCAGTGAGTCAGGTCTCCCTGTGTGACTTGACTTCCTCATTACCATCAACCCACACACCCATTATCTAAACATAACCCATCTCTGCATATAAATCTGCCTTTATCTTCTTGTGTGTGTGTGTGCATGTGTGTGTCTTATAAGTTCGACCTGGGGAGACAACAGTTTGAATTACACACAGCCTCTATAATAAGCTCTGTGTAATGCCACAACTCCCCTTGGCCTCAGCGTATGGATTGAAGTGGGTACACATGGCAGTCGTCCATTAGGAATGTATCCTTGTGTGCGTGTGGGCGGGTGGGTGTGTGTGTCTGTGCCTGTGTGTGTTTGTGTCTGTGTCTGTTTTGGGGGTGGTGCATCGTGGTAATTTGGTGAGGACACGGTAGGCGCCTGTGGTAAAGCTTCTGCTCTGTCTGAAGGAGCGCATGTGTGTGTTTATGACTGTGCCTGTGTGCGTGTGTGTGTGAGTGCGTGTGTGTGTGCGTGTGTGTGTGTGTGTGTGTGTGTGTGTGTGTGTGTGTGTGTGTGTGTACATAGTAGTCAGCACTACAGCTATGCCTAGGAACTTTTCACTGTTTACACACACGGATGAGTAGTAGACCAACATGAGGAGAAACACGCGCACACACACACACACACACACACACACACACACACACACACACACAGACACACACACACACACACACACACACACACACACACAAACACACACGCGTAGAACCAGCCAAGACCAACTACCACCCACTGTCGTCATGACAGGTGCTAAAAGAGAACCCAGCAGAGACATTACTCCACTCAGAGTTTCCCAGGCGCTGGTGTAAAACAGTCTGCTTCATACCATCCTCTAGATCAGCGCAGCACATCCTCCTCCTCCTCTTCCTCCTCCTCTTCCTCCTCCTTTATCCCTCCGCTGTCCCGGTGTCGGAGTCACACAGTCGCGCCACACGATCAAAACTTCCAGTGAGCCACCTCTCGCTTGTGGCTCTCTCCCCGTCTGATTTCCCTCTCCAGCCTCCCTCCCCGTCACTTTTCCCCCTGCCCGCGCTCTGGGGGAGTCCCCCTTGTTCCTCTGTGGCACGGAGAAGAAGGCTGCTGGTGGCTGGGCTGGGCAGGGCGAGGTGGGGTGGGGCGGGGCAGAGCTGGCTGTGAGCGCCACCGAGCCGGGCGCCGTGCCAGGCTCTGCCCACTGCGCCTCCCTCTAAGCCAGCTGGGCGCTCTCTCTCTCTCTCTGGCCTTAACCCTTCCAAACCTGCTGGTGCGTGGCTGACGGCGGTTTGAAAGTTTTTGTTTTCACTGACAAGTGGAGAGTGAGAATGACACGCTCTGCTGACTATTTTAATTTGACAGGAAAAGGCTTCTTTGTTTTTATTATATTCTCACATTATATTGGCACCACACACCACATCTCCTGGCTCATAGTTTGGTGATTGCCAAACCGTCACAAGTGAGCAGCTAAAACTGGGAAATGTTCATAAAAGTTTTGCTCAAATTGCTGCCAATATATCTTTCTTTACATGTACTTTACATTCATGCACATGTGGTCCCTGTGGAAATCAAACCCGTGCCGCCCTTTCCTCACTGAAGATCCCAGCAGCACACACCCATCCTCCCTGAGCCCTGTGTCTGTGTTGTGAATTTCATTTCACTCCATCACAGATTACCAGCTCTGTTTAGGGCTGTCATGAGAAACTTAAATGGGTTATTGTGCGAGCGGCCGAGAGTCCATTGTGTGGAGCAGCTCCTGTGTGTAGCGGCCGCAGCGGGGTCTGGAGGGAAGCCAGCGTGGTGACGGCTGTAATGGATTCACACGGACAAGTGGCTCTCCCGGTCGCCACAGGAACCTGGACGCGTTTCTGACTCACCTGCGGGGACGACCAGAGACCTGTACATGTGTGAAACGTGTCCCTAACTCTCTCTCTCTCTCTCTCTCTCTCTCTTGTCTCACAGTGAACACTGACACAGAAACAGCGGTGGTGAATGTTACGTACGCAACCAAGGAGGAAGCTAAAGTGTAAGCAGCTCAATTTATGATAAATAATAATAAGCAACATCAACGTGTGTGATTGTAAGAAATTAAACACGGTGACACCCAATGAGGGACGATGAAGGAATAAGCAGCAGCAGCAGCAACAACTTTTACGATGCGTTTGAAGGAAAGTTTTCTAAATTTAGAAACTCCTTTCTTTCCATTTTAACTCGTCTGTCCACACTTTTCTGATTTATTATCTCTCAATCAGATGCACAGTCTTTTAAAATTGTCAAAATTAGTTATTAATTAGCTAAATTAAAAAGCGGGAAGGACTAAAGCCTGCTGGACACTAGGAGATTATCAAACCGATTCATCCTTACCGACACTTGCGGGAGCGTTGCCAGTTTGGATCTGATCTGAACAGATTATCTGGCTGAACAATCCCGTAGTGTCCAACGTAATCTTAATGTCACAGATTGAATCGCAGCCTCTCCGGTTTCCAATCGTAAACGACATTATCCAATGAGAGCAAGCTGACTGGGAAGCGCCGCCAACCGGATGCTGCCTAATTGGGTTTAACATGAGAACATGGTTGCAGAGAGTGTCAATCAGACTTTTGTGTCCTGAACGATTTAGACAGTTGCAAAGGACAAACTTGTGGAGTTGTTGAAACTAAATTAGAGCTTTTTTGAGGTTTCCTGTTACACAAACGAGCTTAAACAGCTGACGAGGCCGACCATCTGCCTCCATGTTTGTTTTCAGGACGAGGAGGTCACTCCTGTATCTGGGACTTCGCCTTTATTCGGAAGCTAGTTTCTAGTTTCTGGGAGCTTCCAATTTTCTGGAATCACCTTTTTTATGATTTGTTATTTTTAACACCAAGTGTGAATTTGTTGTTTGAGATTTTCTCAAGTCTTCAACTGGTATAAGGTGTGATGTTAGGGTTTGTAGTGTTGGTAAAGTTTTATAAGTTTAGTGTGGACTAAGGCTTTTAAAAAACACCTTAAAATCTATCCAGTGTTTATTGGCTTCAATGCATCAATTAGAAGTTAAGTGTTAATTTCTTAGGATTCACAAAACCAGTGCTCAGAGGAAAAGCATGAGGATAAAGCACAAGCACACAAACGGAGGTAAAAGCAAGTGAATCAGAGCCTTAAGAAATCAGCTTCTCTTTCCTCCCCTCTCCTCCAGAGCCATTGAGAAGTTGACGGGACAACAGTTCGACGACTGCTCCTTCAAGGTGTCGTACATCATGGACATGGATGCTGCTCCGCCAGTGCAGGCGGCCCGCACCAGGCGAGGGGGCCGATCGTCCCGGGACCAGGGCCCCTGCCTGCCCGGGCCCTCGGGGGGCTTCGGCGCCCCACGTCCCCGGCAACACGACTTCCCCCTGCGCATGCTCGTGCCTACTCAGTTTGTGGGAGCCATCATCGGCAAGGAGGGCCTGACCATCAAGAATGTCACCAAACAGACACAGTCCAAGTAAGATGGTCGACCGCCTGCTCCCTGCTGGGTTTTGACTTTTTTTCCCAGATTCATTCTAGTACAGTTTCATCTTCATTTTGCTTCTTCTGAATGAATGAAACATGGTTGCACCATAAGCTAGGCCTGCATTTGAAAAAACCAACTGTCTGAGCTATACTGAAAAAGTGGCCCCAAATTATTCATAGCTAGAGGATTGCATGTTTAATGTTGCATTAGATGCTCCTCGTGGTAGTCCTAGTTTTGTTATTGTGATGTTCTTTTCTGTATCTATTTAATGCTTTCAATTTGCACTTCACTGGGCAATTTTCATTTTCAAATAATGGATTATCTCTTGCTCTCTCTCTCCCTCTCTCCCTCTCTCCATCCCTCCCTCCCTCCCTCCCTCCCTCTCTCTCTCTCTTTCTCCCTTTTTTTTCTCTCTCTCTCTCTCTCTCTCTCTCTCTCTCTCTGTCTCTCTCTCTCTCTCTCTCTCTCTCTCTCTCTCTCTCTCTCTCTCTCTCTCTCTCTCTCTGTCTCTCTCTCTCTCTCTCTCTCTCTCTCTCTCTCCTTCCTTCTCCCTCCCCCCTCTCTTTCTCTCTCTCTCTCTCCTCAGGGTGGACATTCACCGGAAGGAAAATGCAGGTGCAGCAGAAAAGCCCATTACCATCCACTCGACACCCGAGGGCTGCTCCTCCGCCTGCCGCATGATCCTGGACATCATGCAGAAGGAGGCCAACGAGACCAAGACGTAAGCGTGCACGTCCAACATTGACAAGTGTCCACTCAGATGTGCTTATACACAGAGCATATATACAGTATATACACCCCCCACAGGGCGGATTAGCCATAATGTCTGCAGGGCCATAATCTTATCCTTTAACCTGCCTGCACACTTTTTAATCTCACTGTGCATTCTCTCGCTGGGACCCACTAACACAGTCCACCACACGCACACAGTCCTACACACGCACACAGACCGACACACGCAAACAGACCGACACGTGACCACAGATTAGCTCTGAGGAAACGAGGCCAACGCATCAAATTGGCCATGACACTTTTAACAAGACACTGCACCTTTTAAACTCTTCTGCTCGAATGTGAGGATCAGCGCACACCTTTAATACATGAATACCATTATGTGTGTTGTTTGTCGAGAGAGAAGAAGACGGTTCTGTTTGAATATATAAAGGTTTCAGCAGCTTTTCGTTTCAATCTGCACAGGAGGCTGCCTCCTGGTGAAAGAAACATCACCCTTGACTTTGACTTGCTCTCTGATCCAGCCTGGTGTTTTAGTGTGTGTAATGTACACTGTGTGCACAATCTTAGACATATACATTCACAACTCTGAAAGTTGAGTTTAAATCTGAAATATTTCCCCTCTTTCTGCATTGGCTTCCAATCTGTGGAAAGCCAGAGGAAAAGGGTGCTTAACACTTTTATGACACATCTGTGCTGTCATCCTCTTCCCTTTGCTTAGACGATATTCAAGGAATGTTGGACATTTTGGAGAATTTGCCATTTTCAGCCATGAACTCTAGAGAAGGTCCAGAAAACGGGATCCAGATCTTGAGTTTGCCTTCACGTAAAGAAATATGAAGGAGATTCTCTGATCAGAAGCGTTCACAACAACACAGAAAATCTCCAGCGTTCAGTGACTGACTGAGAGCAGCTGTAGAGAAGCATCACCAGGATGTGAAACAGCATCTTTGTCTGGTTCCATTTGCGTCAGAATACAACTGTTGTGAACTGCCTCAGTCGAAAGCGCCTGCCAAGTGGCTGCAGTGTAATCTAACAAGATATCAGTCAGCTGGTCTGATCCGCCTCAGTCCGTCAAATCACTACTCCTGCCCTCGAGAGTCACGGGAACTTCCGCGCCTCCGAAAGAAACCGAAGCGTTTAGCAGGGCGCCACACCTGCAGGAGTGAACCCCACACCCTGTTATTTCACGGAGCCCGAGGAGACGCGACACCGAGCGAAACCCGAGCAGCTTAACTTGACCTCTAAACTCACCACCAACACCACCATCATCTCCCCTTACTTGTCCCACACCCCACCCCAAACCCAGTCACCCTACAGCCCAAATCTACACTTACACTTCATAGCATGCCCTGAGATCCCCCCCCACACCCCCCCCCACACACACACACACACTCACACCCCTCAATTTTCCTTCAGACAAGAAATAAAGACAAAACAGTAATTATATATCTGCTATTATAATAACCATCTCATCCCGTGTTGTTTGCGGGTTTTATTTATTTAAATAAGTTATTCTTAATTTTTTTGTGTATGCAAATTTTCTATATTTTTATGAATTTTGCATAATATATAAGTTAGGAATGTTTCCTGATTAAAAAAACCCTGATATTATTTGTTACAAAACACTCCAGGCCTTTATTTGAGCAAGTTTAGTTTGTTGTAGTGTTTTTAAATTCTTGATTTCATGGAAAGTGTCTTTGAAAAATGTGATTAAAAAATTATAATATCAATATTATTAATGAATGAATCAAGAGAAAAAGGAAACATAACAAATTTTGTCACGAACACAATAACACAAACATATTTCATCTCCTTCAGAGTTGCTTATGAATGACATGAAAAATCTAGTGTCATTTTTCAAGGCCTTTGAGTCAAAGTGCGAGACTAAACTATTAGAATCACACAATCCTTCTACTCGTCTTTACACAAGAACACATCAGGGTTAATTAACCACATTGAAATCCTCATAATTTACACAACATCATTATCACACAGCTTTCACAATCTGTTTCCTTCAGAATATTCTTAACTACGTCAACAATTTTCAACAGTTTTTATCTGTGCAACTTTGGCCTTGAGATAAATAAATTACAACATGTGATTCAGGCTCAAGTTTGTATTTGCTGATAAGTCTATAACTTTGGTTTTGATAAAATATGTTATTACCTCCGTTCAGGGTTTTCACCAGGGTTTGTTTGTTTGTCTTTGTTATCAGCATTACACAAAAACTGCTGAGTGGATTAGTTGGATCAGGAAAGAACACAACTAATTTAGGTGCAGATTTGGATCAGGAGGCGGATCAAGGAAACTTTCTATAACTTTTTTTAGTTATTTTTATGTTTTTACCAATTTTCCAAGGATTAATTCATGGATCTAGATTAAAAAAATCAAGCCTATCAAGTGATATTGAATTTAGTAGCTCTGATATTTTTTGTTAAATGCAGCTTGATTTCATTTAAGGAGACTGTTGGGCTTTGGCAGAGATATGTGTCTTCTTTGAACAGCGTTCTGCTTATAAACTTGAGAGATGCTAACCTATCTGTTATTTCAAGGAAACATTCTGAATTATTAGAAAATAAAATATGATGAATTAAACCCAGTGAATCATCGAAATTATTTTAAAGATGAATGAAAAAAAATCCAGTTCAGGGTTTTCGCTTAGAGTTACAACATTACAAATTTGTTCTCGTTGAACCAAACCTTGTTCATTGCAAATGGCTTTGATGATTGTTTTCCTGCAGTTAGAGACACAACAACACAGACACACAAAGTCAGCATGACAACACGTTAAAACTCATCTTCTTCTTGTAGAAATCAGATTATTTTTCCTGTGAAATCTTTTACTGGGTGAACGTTAGGCTGTGGTTACACTGGTGTCTTAACGCGGTGGCTCTGTGCTCCCAGCAGCTCCTCCAGCTGGGCAGCTGTCCACATTCCTGCTCATCCCCATCACAGCGGCGCATTCCTCACAGCACATCAGTGACACTCAGCTGAACATG
Organism: Pseudopleuronectes americanus; assembly: GCA_038501795.1. Classification (NCBI taxonomy): domain Eukaryota; kingdom Metazoa; phylum Chordata; class Actinopteri; order Pleuronectiformes; family Pleuronectidae; genus Pseudopleuronectes; species Pseudopleuronectes americanus. The sequence goes on along the minus strand of CM076727.1, from coordinate 14,357,979 downwards.
GTCCTCTTGTCTAACCTGTGTGTGTGTGTGTGTCTGTGTGTGTGTGACTGTGCAGGACGGAGGACATCCCTCTGAAAATACTTGCTCACAACAGCCTGGTTGGCCGGCTGATCGGGAAGGAGGGCCGCAACCTGAAGAAAATCGAAGAGGAGACAGGGACCAAACTAACCATCTCCTCGTAAGTCGCCAGGAGCCACTCCTCTCTTACATACCTTGCCACAGCGCTCTGCAGTTACCTGGTAGCTGTGTAACACCTCCAGGAAAACAAACACACACACACACACACACTGGGGGGCGCTTGTGGAAAAAGCAGCCGCGACATCCTCTGTGATTTCAGAGATGAAGTTTTGACTGGTTCCAGTGAAACCAGGGGGTCGAATAACGTGCACTGATTTCAAGTTGATAACAGCTCCTTCACTCCTGCACATGACAGCAGAGAGCGAGGTGGAGATCGCACACCGATTAACGAACTGTGCCCGTCAACCCGCGTGATCACTCGGGGCTGATGAGTCGCTGCGTCCCTGTGAGCTCTGAGGACGTAATGAGCCTCGAGGAGAGACAGAGATCAAGAGAGAACGAGAGGCTCCTTTTGAGAAGAGGCAAACAATACACGCTGAGCATCGATGGTCCTGTGAAGTCCTCTGAGAGCGTTCTCCACCTCCTGCAGCACCAGGGAAAGGAACGATTTGTTGCTACAAAGGCCTAAAGGTGTTACTGCACGGTCCAAGCAAACTGCTTCATGCAGCCGTCGCCTGTGTGATTCATGGAAACAGGCTAAACTCAAGTTTTACTTTCACTATGACTATACTGGGCTGTTTTTCTCAGGAACACTGTCATCAAGATTCAGTTTCCAAATCCAAGAAACCATCAAAGTGGCTGAGCTTCAAAACCCAACAGAATAAAATGGAAAAGATTCATAAGAACAATGTCACACAAAGTGCTTTACAGAATAAAAGCAGTTAAATCAATAAAAACAAAACCCACCGCCCAAACCATACACAGAACCCAGAACTCTTTCTGTGGAAAAGCTTTGATAAATCTCATAAATACACTTTAAATACACATAATACATAATACACATTACTAAGTAGTAATCAAGCGACGTGGAATTAGAAGGAAAAGTCTAATTACATGTTCATTTAACAGCAGAGTTATTGTAATTAGGGGTTTCTAACATGTAAATAGTGTTGTTCACTGATCATTATTGTTTACTGGGAGCTTAATTGCACAGACGAGCTGGAAACCAAACAAACGTGGATAACCTTTGTTCTGTTGTTGTTAATCAGAATACTGTGGTTATACCATCAGCTCTGAAATCATGTCTTGCCCTTGAGATGTCTGATGATAATACTATTAACATACATAATCTGATAACTCCACCACTGATTCTATACAGCCAACAGCCGGAGACCATTATGTTTTCAGGTTTTCCGTCCATACATTTGTCTGCCCGATTCTTACAAACACGATATTTCAAGAACACCTTGAGGTTTCTTCAAATTTGGTCCAAAATGTTCATTTGGACTCACGGATGAACTGAATACTGTGAGCCTTATAAATCACGTATTTGGTCTCAGGATCGCCTTGAGACAAATTCTATAAATCCGATCGAAATGTTCACTTGCTTTTTGAGCTTAACCCAAACTAAGGAAACTGAAATCAAAGTATCTTATCTTCGGTTCAGACCATTCTTTTTCTAAAGCTTCAACCTTCTGAGTCTTCCAACAATGAAATAGCTTTTTTGCTCAGCAAGAAATGTTTATCTCATACTAACACTTAGGTTGCATAAACAGTAAATCCAATTAAGAACACCTCAGTCTCTTTCACCCTCTGAGAAGACGTGTGCAAAATACGAGCGGAGCTGTTCTCGTTACTTTTCTCGTTATGCATGTACTCATTACTGTGTGTTTGTTTGTGTATGTTTGTGTGTGTGTTTGCAATCTCCCTTCCAGGTTACATGAATTAACTATTTACAACCCTGAGAGGACCATCATAGTGAGGGGCAGCCCGGAGGCGTGTCATAAAGCTGAAGTCGAGATAATGAAGAAACTGAGGGAAGCCTACGAGAACGACGTTGCTGCTTTAAACGTAAGCTCATCCCCGGTGTGCCTGTGTGTGTGTGTGTGTGTCTCTGTGTGTGTGTGTGTGTCACGATCTCAGGTTGACTCACACCGAGTGACAGGTGAGAAGTGATGATGCACACCAGGATAATATCACCTCTCCAAGCAGTGCACATTACCAGCACGATTAGAAATACCCGGCGTTGTGCGCTTGGTAAATTGATAACAGTAAACGATCGCTGAATAGCTCATCAGTGACTCGAGCGTTTGAGTTCAGTGTGTCTGTGTCTGTGTGTGTGGGTTCCACAGAGCCTCTGACTCATGCTCGCTTCCCCGCTGTGCGTGTGTCTCCTGTGCTCCTGCCGTAACACACTGCGTTTCCCAGCATCCATCTGATCTCTGTAGGCCGCCCTCCCTCCCGTCTCCTCTTTCACACTGCCCTGATGACATCACGGCTGCTGCAGCCAGAAAGGTCAACCAAAGAGGAGGAGAGGCAGTGATGATGATGTTGCACGCTTCACAGAGAACACAGTGATGGACGCCGATAGTGGGACTGTAGTAACTGAACTCGTAGTAAGAGCTGGAGCTTGTGGAGGCAGAATCTGCAATGCATCCTGGGACATGCTCTTACTCTACTTTCACACTGTCAGTCTTCTTTTAAATTGTATTAATAATTGGCTTGGAAACAATCATAAAGAAGCACCACGCAGCATGCGGGGAAATCGCTGTCTGCTGCGAGCAATACTGGCACCTGCCAGGCACGGGCGTCTACAGTAAGCGGTGAGGGCCATCTAGCGTGACACAGTGGATATTACATTGGAAGGGAAAGGAGGCCGCGTGTCTCGTCATGGCCAGGAAACCACAATAGCTGAATGACTGTAAGGGAAAGAATATTTTAGTCATCGCTGTTACAATGGAAAACTGTCCTTTTCACAAGCGTTGACAGATGACAGTCTGGTCGTGACTTTTCAGAGAGTTGAGTCGGTTCTCAAATGGTTTATTTATCTGAAGACTCAAACCATAAAGAAACTATTTTATCTGTAACATGAAAAAATCTTAATCTGCCATTATAACAACCATTAAACTTAAAATGTGTGACAGTGTAAAGTATCCTCCTTGTTTCTCATGACTTAAACCTGTCGCTGCTTCTTTTCTTCTTCTTCTGCACAGCAACAGGCCAACCTGATTCCAGGCTTGAACCTGAACGCCCTGGGTATCTTCTCCTCCGGCCTGCCGATGCTGCCCCCTGCTGCCGGACCACGCGGTGCAGTGCCCACTGTGGCACCAGCAGGATACAACCCATTCTTAGTGAGTATGAACCGCTTCCTGCCCATGACCAGATTCTTCTTTTAGAGAGACCTGCAGGGGATTGGTTTTGATGAATTTGCATCCAACACATAGTAAACCCATGCTGCTGTACACAACAAGCAGAAATCCCCCATCTCCCTCAGAGATGAGTCAGTTTGTCTTTAAAACAAAAGTCTCCAGTCACCATCAGATGAGGGCGAGCCAGAGTGTGTGTCAGTGGATCTGCATTCTTCAGTCAAAGGAGTTATCGTGTGATTCACTGTGAATTCACGCCCCTGAAATTCTCCTAAGCAAGAGCTAGAGTTGTGTCCTCTGAGGAGTGTGTGTATGTGTGTGTATTTGAATTGTGTGTTTCTGTGTCGTCTGATCGGTCTGTTTGTCGCTTCACTTTCAGAGTCACTCTCAACAGTTCAGTGGCCTGTACGGGGTTCCTCCACCAAGTGCCAGCCCCCACCAGCACTCAGTATGTTCCCTCAAATCTGCCCTGCAGCTAATGTTGGTGATCAGAGATGGTGTTCTGTGCTGTTAGAGACTTGTTGTAATATTTTTACGACACTTTGAAACACACAAGAAGCTTTAGAGCAGCCACACCTTTAAGATGTAACAGTTTTCTTCCTTCTTTTCTATTATTTAGCAGGATTATTCAAAAACTCCTCAACCGATTTTCCATGAAATTCTGGGGAAGGGTGGGGCCTGATCCAAGGAAGAACTCATTAAATGTTGGTTCAGATCAGGATCAGGGGGCTGGATCCAAGAACCTTTATTCTCTTTCTTTAACATTGTGAGATTGCATGTTTTTCAATATCTTAATTGATTTCTCAGAGAATAATTCACGACATCTTAATGAAGGAAATCAGAGAACAGATTTTAATGAGTGAGTGCAATTTGGTCCAGATCCAAATAAAAAATAAATAAAAAAGAAGTGTTCTTCTTATCCAGCCTTTACAGAACTAACAACTAAAGGAACATATAGGGCTCATAGAGAGAGAATATAATTAAAACACTATTACAACCTCCCAGTCATCATCTGTGTTTGACAGTGGATCTGACATTCCTGCGCACCATCCCCCCCTGAGTCGCCAGAACACCACAAACATTTGTAGAAGGGGACTTTTCCTCCCAGAGTTGCGGCTCGCAAAAATGTACTTCATCAGCGTCAAGTACTCGCGTGTTTCCAGGCTAAGAAAAACCAAAACATCAGGCAGCCATCTGCCCTTAGGAGAAATATTCCATTCATTCTCGGCCAAAGTGGTCATGTGTGCCCTCATGAAGAACTTTCCTTTGCATGTGGTGACATCATGTTCGGCAGCTCTTCAAGTATTTGACAGGTTGAGTCACAAATGTTTATAACTATTTAAAGTACCTTTTTTGTTTTTGAGAGTTTAGTAAAAGTGGGGTTGAATATTTTCATTTTTCTTTTTCCAGCAACAGGCTCCAGAACAGGAGGTCGCCTACCTCTTTATTCCAACTCAGGCAGTCGGGGCCCTGATCGGCAAGAAGGGCCAGCACATCAAGCAGCTCGCCCACTTCGCTGGAGCTTCCATCAAGGTGGGTCTTACACTGGGCTTCAGTGAAGATAGGTCACATCAGTTTTCATCGACCTGCCTGTTTAGAACTGGTATCAACATCCGCCCTGAAGAGTCCGATCACAAGTGGTCAGTGCCAAGTTCAGGTCTTAAAATCCGATCCCTCAGAGCACTTTGGGAGGTAGTCTTGGATGAAAAATCCATCCTTCTCCATATGCGAAATAGAATGATCCTATTTTTTTGAATGGATAAAGTCTTCATAGCAGAGCTGTTCATTCATTCATTCCATGCCTCTGACTCCGCTCGCCCTCTTTCTCTCTCGCTCGTGCTGACACACCTCCAAAGAATTGGACATATGACACATGTGTAATCCCAAGACTGGCTGAAATCATAATTTGTTTTTTGCAAACACAAATACTGGGTGTGATTATTTACATGTAGAGCAAGGAAGTGAGATCCAGTCCCAAGTTGTCACAGGAGACACATTCAGAACAGACTTTAAGACAACATGTGGACAGACGAACTTGGTGCTGACCAGTTGTGATCCCAAATCTCTCAGGACGGATGTTAATGACAAACCCCAGTTAAACCAGGGTTTTCACAGGGTCTTAAAATAGTTTTACATTCAATAATCTGAATTTTTTGACTTTAAAAGTGTTAGAATATGTGAAAATTGTTTTATTTATGCCTTAAATATGTTTAGAAAGGTCTTAATTATCTTGTTGCTCATTTTATGCGGCTTCCCTCACGCTTAAAAATGATTATTATTTAGTTTTTATGAGAATTTGTTTTGGTGGCCTGCATAGTTTGTACAGTATGTGTCCACTAGAGTAAGTTCTTTCTCAATGATACAAATATTTGCATGCTGTAAAGAACTACAAACAAGGCCAATGTGGAATTACTAGCTGAGTTTACTAACAGACTCGATCTACAAAGGTTTCAAAGGTTATTCTCTCCGAGGCTTAAGATCTCATCGCTTTGACTTGTTGAAACCTCCAGAACAGAGTAAATGTAAATACACATGCGATTTTTCACATGAGTGTTATGTTCAGTTAGTTAACAAGTGACTGCGGGCTGAGTCAGCAGCCCTTCATGCACCACAGCTGAGGATGTTGGTTATTTATGGTCAGAAACAAAGAGGAGAGGAGATGACTAGTGAGCTGAACAATTCAGAAAGCCCCTGAAGCTCCGTCTGGAGAGGTGAGGCAGCTGCTCCATGAATCCTCACAGAGTAGCAGCAGGCAGCTTCTCCCATGATTCACTGGGTTGCAGTGAATCACCACCGAGAACACGAGCATCAACCTTTGGCCTCATTCTCTCCCTCTTTGTCTCCATTACCTGTGTGTGTGTGTGTGTACGTGTGTTTGTGTGTGTGTGTGTGTGTTTGTGTTTGTCAGATTGCTCCACCCGAAACCCCTGATGTCATTGTTAGGATGGTGATCATTACCGGAACTCCAGAGGCTCAGTTTAAGGTAAAACACAGGAATATATCTTCTTTTAAAAAATATCATAAGTTCAGTCAGAATTTTTTGGTTGAAGCTGCTCCTGAAAGTTGATGAATGTTTGCCGTGCACAGTTTCATAGTAAACAGCAGTGGATCACTGTGTGTCCCCATTTTCCCCAGTCTCTCCTTGCCTCACACCCTCCTCTGTATTCCAGGCCCAGGGTCGGATATTTGGGAAGCTGAAGGAGGAGAACTTCTTCACAGCGAAGGAGGAAGTCAAGCTGGAGACTCACATCAAGGTTCCCTCCACTGCAGCCGGCAGGGTCATCGGTAAAGGAGGCAAGACGGTGAGTCCAAGCTGGATTTATTGATTTGTTGTCAAGGTTGTGGTTTTTGAATTTACTTTTTTTAAGTAGTTATTCCTTACTCTTGTTGAGGGATGCCAACACCTTGTTCAAGCCCTATGAGACATATTTTGATTTGTGAATACGGGCATTTCAAATATAATTGGATTGATATTGACATCTTTACTCAGTAACAGGGGATATTGTGACCATATTTCCTATAAATTGACACCTTAGCTGGAGACTTACGAGACAAGTTATTTTAGTTTTATCAGTTCCAGTCTTAAAGTATATTTTGTCAACTTTTTATTGACATTACACACAGGCTTTATTTATTTATGGACAAGTGTGTTTACTTGAAATAAAGTAACTGTAAAGGTGTTTACTGTGTATGAAGGAACAGTTGTTTACATGGTTTCATCAGTAGTTATGTCAGTTTTCGATAATCCGATACCTCCTCCCTCAGTGAGCTTTATTCATGAGGCTCTCTGTGACATTCAGACTGATGCAGTGACCCCTGACCTCGACCTCTGTGTTTCAGGTCAACGATCTACAAAACCTAACGAGTGCGGAGGTCATCGTGCCGCGGGACCAAACTCCAGATGAGAACGACGAGGTCTTTGTGAAAATCAGTGGCCATTTCTTTGCTAGCCAGGTAGGAAGAAAGAAAAAAAAATTTATATCCCTGAAATGTTTGTTATTTCCAGTTATTTCGGCTGATAAGTTTGCAGGTGTCAAATACATATTACATCACATTACAGTACAGGTTATTGCCATTCACCCTTTCACACACACACATTCATACAACACTTTTCTATGAGGGGCAATTTGAAATTGAAAATAAAAACTTAGAAATGAAAACACTAAAAGCAAGAAGTAAAACTATTATGTCTTACATGTAACTATTTTACATTATTGCGTTTAATGAGCTTCACAAACACTATATGTGTTTTCAGTTAATCTGGTTTATCAGATCTCTGATCACGTTGGATCTTTGACTTTACACTGCGAGTATGAAAACAATGAAAACAGTGTCAAATTATTTTCTCACACACTCAGGAAACACAACGAGCTGCAGGTTCATGACAATAATGTTTTTTGACAATAACAACTCGTGAAGAGTGTGAAAACATATCACAGGGTCTTTATCAGCAGATGGAGTTTGCTCAGTTGTCATGGAGATGGATCCATGTGTGAAAGAAAATCTGTCTCCATGGCAGCTAGGCACACTATGTAAGTAAGGAAGAGTTAGTCTGGGTTGTTTTGTTAAATCATTTCCAAGAAAAAGATTGTTGACAACCTTGGTTTAGGTAACACACAACAACTAGAATCACATTAACCTCAAATTGGAATTCATTGTTAAAATGTTGGATTAGATGTTAATTTGAATTATATTTAGACTTATGACCAACTTTTATTAAGTCTGACTTTGTTCATATAGAACATCAGAAGCATAATAATACAGTAAAAGGAAGAAGAAGTCATGAAGTTCATCTACTCACAGACTGCACCATTTACCGTTGGCCAGTGTTTGGTTATTATTAGTTTATGTAGTTAATACATAAAACTTTAAAAATGACAACATGAAATTAAATAAAAAGACCTACCTTATATGATTACAAATATCTACGGATATCTCATGTGCATTATTCATACCATCCCAATACCCTAAAGCATAAAGGCAGATTAAATAACAAGACCAAAAAGTAAACAACTCATGATTAAAACACGACATGATTTATAATCTACAGACGCGTAAATAACCTAAAATTCACATTACAATGCAAAGCAACAAATATGCAAATAAAGATAATAAAATAATCACAGATGATCACTAGCTTTGTTTGATTTAAGCTATCTTTGTATTTGAAGGTTAGATAATCACATTTGTTGAGTTCAGATAAATTACTCCAATATTGACAAGCATATAATTAGTCACAGTCTATCAGTCAGAGACATTAACATATAGACTTCAACTAGTTAATTGAAGTTCCTCACAGGACTTTTTTTATTTTATACATTTTCATATGGACACCCACCGTGTCATGACTCAGCTTAAACCTCGTCCCTCTCTTGCCACAGACTGCACAGAGGAAGATCCGGGAGATCATACAGCAGGTCAAACAGCAGGAACAGAAACACCAGCAGGGCGCCGCTGTGTCACCGCACCACTCCAAGTGACCTGGCGGGCCGACTTCCGCGGGCGCCAGCCAATGAATGTAGCCCCTCCCAAAACGGACAGAGACCTACCTAGGCTAAGGCCGAGGCCCAAGGGGGACATGCAGGGCAGACCAGCAGCACCGGGATCAAAACCAAAGAACTTTACTGTGGGGGAAACAAGTGAGAGCCAAAGGCTGAAGGCATTGTGTGTGTGCACTGCCAGCCCTGTGAGCGCAGATAGAGGAGGAGAAACCATACTGATATAACACAATGGAAAATTTTTTAAAAAGGCCAGAATCTGCAAGAGATGGAAAAAGGCAGAGAATTGGAACTGAGCTGTTGTCTTCACATTAAAAACAAGTCAACAGGAAATAGTACATCGCCCTGCATAACGTTATCTCTTTAGTTGGACTAACATAGGCCTAACAAACGGATAAAGCAACTGTATTAACACAAACGTATACAAGGCATTGTGATTGACATTTTTTGGGGTTAGAATGAGAGCGAGTGACAATGGACCTTCTCTTTGAGATATTCAGATTGCAAGATGAATTATCCTTAGCAGTATTATTAATACAGAGTAGAGAAGTATATTGATGCACACTGAGGGTAAGCACTGTTGTTTTTCTACTAAATGACAGAACAGCTTGGTGTAGTTTGTAAATGTTTTATCGTGCTTGTTCCAGACATCGATTGGACCTTGACAGCCACAAAACACAACACGGTTCCCCTTGTTTGTTCACACTTGAGGCCACTGAAATCAGTAAACAAAGAAAAACCCCTATAAGTTAAACCTAATGGTGAATGGAGTCTTTGTAACAAGCCTGTGTGTGTGCCAACACAAAAGGTAACGTCCCTTTGAAACGTCTCTTCCCATTCATATCCGATGCTACACATATTTCTTTTTTATGTCTCTCCTCTCCTCATCACTTTCTCATCACTCTCTCTCATCTGGCATCATGGCTTTTTAATAGGATAAAAAATATTTGTCGTCGAGGAACACCCCGTAGCCTTTTGACAACAGTGAACTGACACTGCCACTTTCGCTCAACAGAGGTCAGGCGCCACCGAGGGTCTTTATCATTTTTAAACCAGTAAACTGGTATCGCTCTCCCATTCTGTATAGAAGTAGAGTATATCTTCATAAATGCTTGCTGCCCATATATATATATATATATATATAAATATCTATTTAAAATAAGATAAAAATCTAAAGGATGTCTGTGAAGGCGTTGTCCTCGACGATCAGAGTAAACAATTTACGTCTTAAAAGAAAAAGGGTGCACTTTTGCTTGTAAGCAGGCGACCGGACATTTTTTTTGAATGTGCACTGCCACACGCTCGGCCTTATGAGGACGTCAGGAGGGTCGGCACAAGATGTGAGCTGAGGGCCCGGGGAAAAAGGGGACGGGACGCAGAGGGTGGGAGAGGGCAGACTTGTGGTGTGTGGAGTGGCAGTGAGGGTGAAGGTTTTGGGTGTAGAGGGGTGGGTGGGGTTGTCACAGGGAGGCACTGTAAGACCTGTGGTACACACGCGGCTGCAAAACGTGACCGCAGCCGCGTTTGGCTGTAACCCTCTCCGTCTGGGAGCTTTCTGAAAACGGCAGCACAGCTGTGAATGTACAATATGCAGCCTTTTAAAAAAAACTGTCACCCCCCTGCCGTGTCCAGCGGGGGGCCGGGCCAGAGGCACAGACACACAGATTGTCATCCTCACTCCTCGCTCTCTTCTTTTTCTTTTCACTTTCACTTTTGTGTGTGTGTGTGTGTGTGTCGTTTTAATTTGTGGCCGGCTGCTTTGCGAGCACGCTGGACACGCAGGGATGTCCTGGTGTCCCCTCTGTGCTTTTACTTTGGAGACCATGGAAGCTTGTTGCCTTATTTTGTCACCACACGAACCCATCAGCTTCATCTTCCTGACTTAAAAAGGTTATTGCCAATACGCACAGCCTCCTCCTTGTGTGTGTATGTGTGTGCGTGCGTTTGTGTATATATATAAAAAGAGAGTAATATTTATGAATCTATTTTTTTCCTATTTTGTGATGAGAGCTATTGATAAGAAACAAAAAGAAAAACAAAGTCCTTTTCTTTTTTTCCTCAGTGGGACACTGCCATATTATTTTGAAGGGAAGCGTTTATTTTCTTGAAAAACTAGACTATGAATAATAATATAAATGAAAAAACCTGAAAATAGGAGAACAGCAGCGTGAACGACCGTGCTAACTTTGGTCAGGATGTGAACAGTGCGCATGTCAGTATTGTGATCTACCTCAGGCTTCAGGGTACCTCAGTCCAATCTTTAATTTCCCCTTTTTTCCACATTTTGTATGCCTTGTTAACCTTGTTGATCATTTTGAGAGTTTTTAATTTTCTTTTTTAATGAAAACAAAAAAAGAGAGATCAAAACAGAAGATCTTACAGTAATCTCTGAGCTTTTCAGGTCCAGCTGACTAGTGAAAACTTTGTAAGCCGTAGTCAACTAACTCTGGTGGACTTGTCTTTGCCTGGACGCCAAACGACCTCTTAATGATAAAGGATTTCCAAGTCCATATTCTTTTTATTTGCTAAGAAGGAATGAAGTGCAGGATCTAAGGGGTACACACCTGCCCGAAGTGGTTCTGAATGTGGATGTTGTGTACTGATTTCACCATTCAAAAAAAAACAACAACAACATACAAACTGGTTGATAGAGAGACTAACCAACTGTACCTCCTGTTTTTTCCCAACTGTACCTCCAGGTTTTTTTGAGACTTAACAACAAAACAACAAAAAAAAACAACAACAATGACGTTTATTCACTTGTAAGAAAAGAAAAAAAATGAATTTTATAATCACCCAAACTGATCTTACCAGCTCTATTTGATAACAGCATAACTCTGGGGTTGATTTGAAGAAAACAACAACAACAACAACGCAAAGCTGCAAAAATACACTGACAGGACTCTTGAACATGGTGTAAAATCCTCGTCTTCTGTGTAGAATGTAGAGTCGTTGAGATGTCACTGTGTACGAAAAAAGATAACTGTGTATCTGTAAACATGTACAATAGAGTCACACATAAATGCATCGTTCTCTGTCTCTCTATAACACTTATACAAGTCTGCACCTGCATTGTGAGTGATGGGGTGTTTGGAGCTCGGACCTCTGGACGCTGCTCACCCACCCGTCTGCCCGTCTTAGATTCATTCTCTTTATTTTGTGCTGTACATTTCAGAATTACCTCTCAGAATCCAAGGCTGACTTTAGTTACTAAACACCAATGTAGGGCCACAACAAAAAAAATAAAGAAAAAAGTATTAAATAAATGAATGATCTATATAGTGAAAGTTAGTGTTTGTCTATTGGAGTTAACCCTAACCCTAACTGTTTTTAGAGGGCAGACTTTTGTCATCAGATGAGGGTTCTTCTTTTCTTCGTCCCAGTGAACACAGACTAGCAGTGCTAAATACAAAAATCGTAAAAAGGTCTATGGAACTCACACAATGCCTGAGGCCGTCTCAGCGAGCCTCCCCGCAGCCGGTACAGTACCTCATACTGATGACACTAGCTCAGCAGACCTGATTACACGACCCCCCCGACCTTACCCACACCCAATGCATCGCGCTGCTTCTTCTCGTAGGGCGCGTTCGAGGAAGAAGCGGCTTTTCACGGTAGCACTGGAAGTTGTAGTTTGTCTGTCACGGCTTGTTTTAACTGTCAGGAGTAGTAGTTTCTTTGTGGTTTTTAGAGCAGTATTGAAGTGGAGGCCCGGTTCTTGCATCGCAGAGGCCTCCTCGGTTCAGACCTCTGTCTCTCTCTTGTGTTTTTTTGCTTCTTTAGATTCGCAGGTTTCCCTCCGGCCTGTTTGTTTTTTCCGGCATCCTGGTTGTCGATACACGTGAGGCAGCCGCTTTCCGAGGCAGGATAGTAGTAAACTTTTAACATCCAAGGATAGTTGTTTCTAGGTTTTTGTGGGGTGTTGCTAGGCATTAATATTCAGTACCAGAAAAACCACACAACGTACACACATCACTGAGGATGTACAGTGTTGTTAGTCATATCACATGGTGGTTGGATAGTTTAGGCTTTTATTTCATTTAACTTTTTTCTGTTGATCTGGGTTTTTTCTCGTCATTTACACTGATTTAATGATGCATTTTGTCTGGGGCGGTAGATGTGATTCTTTGCTTTAATATTCATTCCTGTTTGATCACTATCAATAATACTAGCTGTTAAAATGTGGTTTTTAAAAAATGATCCTAGCTTGGGTTTTCAACGTATTTTGGAATCAGAAAAAAGAAAAAATCAAGTAAATATGATTGTTTGACAAGCAGGAAGGTTGACAGAGTATCAGGTGGGAAAAAAGAAAAGTTCATTATGCATGTTCTGCTTTCGGGGCTGAACGGCAAACAGGGCATTTGACAACAATTCGAAAAAGGACGAGACAAACGATGGATTAGCTGAGGAAGGATTCAGTGAACCTCTGGTCAGATGTGTGCAGAACCAGAGCAGTGTTGCTTTTTTTTTCGTCCCATCTTCTTGTTCAAAGAAAAAACACAACGCATTGCATGAGACTGTTCTAGGCGATCCAGTACGTATTACACTTCATATAGCACCAGACCTTCAGTAGTGGTTTTACATGGATCCATTTCTTAACTGCTTTTCACCATTTGGGAAAATTCCTTTCGTTTCCTCAGTCGGTCAAAATCTCCCTCAATCCTACATTTCCCATGGGCCAAAAGGTCCCAAACACCTCAAGGTAATTGGAGACTGTGCGCCGGACAGACATATGATCCTTATTTAACACATCTCGTGGATCCATGCCTCTCTGGTAAACAGCCATGCTGTTGTTTTGAGTTGTGAGTGAACTGTATTGCTGAGCAACCTGGATCTGAGCAATAAAGAATATTTGAAAGAAAAGTGTTGTTTTCATCATGTTTGCTGTTTTATCCTTTTAAAGCTTTTCTCCTCTGAAATAACTGGTGCCTCATTATTTGTGTCTCAACACACAACAGAATTTACTTATGCTATATTTAAAATAATTAATATAGATGTTCTGATACCATTTTCCCCTTCCCGATTCCAGTACCTGGACTTTCCAGCCTGAAATATTGCCAAACTGCTGACATTTTAGTAAATGTGAGCAGTAAACATGAATAGTTCCCGTTCATAGTTCACCATTTAAAATTCTGAACTAGTTCATAGTTCAGTTCATTTCATAGTTTTAAGGTGGAAAGTGAGAATAAAAGACGTAACTTGTTAAAGAAAACCTTGTCCATCACTCCCCCTTGCCTTTACTGTCGGAATCTTTATCAGACAGTGTGTACAAATCCCTCTCTGCTTTCTCTTGCCATCTGTATATGAGACCGAGAGCTGTTGTGTTGCAGGTGTGGCCTGCCCCTTTAAGGAAAGTTTGTAGTGTGTGACGTAGTGCACCTGGGTGTTGTGGGAAAAGACATTTTCTAGAAATTTCTAACTGAAAGATTCAAAGATCTTATTGTCATTGAAACTGGAGAACTCAGGTGAAAAACAAGTTACACACGTAGAAATGTTATCTATTGCTTGAAAAATATTGGTGGATTCAAAAAAGAGAAACATGTCTCTGTGGCGCAATTGGTTAGCGCGTTCGGCTGTTAACCGAAAGGTTGGTGGTTCAAGCCCACCCAGGGACGATATTACTATTGTAGCTGGAAACAATGATAATATCATTATTTCAACCACCGTCTGAAGTCTAATCTCATCAGCCAATCTTGTCCTTCACCTCCAAATGTCACATTGGATTTAGGCCAATCATGACCGTTCTTTCCAGCATGTACTTTGATGACGTACAGCTACTGGAGATGAGTGCACAAACTTTTCAAGCGCTACATCCCTCAAATCAATAATCAATTCGATACGGTGGCTGTGAGAGCTCAACGCACATCTATTTTAACACGTAAAAATGAAAAGGTGAAGTACAAGTAACACAAAGTTTGTAGTAGAAATTTTAGTTATTATTTTGTTAAAAATGGTGGATTTGATCCATTGAATAAGTCTCTGTGGCGCAATTGGTTAGCGCGTTCGGCTGTTAACCGAAAGGTTGGTGGTTCAAGCCCACCCAGGGACGGTATTATTATTGTAGCTGGACACAGGGAGCGAGCCGAGAGGAGAATTAGGAAACTGCAGCTTCTGCTCTGATCATGAAGCAGCTGATCTCTGAGCAGATGAGACCTGAGAAACTCTGTGTTTTCACTGTTTCCACTGTTCTTCAAATCACTTTGCGCCTGTTTCACGCTGAAGAGCTCAAGTCTCAGTCACTGCTTGTGTCTCTGAGCGAGCGTGTGGCGGTCGGGGCCTGTGTGTGCATGTGTGTGTGGCGCAGCGCAGGGGCCTGTGTGTGTGTAGCTCAGTTGACCAATCCTGCTCGAGACTGCGGTTAGGCCCGCCTTTAAATAAATGTGATAATATATTTAAGACATTTATTTAGACATTTCTGTTGTTATTAACGTATTTATTTATTTATTTCTGTATTAATTAATTTATTTCCTTTTTTATTTATTTATTCATTTATTTATACACTTATTTATTTATTTATTTATAGTTAAGTCATGTATGGTCCTCCATATTTAGATACTGGATGATTTAACATACTTTAAAACCTATTGTTAGAGAATAACCCAGTACTTTCCAACCTTGTCTTCGGACGCCTTACAATAATCACAGTCTGCTGTGATGTCGTGAGGCTGCCCCCTGCTGGATGCTGGGCTCCTCTGCTGCTCTAGCTTGGTTTGTGCAGCTTTTGATTAACTAAAGTTGTTCATAAAAGAAAATCTTTAATATCCTTCAAGGGCAAATTGTGTACATACAGCAATCAGTCCACAACAAAAATAAATCCATACATACAATGTAAATAAAACACAATATAAAAACCCTATAGACTAAGTAGCAGGGGGAAATAAGCTTTTAATAAAATAATTGATAAGTCGACCAACAGAAACCCGTCAACTTTTTACATATTCTCGAACGATTCATTCTACTTTTAATTTCCTTTTCCTGTGTTTCTAATAATTATTAATATTGGTGACATTCCTTGATAAATGGGTGGAGGTTTTATTACCTCTGCTAAGGAGGTTATGTTTTCTTCTCTGATTTGTCAGTCAACAAGTTTATGTTCCTCATAGCAGCATAATGCATACAAAGAGATTTATAGAAACCTACTCATTTCGGCAGCATAGTAGGGACATTTGCTGATGTCACCACCCGGGGCTCCGTGGACAGGCAAGCCAGCATCTAAAACATCCTCCTGGATGGCTCCCTGTGTGAACAGTCAGGTCGCGGCTCGCACAGAATTTGCGCTTCCGCCTCAGGTGTGTCCCTGACGTACACGCTGCGGCTGAGCAATTGATCACAAAAAAATTATTTAATTCAATTGCGACCCATTATCACCGTTCTTTAGGGCCAAAGTCTGGTCCTTAAATTACAACATTTTCAGTTCAGAGATGAAAATAGTTATAAAAATTTATCATGTGTAAAGTACAACTCCAAGTTGTGAAGTCAAGAAGTCTTAAAGTTACAAATTTAATAATTTACACAAACTCAACAAAACAATCATATGAACAATCACAAACATGAATAGGCCTTTAAAATGTTCATCCTGGAGGTAGAAGTTTGAATCATTAACTGCATGTCAGGCACTTTGAACACGAGCTGGTTCCACTGAAGTCCTACTCATATTATAACAGGAGTGCAGCCTTTCGTCATATGATTATAATACATTCATATATCTTCCATATCCACAAACTGTATTAACAACTTCTCCAGCAGCTGTGGTAAAGAAACACCCATTTAAATTGCACTATGACATTCTCGTCATTGTCTTAAAAGCAGAGATCCCTTTTCCATGTCCACGTGGCTCCAAAGAATTAAAACAGTCCACATAAAAGAGGCTGTGTTTCCCTTTTTAGATAGAATTACTCTTGAGGGAAGTGTACCGAAACACTGAGGAACACACCCACGACCGGGACAAATCACTGGAGCTTTTTATCTGTCACAAGTCCGTTCTGTGATGGGACATCCAGTTTGAGGCGTTTCTGACTGACGCGGCGGATGAGGGCGCTGGGCAGCAGGGCCATGCAGGCGATGGCGAGCAGCTGCAGCAGTCGCTCCCAGGAGAACAAGTCGTCCAGGGACGATAACTCAGACAGCATGGCGCCCGTCTGAACGCAGATGAAGTTGTACGGCAGGAGACCTGTGTAAGAAGATCAACATGAAACTGGAGTGAGACATGAGATGAAACAAATTTAAATTCTTGTTTGAATTGATGCACTCCTGACCGACAGTTTGTGGAAATGCACAATACTATGAATGAAAAATATCTTTAGTCTGTTACAAAGAGACTTTTGATTTGGTTGTATTTGCAATTGTCGGCTATAACAGGCCTCCGACAATCAGATATGTGTTTTAAACAGTTAACAGCAAAAAAAACGATCTTACTCTGATTTATGAACACATGACATGTGTGACTTAAGAATGTGGAAAGTGTGTCAGCAATAAATGACAGTTCCGTGTGAGCTTACCGATGAAGACTGAGCCGACAAAGAAGGTGATGGGGATGTTTACAATCGGGGAGGACATGTTCAGAAACCAGTTGGGTGTCATGGGAAAGAATCTTAGGAAGAGCAGGAAGAAGAACAGACAGTCCTTGTTCTCCTTCACCTGGGAGAGACATCACACGTTAATAAACTATGAAGGGACAGTGCACCCATATTTCTGCACTTCTCCTTTGGTTGTTGATGTCTTAGTGCTTAGTTTAAATTAACAGTTTTTTCAATGTTGTCGCCATCGTACCTTCCCCTGCAGCATGGAGACCTTATCAGGGAAGAAGTTCACGATGTAGGTTTTTCCAAAGGCCTGTGACAGGAGGTAGCACATGGTGGAGCCCACGGTGGTGAGCACACAGGCCAGCAGCAGTCCTTCATATGGTCCAAATATTGCTCCTGCTAGAATGTTCTGCAAAAAGACACAAGCGGATACAAAAGGACATTGTCAGTGTACGTGTAAGGATAAGATATGACACACTTTGTGATCTCATAGTGGTTTAAAGTGGAAGGCAATGGGTGAGAGTCGCTTTAATCTGCATGTGGTTTGTGGTCTTGGGCTTTTTGTATGTGTTGCACACTCAGTTGTGCAGAAACATTAGTGAACAGTCAAACAGTCCAGTACGGCTGCCATGCAAAAGTAAATATGTCTTCCCTTTGTTGTATGTATTAGATGAGTATTTGTATCCTCTATGTTGTGTCCTTTAAGAAGAAAGCTAAACCAAACTTTCAATGCAGGTCCAGTGCCTTCTCCCTTTTCCCTTAAGTAAGCCTACTTTGTTTTATAAGTACCAAGCATGGAAGTTTTTTGAATATATTCAATATTGTTCTCATCCTGCTACAGTACATTGAGAATGAACTTACCAGGAACGAGGATCCAGGGATGGCAAATGACTGCTTGTACAGATAAGCACTACAAAAGAGAAGCAGGACATATCCAGTGTGCTTCGTCTTGTAGAACTGCAGGAGCTCGGCCAGTTCCCTCAGCTCGTCCAAGTCCGCAGGGAACTTCAACCTGTGGGAACATCCAACACTGACGTTTGTGACAATCCTCCAATCACTCATTCAAGTGTATGTGCCAACAAATGCTTAATGACGTATTACAAATAAACAGTCAGCGCTTGCAAATGCAATGTAAATAAAAGGATGCTCAAAATTGTTTCTTTGAGAAAGAGCAAAAGACTTGCAACAGTAAGCATTTAATGGGAATAAGGTAGTCATGTATTTTCTCAATTTTAAATCTTAATCAGCTTTAGATTGTTTTTCTCTTGCTGCTGATAAGAAAGACAAGTCAAGGAATCCTATATAATCGATTAACTTGTCCCTTTCTTCTACACAACACACAATCGAAACACTGATATAGAATAGATGGAACGGCATAAAGTTTACCCATTACTATAACTGATGTTTATGATTGTGTTTGCACTAATATCTGCATTTTACTGTCATGATTGATACGTGGTTTCAAAGTTCAGGAGAGCATCAGGTTAAGATAAGGATAAGGCTTGGGGTTTAGCATGTAGTCGTGATGGTCAAGATCAGGGGAAATGCATCATGTCATTGAGTATCCTCCCCTGAGGGCATCCTAACATCAGCTACCTAGACACTGTAATGTTAAAGAAGCTTTCATTCCATACACAATTCTAAACACCACAGCTGGAGAACACTGAACATGGAAGCACTCTTATCTTCTGTTCACTTCCAGCTAACGTCGCTCACCTGCTGACTTCCCCGGCGCTGTCCGGGCTCTGTGCCGGGTCCCCATCCTCTCCCTCGGCTGCTGGCGCAGCGGGGGGCCGGCGGGGTCCCGGGGGCAGGGACAGGGACAGACAGTACAGGTACACAGTGGCTGCAGCGACCACAGCGACCAGTCCCACCAGTGAGCGCATAATTCAACCAGCAGCGATAAACACACGCAGCCACAGCTTCCGGCTGTCAGCGAGAGAGGACAATCGCTGCACTGACGTCACATCCTGTATGGACGGACATTATTGTAATATTTGAGCTCACATGTGTGACGTTATTGATCAGCTGTTGACTTCCTCATTAGGATAAAACAATTTAAACATTTGTTTTAAATACATCAACAGAATACAGAGAAACTAATATATATCAGATTGTTATACTTCGGCTCCGGGCCACCTGAGGGCGGTAGTGCGTCGTTTGCCGCGGAAGCTAATCAGACGAGGGGGACTTTGTGTTAGTATGTGATGTGTGGCATGGCTGCAGGAGAAGTTTCAAAGTTCAACTTGCACAGCAGACAGAAGTGCGTCAACACAGTTCATACGACAACATGGCTCAGCTCACTCGTGTCTCCGGGTCCGTGGGGCTGATCACTCTGCAGAGTCCGCCTGTCAACGCGCTCAGGTGAGCTGACGGGTTACTGATATGAGATCTGTGATTGTTCTGTGGGAGGATTCACTTCAGCTCTGTGCGTCACACTGAAGAGATCCACCTGATTTGAGCTCAAGATTAAAAACACACTATTGTAGTCAAGCAGATAACTTTATTTGAGTATTTGGCTGATTTGCTACTTTGTAATTCTACAATACATTTGACATCTATCTGACAGCTGCAGTTAAACTTCAGATCAAGGCTCTACAAACACAATCTGACATGTTGTTGATCAGTACAACAAGTAGTTAATAAGACCTTGACTTTTCCTGCCGCAAAACAAATAAATACATTTTAACCACATCTTGCTGATTATACTAAGTTTGAATGCAGGACTTTTACTTGTAATTAAATATTTTTGCTACTATGTGTTATGAATGTTTTCTGGAAGTTGGTGAAAGGAGAACTTAGGCAGCAGCTGATGTATTATGCAGTATACTTTAATGTAGACGATGTATGTCTGTACAGATATAATGTAATATACATGTATACTTAAATTATAGGTGCATATGCAGTAATGTTAAATGGATAGGACGGTCAAAACTTTCTCAACACTATGTTTACTGCTGAGTAAGAATCTGAATACTTATTTAACCTCTCACCCGAATAAGGTTTATCTGAAGGCATCTCAGCCTATTTGACAGCGAAAAACCTTAAACCTTGCACAAGACATTAGTCAATGTTTATCTCTAATGTTCAGCAAGAAAACTTTTAAAATAGTAAGAATGATTTGCAGAGTTTGGTGTATTCGTTACAGCTGCAGCTCTTCTGGTACAGGAAGCAGTAGAACATAGGTAAAGTCGTGTTCTAGTTCAGTTGGGCTCCACTGTCAGGGCTCCACTCAGCACATTTACAGACAAATAAGTGTGTGGCTTCAGACTGCAACGTTAATGAGTAAAAGTTACATAGTTTTGCTTTTTTGTCTAAACTTCCTATTATTAATACGGTCTTATTAAATACAGTGCGGCGGTGAGACAGGGCATCGTTGACACGGTGCAGAGAGCTCTCAGTGACCCAGAGGTGAAGTCGGTGGTTGTCTGTGGCCAGAATGGAATCTTCTGTGGAGGTATGATTTTTTGTATTTTTTATTTCTTCATTATCTCATGTGATGTCACAGTTATGCCACATATCTTGTCCTTTTCAGAAGAAAACACGATTTGAAAGATCTGTTGAAAATGTAACACTCCATGACATTCTGGTAGCAAACAATATGATGTCTTCCCTTCACTGATTCTCATAATGTATCATTGATTCCCTCTGGTCCTCAACAAAGGAACAAGGAAAACTGAACTCAAATAGCTTTCATTTAAAATAAAAGAAGTTAATGCCATACCAGGTTACCTCTGATAACTTCATGGTTTTATTTGCACAACAGGAGCCGACATCAAGGAGTTTGGGACGAACATGTCCGGGCCTCCACTCGTGCCGATGATCCACGCCATCGAGGTCGCACACAAACCGGTGGTGGCGGCCATAGAGGGGAGCGCTTTCGGAGGAGGCCTTGAGCTGGCACTTGGCTGCCATTATCGAATCGCACACTCCAAAGTTAGTTCAGATCTCTTTGTGTGTCTCTGTCTCTCTTTGTGTGTCTCTCTCTGTGTCTCTTAAAAGGTCATTGTTGAGCTGCACTAGGTTCTGACAGATTGTGTTGACGTCCATGTTACAGGATGACTTGTAAGTGAATTGTTGTTGAATTGCTTCCAGAGTCAAAAAAAATATGCCGGGTCATTCTAGTTTGACCAGGTAATTAAAAAGGAAATATAATTCCTTGTAAATATCAAGTATCATAGAAAGACTGTAAATTATCTAAATGTAATTTTTTTATAACCTTCTAAGCTACAATCACTGTAAGGCCTTTACATTCAAGAGGCTTTCTGATAATCTCACCCAGACTCCTCCTTTGTGTCCTTTCAGGCCAAACTGGGGCTTCCAGAGGTGACACTGGGTCTGCTCCCAGCTGCAGGGGGATCCCAGCGTCTCCCGAGGCTCATCGGGGTCCCAGCTGCCTTAGACCTCATCACCACAGGTAGCTAAGAGAGGTTCACCTTGTCTCACTTGTGGAGCTATTCTTGTGAGTGTGGACAGTTTGTACACTGTTAAACTAAGTATAGGTTTGCATTAGACAATATGTAGAAACCACCATATGCACAATCATCTGTTTTTCATGCAGTGCTGTTTGTCAATTCACTTTTTTCTGTATTTTTATTGTTGTTCAAATTCCCACATATCAAAGTAATGAGAGTCAGTTCAAAACATTGTCTTGGCAGAGGTGTTGATAAACACAGGAGTACAGCAGGTGCTTTAGAGCAGTTACTCTGATGACCAGCAGATGTCAGTATGTGTTCACTTTTATTATCATCACAGCCTAGGGAACCTATTGTGTCTTTAACTGGAAGGTTTCTCTACAAATCACTGAGGTCAAACTGTAACTATTCATCATTCATCATTAACAGTTTTTTGTTGTTTCTGATTAAGGCTGTAACGAGGGGATGTTGCAGTGATTTGGTTTATGTCTTAATCAAAAGGGCACAGGATGCACTCGTATTAATGTTAATCTAATAAAATGAAATGTCGCATGTCGCCCATACACCCCCTCGTCCTTCTTGTCTCCCTGCAGGCCGCCATATCACTGCTGCTGAGGCCCTGAAACTCGGAGTAGTGGATCAGGTTACTGCTCACAGCACCGTGGATGTAGCAGTGAAGTTTGCTCTGAGTGTGGCAGGTGAGACCGAACCCCAAAAAAACTTAAAAACTTTAAACAGAAGTTACTTCTGGTGTAAAATCTACTCACTCTTCACTGGTTTAAAGATTAACTCAGTCAAAGGAACAGAGATTCCTCCTAGAGCACTTATTTTGGGACGAGTCAAGCGTGAAGGAGCGTCGACATGTAAGCTGTGGAAAGTCAAAGGAAGCAGAAAGAACGTGGCAGGCAGATCCTCCAACACAGAAGTCATAAATGTTTCATGGCTCTGTCAGATGTGCTCTGATGTCTTCACCGCTTTCGCTGTATTATTCAGAAGGGCGAAAAGGGACAAACTTTCCTAGAATATTAATAATAAGCTGTCACCAGCCATTTATGAGCACGAAGATTGCCCTGCGATCTTGAATCAGACTCATTAGCTCTCTGCTTTACTCGATGGGGTCGGTGAAGTGTGCCACGTCCCTGCAGTTTACAAGGAGCGACTTCTGAATTCAGTCTGTGTTGAGGGATAACCCATTCAGATCTTTACATGTTGATAAAACTGACAGGCCACATTAATATGCTCAACTGGAAAAATAAATGGGAAATAAAACTACATTTTATTATGCTCCAAGGAAAAAGCAACATCTTATTCTTTCAGAACAGAAGTCATATTCATTTTACTATCTTTATAGTCTTATTACATATTTTTAAAATATTTATAAGCTTATATTTCTACTATTGTATGGAGCTAGTGTAACAAACACAATTTCCCCCTGGGATCGATAAAGTATTTTTTTATTCTGATTACTCAGCTGACGTTCTCTCACCCGCAACAGTGTCACAATGAGTCTCTCTCTCTTTCTCTCTCCCTCTATCTCTCACTCATGCCGACACCAAAACTTTGTCATTCTGTAAACTCGCACTGGGTAAAACTGTTTGTACAGCCCATATTCTCAATTTGCCTCATAGGGTTAAACAAGGTGCAGCATCCTGTGTTCTTGGCCCAAGAACTAGAGTGAGGAAAAACTTCCAAAAAAACCCTTTAACACGGGAAAAAACCGAGAAACATCAGGGAAAATCTCAACATAAATGGAAAGGTGCATCAATGTTTAAAACATTTATGCAAAGAGAAAATGTCTGACAGAGATGAGAGGAGAGAGAGTATGGAGGGCAGAGGAGCCATGACAGATATGATGAAAGCAGAATTGCCAGTGATACTGCAACATGTGGGCAGGAACAGTGTATATTTCTAATCCTTGTAATAGCTGTAATCATAATCCAATATCAGCTGCCACCACGTTCCACCATGTGGCCGCAGCTGTGATCCTGGAAGTGAATAAGGAACCGAGATCCGATCCAAAGTGGGAACAGGAGAAACATTCAGGAGGCATTTTGACACCGGGTGTGAACATATAAATGTACACTGTCCACTCGTGATGGGCTCTCTCAGGATGGATGTTAATGCCAGGTCTGAACTCGACCTAAATCTGGTTCCATGTGCTTCCAGGCTCGATGCTAACCTGTGTGCTAACCCAACTTTAGCCTCATCACACAGACGTGAGAGTCGTATGCATCTCCTTATCGAAGTCTCCCCAAGAAAAAGAGTGTTCAAGAAGGTTTCATCCTCTCTGGTGTTGTGAGCCAGTGCACAAACCGCCCACTCTGCTGTGTGGTTCTCAGGGTTCACTCTGTGTGTGAGCACATAAGGATGTTTCATATTCTGTTCAGCACAGCCTGAGCACTGCCTTGATGATACAAGAGCCTTTGATTCTGAAAGAGATGAGGAGGAGATGCTGTTACATACTTTGCAATAGCAGCTCATTTTCAAGACATTAAAGTTCATGTGAAATATGTTTGAGCCCGATATTGTGCCTTTAGCAAACAATCTCACTATTAAAATGTCCACAGCGAGTCTCGAAGAACACTTTACACTCACTCTCAAAAGATAATTGTAGTCTTGTGCTTTTTAGAAATGCTTTCTTTTTTTTTCCTCCTGTACATAAACGCTGCCAGGATGACTTTGAGTGGGTGAGAGAGTGAGCGTTGTTAGTAAAGCTGAGGCTCAGACATGAGTGAGACAGAAAAGCCAGCCGCACATGAGAAGGGAGATTTGGGGAGATAGAACTAAAAGCTGTGAAGATTTTGACGGATGCGGCGGCGGTCTCGAGTGGGGACAGCGTCAGTGTCTATGTGGGGAGCGACACAGCTGGTGGGTCGATCAGCATTGTTCTGCTGTGTTGGATCATAGATATATATTTATACAAGAAGCACCAAAACTAACACAACACAACACAGAAATCTGACATATTTATTGAACTGATATCTATGAGTGTGTGAATTGTTGTGCAGGTTGATTGAATTTAAAGGGATGGGGTGGCCTTGGTGTAGGTAAATACTCTACTGGGTGCCATTCTAGCTGGCATTATGTATTCCCTAGCCCATAACCCTAACCTTAACTATCCAGCCCTCACCCTAAGCATAACCTAAACCCAATGCTAACCCCACAAAACAAACCTGGTCCCTTAATAGGGCTGTTTGAGGGCAACACATGAGGACTGCCTAAAATGTCCGTATGGTCCGTGCCCGAAATGGTCCTCACAAAGAAGTTAGTACAAGTACACACAAACAAACAAGCATCAAATTGTATTAACCTAGATTCATGCCTTGAATACTGACAGTAACCATTACCACTACTCCAACCAAGCTTGAACCTTAACCTGGCAATCTTCTTCCGGATATAATACACATGAGGGTTCAGACACACACACACACACACACACACACACACACACACACACACACACACACACACACACACACACACACACACACACATACACACAAACGATCCACACGTGCACAGATTCCAGTCTTGCTGGTGACAAGATTAACTTTTTTACCCCGGCAGTTGCAACATCTGCCTGCTACATCTGTCAGGACAACCAGGCTTCCCACTCGCTGCACAACAAATCCACAGCTCAACCATTTACAGATTAACTGCTGCAATGATGCCCCCTGAAAGTACATTGGATTCCCATTGCACACACATTGACATTTCATTGTGGACAGAGTGTACATTTCACTGGCCTGAAAGGACCTTTTATACTTCAGCTCTGCAATATTGATACGAACAATTGTATCAGACAAAACTGTGTGTGATCCCACAAAGTGGACTCTGTGAATCAGATGCAGCGGCTGTCTCTTTAAGCTTTGCCATGGTGACCCAGTTTCTGGCCCGAACCTACAGCGGAGTGTAATTCAGTGGAGCTGTGAAGGACTCTGACTACAGTCTCATGTAATCATGTCAGACGGCACAGGAATGAGAATTAAGATGCTTTTAACAAGGTTTCACTCTTTTGTTTCCCAGGCTTAAATCGCAGCAGACAGGAAATCTTGTGTTGTTACCGTTCCAGGCTCCAATATTAAATTGTCTCATGTAATTTCACCTGGTAAAAATTGTTCCTGTTGCTCAGAGGCTAGATAATCAGAAAATGTTTTCAATTTCTTGAACTGTTTTTGCTTCCAGAGTTGGAAACTAACCAACTATTTTTTACCCAAAGCCAAAGTAGTTGCTTTTTATTTTTCTTATCGATCGGTTTTATTCAAGGTGACTTGTACCAGTGCACTCTGCTCATGGAGTGACTAATGATAGAGTGGACGAGTGTGCCTGAAACAGTAATTATAACCAGTCTGAGTGCTGAGAAAAACGTGGTACCAATAGAATAACAAAATGGCATTTTTACACTTTGTAAATGAAAATAATGTTGCTTTAAACTTTGAATGGGCAGCAAAGGTCACAGAACTACAATTAAAAATAGCCTCTTTTCTTCCATGTCTCCCTCTTAGGAAAACCGCTGGATGGCCGTCGTATAAGCAGCTTACCGTGTCCTCGCCCGCCCAACATGGATGCTCTGTTTGAGGGCGTGATGAAGAAGGTGCGACAGAGCGCCCGCGGAGCCATAGCACCGATTGCGTGTGTCCAGGCGGTCCGGGCGGCTGCCACCCTGCCCTATGATCAGGGCATGGAGCGGGAGAGAGAGCTGATGGCCAGTCTCTTCAACTCCAGCCAGGCCCGTGCCCTGCAGTACAGCTTCTTCGCTCAGAGGGCCGTCGCCAGGTGGAGCATGCCCAGTGGAGCCCGCTGGGACACCAGCAAGCCTAGGCCTGTGCATAAAGCAGCTGTGATCGGTGAGAGCTTTTTGTGCTTTTAGAGCTGCAGTTGTTTGAGCTGTCAGTAAGCACACAGACTCATCAAGCTGTCTGTGTGGCATATCCCAATTCATGTTGCCTATGGATGCTAAGCCCATATTCTCAGTTCAGCCGAGTTAAGATGGATGAACTCTCTCTGCCCTGCAGGGTGGACTGAATGTAGCAGCTTGTGTATTAAAATTGCAAGCTTTGGAAAAAAAAATTGTATATGCTGCCAGGCTATAACTATTTGAAGTCGACCATTGTACATTTTTCTGTAGTCAACATGTGATTATGTCCTCTCAGGTCTTGGCACCATGGGGAGAGGCATAGCGGTGGCCCTGGCTCAGACGGGGTTGTCTGTGGTCGCGGTGGAGACCCAGGAGAAGCAGCTGATGGCGGCCAAGCAGGAGATGTCGGGCATGTTAGAGCGAGGGGCTAAGAGACGTGGCGTGGCCCCTGCACTTGATAAGATCTGCTACAGCCCCGACATCAAGGCTGTGGCTGATGCCGACCTGGTCATCGAGGCTGTGTTTGAAGACATGGCTCTGAAGGAGACAGTCTTCCAGCAGCTGTCCGCTCTTTGTAAACCAGGCACTCTGCTGTGCACCAACACCTCTGGGCTCGACGTGGACCACCTGGCCTCTCAGACACGCAGCCCGGAGCTGGTGGTGGGGATGCACTTCTTCGCCCCTGCACATGTCATGAAGCTGCTGGAGGTGGTGTATGGATCCAAGTCCTCTCCTCAAGCCTTGGCCACTGCCATGCAGCTGGGAAAGAAAATGGGCAAAGTCAGTGTGGCTGTTGGAAACTGTCGGGGCTTTGTGGGGAACCGCATGCTGAAGCCTTACAGTGAGCAAGCCTCCTTCCTGCTAGAAGAGGGAGCCACGCCTGAGCTGGTAGATGCTGCACTGGAGGACTTTGGCTTCCCCATGGGCTTGTTCAGAATGTCTGACCTGTCTGGGCTGGACGTGGGCTGGAGGGTCAGGAAGTCGGATGGGCTGGTAAAGTCTTCTGGGGCGTCAGGGCAACAAGCTAGAATACGACAAGGCAGACGGTACAGCCCCCTGGGAGATCTCCTATGTGAGCAGGGACGCTTTGGTCAGAAAACAGGCAGGGGATGGTATCAGTACGACAAACCCGGCGGTCGGGTCGCCAGCCCTGATCCCTGGCTTCACAGCTTTCTGCAGGAGTACCGAGCCCAGCACGGACTGGTGGCACGCCGCATAGACCACCAGGAGGTTCTGGAGCGTTGCCTCTACACCCTGATCAACGAGGGCTTCCGCATCCTGGAGGATGGAATAGCTGCAGGACCCGAAGAAATAGATGTCATCTATGTGTTTGGGTACGGCTGGCCCCGGCACTGCGGAGGCCCCATGTTCTACGCCAGCATGGTGGGGCTGGAGAAGGTCTTGGCAAGGCTGGAGTTCTACCATGAGGCTCACCCCGACGTGCCTTACCTGCAGCCCTGCAACCTGCTGAGGAGGCTGGTGGCCAGCGGCAGCCCACCAGTCCACAAGTGGAGGGAAGTGGTGAAGAAACTCCACAGTCAGCTTTAAATGTCATAGGTCTCAGCTTTATTATCCTAATACACTCATTTTAAACCATTATGAACTTGATTTACTATGTGTTTTTCAACATAATTATGATGATTATGGATTTTCATTCACTGCCTCGTGAATATAAATGGGTATTAACAAAATATTAGAGATACGCACTGCAACCACTGCCAAAGTGATAACAGATAAATGAAAACACCTCATTCGTGTCACAGAACTTTACTTAAGTTTGATGATCGAGGGCTCGAGTGTATTGGAATGAATTAGATGTAACCTAATAAACTGATAACTCAATGAGATGCGATACAACTCTATTAAAACCTAATATCAATCAATAGAGAGAAATATACACTAAAACAATAACACAGTAAAACCCCACCAAAGACCTAATAAGTTGCTTTGACCAAAAAGTGCAAGTTCTTAAAACATCACTATATTAAAAAATATACAATGATGTGATTAAACTCTGATGTGATCTGAACAGATATAGGAAATTCTTGAAAGATCACATTCAGAATAACATTATATGAATGTGATAATTTTTTACTGATTGTCTTATATTAAGCTGCCAACTGTAATGCATGTAATGTATAATAGCTATCATCTGATACCTCAATAAAGAAATGCTATATACTCATGTGTTAGTTGGTGTGTGTGTGTGCATCTAGTACAATATTATTGTATTGATTTTACCCACTGTTTGGCTTTAGTAGTATTAATGTTCAGATCTCCCCAATGCAGGGAATCAATGTGTTTTAAGTCGTGTTCTTTCAGTTCATAGGTGAAACGTTTATTTCTGGAGGAGAGTGATGTTCGAGTGTGTGTGTGTGTGTGTGTGTGTGTTTGTGTTACTTGCTGACTCAGATGCAGAGGAGATGGAGGCTGAGACACGACTCTCGGATGCTTTTATATAAATCAATGGGCCCGTGTAAATCTCACGCCCCAACACTGAGCAGATGTTCGAGCTGCCACCTAGCGGCTGCAGAGGGAAGGAGGGAGGGAGGGAGCAGCTGGATTCTATTGTAATATGCTCTTCTCCTGTTTAATGTCTGCCTGCAAGTACCACACATAATTTATTAAACCTGAAAGCTTAACGCACTACCAACTATATGAGTTTATATGACTGTGAATTGAAGTAGATGTGGTATAATTTGCATACAATCCTCAAATAAAACCCATGAGTGCTTATTTTTAGGTCGGTCTGAGAGTGAATTCATTTCAGGATGCAGATCTTGGTGTTTTGAAGTTGTCAGAGGGACTGATGAAAGCTTTGTGTGTGTGTGTGTGTGTCTGTGTCTGTGTGAGTGTGTGTTTTTGAAGTGCGCACAGCAGCTGGCTTTGTGTTGGCGGACTCCTCCCGCTGTGTGATGAAGTTCAGACGCGCGCCGTTGTGCCGTAAACGCGCGTCACCAGCTCACAGAGCAGAGGAGCTTCCCGACGCGAGGGGGAAGGAAGGAAGGAAGGAAGGAGAGGAAGGAGAGGATGGAGAGATGCGTGGATCACGACCACGGGAGGATCTGAATATGACTCCACACCTCCTTTATTCGCACTCCTCTTCGCCTGTGCTGTAGCCCAGTGGATATCCCAGAGATTCCCCGCTGAGAGGATTCCTGCGGGGGCTGCGTGGACCGTTTCAAACCCTCTGCTCGGTCCTTCACGGGTAAATGTTGTAGTTTACCTGACCGTGTGCGTTTAGGGGGGGGGGATCCAGGAAATGTTGGCATGGCCGCCTCGGGAGCGCGCAAGTGTCCGAAGAGTGAGAAGTTGGACGAGGCGCAGGCTTTGGCCAAGAGCTGCGCGGGGAGACCAGACTTCCTGCCGTGCGACGGACTCTCCATCTGCGCGACGCACAGCCACGGGAAGTGCTTCAAGCTGCACTGGTGCTGCCACTTGGGCTGGTGTCACTGTGAGTTTCTCAATTTTTTTTCTTTCTGCATGGTTTTTATATTAAGTTCAGTGAATCATCTTTAAATCCAACCCACTGGCACGAGAATGAGAAAACCAGATGCTGGGTGTTTGGTTTCTCTCCACCATGTCAGGAATCCAGATGCTCAGACTCTTTAATCACAAAAAATATGGAAAATGTATTACTAAAGGCTTGATATGTGTCATTATGAGAGGTAATTTCCCTAAAACTCCATATTCATCTCACTGTCTTGTCTGTTTTCATTGCATACATAAGGTAAAACGTCATAGTCCTATATAGATATTCTTATTGAGGGTCAAACCTACAAATAAACCTCCTTATATGAATATTTGATGTGGTCTAAACAATGTAGGCTGAAATATTCATGAGCATGAATGTTTCAGGTCACGGTTCGTGTGTTTTTATGTATTTATCTGGATTTACTTGAAACTGTTCTGAATTCTGATTTCCAGCTCAGTCAGTGTAAACGCTACATATTTATGACCTTGCAAATTGCGGGTCCAAAACACACAATATATGTTCAGAGTAAAAACAAATAATCGGAAATATGTATGTTTTAGATTTGTTTCCTGCAAAAATCCACAAATTACAAGGCCTAACAGTCCCTTTAAATCCAATCAGGCTGCACCAACTATCATTCAATTTCATATCATCAAGATCAATGATATATTATGATGAAAATCGATCTCAAAGTGTTAAAAACTGTTTTTTATATATCTCATAAAGAGCATTTCCTTCAAAAGAGTCAACTACCAATATCCATGCACAATTCCTGATTCAGTAAGGTGAACCTAGCCATAGCTTTGAGGAAAGCCGCACATCATTCAATACACTTCAATCAGATTTCATTCGGGGTCAGTGCCCCCATCGCCCCACCCCCAGATGCGCCCCTGCTTCCCTTTGCTTTTACTGGAAATTCTTGTGTGACGTGTCATGCATCACTTCAGTCATCAGTTTCATTTCTGCTTTCAGAGAGCTGTGACGCTCGACATTTGTCTTACTGTCAACAAATCCCTTGAAAAGACGATGTGCTGATACGACTAACAAGTAAAGTACTGTGTCGGTGGAGCTAAAGCCTGACCACACCTTCACTGTTGTTCAGAAACCACACAAAACACACACATCGCGATGAACATGGGCACTCTAGATTATTTGTGAGTCAATCTCGTAGACGTCCAACTGGGCACTTTACCAGGGCACCAAGTGAGTATTAATCCACAGCTGGAAATAGTCCCTAAATATGTGTTACTCATTCTTTTATGGGCGACAATTACTGAGAACTACAGCCCAGCTTCTTTATTCAATTACTTCCCTTTCTGAAAAATGAATTATAAATCTGTGACCTAAATTTAAAGACTTACAGCCTCAGTAGAAAGGAATGTGTTCTGGCCTGAGTTCTATGGACAGTGCCAGGATGTCTGAAAGAGATGAATGAGGATACTCTGTGTTTCCTCTTGGTCTTTTCATGGCATGCGATAAGAATGCAGTACGATGCCAACATTTTATTTTTGGGCTACAATAACATCACGTGTAGACAAACGTCTCTTTTACTCTCCCTTTGCCAGTGGAGTGCTTGCCCTTCTGTTTTTCCCCCAGTGTGTTATTGTTCGTCAAAACAAATGCATGGAAAAACCGAGGTGCTCTCTCGCCTGGGGTCCTCGCTGAATTAGCACGTTCACCTGGGTGTCATGTTTCCATTACAGCCGAGCTGGTGCCGATTAAAACCTGCCTACTGCAGAGTCATTTGACCTGGGAGAGGCCGCCGATCAAATCTATTCCCATTGCAGATAAAAGCCAGATGTGGGTGGATTTTTTGACCAGTGGAAAAGGGCTAAAGGTCAAGTAGTGACCAAATCAGCAGCTATGTAGTATTTTTGACAACCATAAACCTCAGATATTTCATCTCCGTTTACACTGAGTCTCCATGTGATGCTTGATGCCACCAAACGGCCCAAATACTGTGCGTGAACCCGACAGGGCGTCCATCCCCCTAGTCCCCCCCCACCCCCCCCACCCCCTCATCGCTGGCTGCCCTGAAAATCCTCAGATCAGTGTAAAAACACAATCACCATCCACTCCGCACCCGTCAGCCGATGGGGGGCTTACAGTACACAACTGCACTCGTCACATTGTAATCTTTGCCGTGTAATCATTGGATTTAGATTTGCCGGCTTCCGTTCAGAGCGAGCCAAGTGATTTGAAATATCTGATGTGGCAGAAAAAGGATGAATTCTCTCCAGTGTCTGTTGACGAGCCACACACGGAGAATTTGTGAATTCTCTGCAGAAGCCGACTCAGTTGTGGAGTCACTTGTAAACATTTGGACTCGCTTCTCCTCCCTGCACTGAAATATTCACCCCCCCCGACTCAAAAGGTGCTGTGTGATGAAGACACGACCATCTGTACCCGTTATAATTCAGATGTGTCAAGCTATTGAAGAGGGAGCCAGCCACGTCACAGAGGAGCGTTCTCACCTTCAACATCTCTCTGACTCTGAAATTCACAGGTTCCCCTCGCATGCACCACGATGAGAGTAAACCAGGTTAAACTGCTGAATCAGGCAAAACCAGGACACCCAGTGAGAAAAGTATAATGGTGTCTGCATGCGAGGTACGCCTGCTCGGCTCTGCTCACGCCCTTCTTTCTAGAGAAATGAATGCTCCTGCAATTTTCTATTTTGAATGTGCGCCTATATTACGCCTATTGCCTGGAGTACAAACTTGTTCTGAAGCTGATAATTGTGCATTCACCACAGGGAGCCCGGCGAGGCGGCGTTTTTTAATTACATTTTTTAATAGGTTTCCAGCGAAACAAACACAAAAAGGTCACTGGGCTCAGCATTTAAATTCTCAAACACAAATTATGTGTGTTTTCTTACCTTTGGAGCCGTGTGCGGTAATTACCTCTGATTAGTTCTGGGGCTTCTCCTGTTTCCTACGTGCCGCCGCACACCGAGCACAGTGTCACAGGATTCTGGTTCCTGCACTCACAGGTCACAAATCAGCTGAAGCAAGATGGGCCTTCGGGTCAATTCGACTTACTTCAAGCTTTGTGGAAACCTCTGGCAGAGAAACTGGGGGGAAAACTGGAATTGGATTTAAGCGGAGGCTGTGTTCCCAGCTGGTGACAACATCAGTCCAAACCTCTCATTTGTGGTAATCAGCCGTGTTTAGTGTCACTGCCAATATGTCATGTCTGATGAGGTTCTTGCTCACAGAAGCACTGGAACCACCTGGTCTGAATGGTGTTTTCTTTGTCCTTCTCTTTATCCTCGACCAACTGATTACAATTACTAGGCAGAGCGATGAATTACTCATTAAGAAAGTCTAACGACTCCTGAACGGTCTTGTCAGTCTGCTTGTTCTCTGTCAGCTCTTGTTTTGTTCCTCCGAGCTTGTAGATACAAGGAAGTGGGATCTCGTCTGTCACATCAAAGCAACTGGAGCCTGCAGATCTTACTAGAGTGAAATAAGGGGGTTCATTGGATAAAGCTCTGACCTTAATTTGAGTGCTGAATCCTAAAGAAAAGAGCCTCGGCTGTTATTAAAGGATCAATATATTGTGGGTGCCGGCCTGAGAGGATGTTTTTCTAATCGATTGATCGTGTTTGGGAACCTGCAGTGCTCCAACTGCAGGTCTCTCAATAATGCAAGCACCGGAATAAAAGTACTACAACTTTACTCTTATGTTTGGGAGGAAAAGGTTTAGATTGTCTCAGGTCTTCCTGAATGCAATGGGACATTTGCCGTTTGTGTTACTTTCTCCTCATCACAACTCAGTGAGAAGAACTGAGAGAGAGCAAAAGCAAAGAGGAGTTTGAAGCTAAAACGACCGGAGTCAGTGTCATATTAACTTTGAGCTGAACTTTAGAGGCGATTTCAACGAAAGACGACTCTCGTGTAATTAGTCCAAATACAAAGACACCGGGTGACTTCACATCAGTTGCTGTGGCAATGTGCTTTGAGAAGGCAGCAGGCGGACTCACCTTGTATCTGCTATTTATTTCCATTCATGGCATTGAATCTAAACGCAGGCACTTTAACCTTGTGTAATTACACGGTTCAGAGCCGCTTGCTAGCTAGCTCCCCCCGTCATGCATTAACAAAGAGACCAACAATTGTCAGGTCAAAGTGGGAGGATGAAAAAATAAATAATGGCTTATTGCTATTAGTGCCTGGTATCTTCATGGTTGTTCACATTTCTGATCCGAATGGAGACGTGCGCTTTTTCTACTGTAGCTGCTTTCAGACATGCACTGAAGGCCAGAGGCTGAATGTGAGCACGCAAATGTCAGTTGCTCCAGACATTTTCTGGAACTTTGCCTGCCAACCCACATCCCCGCCTCCAGTGAGTGAAAGGTCTGGAAAAATGTCAGAGTGAGCCCATGTGAGAATACAGCATGAAAGTTTGATAGAGAGCGAGTGGGCTGTTGACGACATTTCTCACATTAATATCTCAGGATGAGAGACGCGTAGAAGACACCGGCGAAGATGTCAACTAGGAAAGACAATGAGATTCAAGAGCTTTGGGTAAAAAAGGGCAGACACTGGTGTTGAGGGGCAGGAATTATACGTCTTGTCCTCCCTCCTGTATGATCTACCCTGGCACAACCCCCAACCTGAGCTCTCTGGACATTGTCCTGGTGCTTTAAACACGTTGGACCTGGATAATCTCTTTCTGCTGTCGTGATATGTGAAAGGCAAACTCCGGAAACCCAATGTTCCCAGAGTTCTTGTCTGAAAACGCTTTCTGATAAGTCAAGATGTCTGCTTCGAGGGAAAAACCCTGCTTACCCACTGTTTGTCAATAAAGCATCAATAGACCAGTGTTACAGTGTGAATTACAAACATCCCCCATGTGTCTTGTGAGCTTACACAGTGAATTTTTTGTTTGGTATGATAATTAAAGAACAAATTCAAATGTATTTAAATGGAGAATTGTGGATTTTATCACCTATTCCCTCAGACGTCTGTGCCTTTACAGTCCGTATTGGCCGGGAGGGATAACTACACTGACCAATAACTCTTTAAAAGTTCATATGGTTGTGTTATACTGTGTTGGACTTGAACATTTTCCTCTAAGACCTGAGTTTACAGCTGTTGAACCTCTGTGTTTGCTCTGGGAAAAGAGCTCTGAGGGTTACATTCCTCCACTGCGGTGACAGACAAACACTGGACCTCTGAGTGGCTGTAAATCAGGAGCCGCCTCGGCCTCTGGAGCCACAGAACAGGAAAAGGAGTTTCACGTGACTCTGGGTCGGGCCGTCCCCTCTCCCTGAAACCTGAAACTTGCTCTATGTTGTTGCCCCTGCAGCTGGAGCTCCCTTTTGTTTGCACAGATTCAAACACAAAGAGCTGCGGATGTGAGGCCAGACCCTTTGGGCTCCAGCCAAATGGCTTCAGCAGCTGTTATAAGGACATTGTGTTAAGATTATTCATTTTATACAGCCACATTATTCCAACATGCTTCTTTGATATGTTGCAGTATGAGGCAGCTGGTTTTCACTCAAACGTATAAATAGATTCAAAACTGTGGGGAGGTTTTAATGACTCAGCCCCTATGAGGCTTTGATATAAACTGCTATCAAAATTACATAATCATTAAAAGGCAAGTTGTGCTCGTTCACCTTTGACAACAGGTTGAGCTCCTCAACAACAAACCTCGGGCCTTCGAGCGTTTCCCCCCAGCTTCAGGCTGTAGAGCGAGAGCCAGGATTTGGCCGGAGCGATGTGGAAGCTCTGTGAAGGAGAGCGAGAGGCTGATGGGCTACATGCTGCATTATTAAGGGAGACTACTATCTCCAGTATTAAAGCAGACTGTCGGCCAGACACAGCAGAGGACGCATGAGGTTTGCAGGATGGAGACGGGCGGAGGCTGAGGAGTTGGAGCTCCTCGTTCCTCCTGCGCTCC
Source organism: Pseudopleuronectes americanus (assembly GCA_038501795.1). NCBI lineage: Eukaryota > Metazoa > Chordata > Actinopteri > Pleuronectiformes > Pleuronectidae > Pseudopleuronectes > Pseudopleuronectes americanus. Next base: position 14,321,921 of record CM076727.1, on the reverse strand, counting down.
TCCAGAGAGCAATCTGTAACCTCCCAGGAGTGAGCTGCCTGTTCCACGGCTTTCTCATTAACCTCCTGCACTCCTGATTTTCACCATGAATCATCTTTAAAAGAAAACACCTTCTGACTGTATATAATGTTCTCTAGCTCCTTGTTCCAAGAGGAATTGTTTTAACACTGACTGTAATAATTAATCCCAGGTTTCCCTTAAAGGGATAGTTCCCAGAAAAATAAAAATTCACTCATTATCTACTCACCACTATCCTCCTGCTAGTTACTGCTGCAGTTCTTGCGAGAACTCGTGACTGTCGGGGCTTCTGGACACATGGATGACACCACAGGATGGAGGCATTTAATGTTTTGGTTTCTATAGGGTTTTTTTCTGTTTGGAGAAGTGGTCACTGTTTGCTTATTGGATTTGGTTGCAACGCTGTTTACCAGTGAAACTCCAAAAGTGTTTTGTGGACACTTCACCCCCCTGTAACTGTAAAGAAGAGAAGAGAAAAGCTGTTATTTGAAGAGAAAAGCTGTTATTTGCTTATTTTCACAGCCTTGTTTCTATTGCCTTCAGTCCCTGATCTTCTCAGTGAACTTTGGCATTAAAGTTAACATAATGAAAAGGCTTAATCCAATTTTAGAGAGAAGAAGTAGGAATCATTCTTTCTCCTCAAAGAGCGCCATGTTCTGTGGCTGCGTGTTTTTCTGATCAGTTGGGGCTCTAGTCAGTGGATAACATTGAGTCTGACTTTCCTCTGCTGTTGATTCAGTCTCAGTGTGACTGTGGGTGTGAAGCAGTGGGTCTGCTGTGTAGCTCCGACTGTTTGATTCTGCAGCACTGACTCAAAACCCTGACATTTACTGTCAATGTTGCAGACTGCACTTTTTTTTTCCTCTGTCAATCATTGTTGACTTGAAATGTCTTGTGACATCACTTCGGCCGATTATCTCGAGGAAACAAAAAATGCACGGCAAAACCACAAAAAGGATGAAAATGTCAGATCCATTACCAGTAACTGTTTCTTACCATTTAGTTTTTTGATCATGACTAAAAAGATGATCTAATGATACGCTGGAATAGGTTCTGATGATGTACCTTCTTAAGAAAGAGGGAAAGTGACCACGTTTTAAATAGTGGTGGTCCAACTTCCCACCACAACTTTCTTCATTGAGTTCTTCCTCATGTCCTATGACCGTCTCGATTAAACTACTGGGCTACACTGCCCCCAGTGGTTTCCTGTGGTACGTCTCCGGTTCGTTAATGCCGCTGCTCCTGCGACTGCCTTGACCGAAAGGCATTTTGTTTTCAGGTTGTCTGTTCATCCATCCATCCATCCAACCGTCACCTGTCCATCTTATTCTCGTGACCGGGATATTTCAGGAGCGCCTGATTAAACATTGAATTTTTGTGACCTGTTCCTTCAGTTGGAGATAATGGGATTGGCTGAGTTGTACAGACGGGGAGATGCGCTCAAAAGGTTTTGAGACATAAAGTATTGTTGTTGCTTCTGGTCGTGTCTGGGTTGTGTTGACAACAAGAAAATATGTAATATTTTCATCATTTTTCTTCATTTTTGTTGTAACCCTAAACCAAGAACTGAGGTTCGACTGAATGTCTTCAGGATGGTAAAATATTGACAATTTTCTTTCATTGTTAGGACTGGGCCTCGTTGGGTCAGAAATACAAACACACACACACACACACACAGGGACACACAGAGCCGGGGGGGGCGAGCAGAGGCTGTCTTACAGCTGACATTGTCATATTTCGACTTCAGCACCGGGGAACACAGAAGGGCACAACTGAATATCAATAAAGCTGCTCGGCCAGTGTTCGCTGTCTGTCAGTCACTGTTGGTTTCAATCCTCAGTATAGTATATCTATAAAACATAATATATAAAAATATGAGGACATCGATATCTCACTTCTTTGTCATCCTGTTTATGAGCTGACCTACAGTCAGTCCTTTGTGTGTAACCAAACTCAGATGTCGATCAGGGGAATAGTGTGAAACCAATATATTATAACAGGATATTAAATCATTAATTCTTGTGAATGAGCATGATGCAATCAAAACAGGGACTGAGCTGTGACAACACAGCTCTATGATGGTTCTGGTGACTGTTTGAATAATAATAATAATAGCATTTGTAATAGAATAGCATTTCTAATAATGTGAACTTTGTGCATCTCATACCTGCAGAAAGTTATATTTGGCTCCTGATGGGGATTCTCAGATTCCTTTTTTGCCAAACTAATTGACATAATCTCACATGCAGTGGACTTTCCTCTGGGACTCAGAGAAACAATGATATTTCAAACTAAATGCGAAACCAATTCTGCATTCCGCAGACGCCCTCTTTAAATCTACACACAGCCCGTGTTCCTCTGACCAGGCCGACGAGGACGGCCAGCGTTGGCGTGGGGCTGGTTCCATATGCCTGTCTGTTTTACTGTCTGCTGAAGCATCTGCCCGTCCCTCAGTGTTGCTCTTTGTATTTGAAACTCCAGATGGATGAGTGCAATTAGATGTAATATGCTAAAAACTAAATGTCAACACGTCGCTCTGCAGCTTTAGCACTCATTTGTTGCCTCCGTCTCGTCTGCCTGAACGGGCTCGTCTCCCGCTGAACATGGGCCATTGAGTTTCTCTCATTAAAACAGAGGACGAAGACTATTTCCCCTCTTGTCTTTATTGACATTAGCTCTCGTCGCTTGGCTTTAACAATGTTCACGGACATGAAACATCAGTCGCAGCCTCCTTTGCATTGGTGCACAATAAGATTGTGACTTAGGAAATTGAGGCTGGGTCATGGGAGATCTTTGCGAAAAGTAGTCGACTTTGTACTGAAAACATGTCGCATCAGCATTAGGGATTCTCTTTGTCCACTCAGCTAAACAGACACACGTTCCTGCTCTGAGAGAAGTCATGACCGGTTCACTGTAACCTGGGAAATGAGATTGATTGACGGGGGGGGGGTCCCCCCAGCTGCCGAAACAAAAGACAGGGACTCGGAGCGAGGAGGAAGCGATGCGTTGGCCTGTCATCTTCTGCAGTCTCTCCATCTCCAGGGAGCCAGTTAAACACACATCTGAGCCACACTCCTCAGGCAGCACCGCTCGAGAGTTCAAGGCTGCGGGCTTCAAAACAATGAGTAACAATCGGGAGCAAGTCATTTTCACACCAAACCCAGTCAAACAGGCATAACTCACACGGACGGCTGGTTTAATATATTAATATTCTCCAGAACAAATGTATTTATTCAAGGAGTTCTTAGTCCAGATGTAATTTTAGCACCACATCAGGATTTCTGAGGGGTAAAAACATAATTCTAAATTTATTTCTCAAATGAGTCTTGCAGCAGTTTGAAGGAGGATTCTTTTTTTTCTCTACATTTTCCCTTTGACAGCAGACAGACACATGGTTGGTTATTACAGACACAGTATTCACTCACAGCCCACCTCAGAAACTGTGTCCTTGGCTGAGACTGTGCTGCTGCTGTGTTGCTCTGTTTGCTTCTGTCACTCAAGGAACAAGTGTGTCTTTATATGAATGGAAGGATTCATACTTGAAGAGATAAATGAATGTGCCCCCACAGCGTCATGAAATTCACTTTAATTTTTTAAAAGAAAAAAAAAGTTTCGAAATGCAAATGCTCAAACATAGTTTTATTATTTTATTGGTGAAGAAAAACCTAAGAGCGTAATGTGTGACGTAGGTTCAACACAGACATGCTTTATAGATCTAAAGATAATGTTACAGACGTGAATTCATTTGTATTTTTTATTATCTGTGACACAAATTGCAGTTTCTAGGTTGAGATTTTGCTTGCGTGCTGTTTTCCTTTAAGCATCTAATATGTAACAATTCTTTATTGAATGTCTATAAATGACCAGACCTATACCTGTAATATATATTTATTTTACTTGTGTACTCCCAATTCTCCAACAATGTTCAAACCCAAACGAAATCCCCAAATGATGGGTGATGGGAAATTCCCTGGTGATGGGAGGTTTCATTTTTGTTGCCTTCTAATTGCTTCATGTGGTGAACATGATTAGATTCAGGTAGACTTTTCCCATGATCCCACTCTGCTTGACAACGTCATCAAATTAGAACAAATTCTGTTTGAGAGATCTTTTGTGTCTGAAGACATTTTATCGCATTTCAAGTCAATATTGTGATCAAATTAGCAAACACCAGCATTTTGAAACACTCAGTTAACATGTAGAAACATTAGCATTTATTAAGAGTCTTTTTCTGTCCACCTGACTTATGTAATATTTTCTCGTCTAAGTCTGTGCTGTCTCCACCAAAGCCCGGGGGAAAGATCCGGCTCCTCAGCTGCTAAATAATGCACTAGTCTCTCTATCTGGTCTTTTACCTTGTCTGTCTGCTGCTTGGTGCTGAGCAGGTTATGCACAGATTTTTAAAGAGCTTTTTTTTTCTTCTTTTTGCTGAAAAAGCTGCAGGTGATTAAAGTGAGCAGCAAAGCTTTGGAGACAAAAAACTGAATCAATAAACTGAGATATTCTCAAATGCTCTTTAGTGCTGAGGGGATCTGCAGGAAGGTCAGGTGGTTATTGTTTGTGGGATGGGAACTTTATAAAGAACATATTTCACATACAATAGGTATGTAAAATGTAAAGTAAAAGCTAACAATGAAAGTGATTTTCTGTGTTTTCTCTTTCCCTTTTGTCCTTTAGGCAAATATGTGTACCAGCCCATGACCAACGTGTGCAACCTCCCGAGCACCACCGTGCCGTCCGTCGGCTCCGAGTACAGCGACACCATCGACCTGTCCGTCTCCCTGGCCGAGCGCTTCCTGAAGCTCGCCCCCTGCTTCCAGTCCCCGCCTCACCTGGAGTCGCCGAAGTACTGCGTCATCGCCGACCTGTTTGTGGACGACTACATCGTGAAGCGGATCAGTGGCAAGATGTGCTACGTGCAGCGGCCTCTGCCTCCCATGCCAGAACCACCTCACGCTCCCACCCCGTCCCCGCCGGCTTCAGTCTCGTCTAAGCTTCCCAAAGGTTCCACTCAGCCTCGGCCTCCGGTCAAGCCAACGCTGCAGACCCCAAAACACACAGCTGCAGCCGCGCCCGTGCAGCCGGTCCAGCCGGTGTACAGTGAACACAAACATCCCCTCCCCAGTGGATAAGATAAAGGGCCCCAAAATGGACCACTGCTCCTCTCCGTCCAGTTCAGAGGACTCCGGCATCAACGCGCTGGGCCTGCACTACCTGGAGTCGTGCGAGGAGGAGAGCGAGGAGGAGGAGGAGGAGGACGGGTTGAGCTCGGACGGGAACTCGAGCCCGGCCAGCCTCTGGGATCAAGACGACTGCTCCGTGCTTTCTCCCTCCAAGTCCATGATAGAGATCATTGAAAAGATCGAAACAACTGTGTAACTGTCGTGTTGCTGAGCTGAGGGGGAGCGTGACTCACAGCGCTGAAGCACATTCATGAGAATAACACAGGAGGGATTCATCTGACGTGGACCGATAGAGAACAAAGCCCCTTCTGTAACGCTTCAGCAGGGCTGCGCTGGGTTGCTTTAATTTGAATCTGCTTTTCCTGCAGGTGGCCGAGGACTGTACGTCTGCACTCTCACACAGCCTCTGCTCTGCCCACTAACCCTGCATGGAGTGAATTTTTTTACAACTCATTACAATATAGTAGAAAAAAGGAAGCACAAGCATATCAAGCACATGCACAGTGGCCCAAGTCGGCCTCTTGTATCTGAAAATACAAATGAATCTCTCGCACTTCCTTCAGAGGGAGGAAGGAAAAAGTGAAAAGTTATCAAAACCTCTATTTGGTAAAAACACCGCCGGAGCTAAAATATGTACGATCATAGGAGATACGAGTAGGTTTCATGATGATAATAAGCAGTTAAGGAGTTCTCGGCGTTCTGGCCGTCGGACTTTATTCTAATTCGCCGCTCGAGAGGCATTTCTCGCTCTCGGGTCAGTGGCTCCACCCACACGCGTTAGCAATCCTGACACTTCAACATAATAACCACAAGGCCAGCTACCTCTCTTGGGCCTAAAGCACATCAGCCTTTTAACCTGTTAATTACTAAGTTGCGGTGACAGCTCCACTTTTATCACGTTAATACATTTAAAAAAAATACAGAGAGAGAGAGAGAATAGCCGGCTCACAGTTTGCCTGCACTTGCCTGCACACCATCATCACGAGGAGTAGTTATGAATGACAGTGTTCGACAATCAAGGATTACACAAAAGCACATTCCTGTACATGTACCTGCCAGTGAGGACCAAGGATAATCACAGACCCACACTCATTGTTCTGACCAGCTTTGTCCGGTCAGGGGCCGAATCCACACCGCAGTGCTGTTCGTGGTTAAATGGGGCGCTAAGCAAACCATGACCCTCACTGACCTCCATTAGCTGCCAAGAAATTAAAAGAAGCACGGACTTGTGTCTGGCACAGGGACAGCAGCGACACTATGAGTCATGTCGTCGCAGCAGAGACCAGTAAGACCACTATTATGAAGAGGGAATATATCCAACATATACTTATACTTATAAATAATTAAAATAATAATATACTGAATCGTTATTTGTGTGAGGGAAGGCTGACATAGGGATCCTGAGAATAGATTAGACTTCATGTCAGTTATTTTGTACTAAGGGGGCAGGAAAGTTCACTTAACGCACCTTTACAAGGAGATGACAGTAGGTTCGAAGTAGGTTGTTGAATCGGTGTTTTGATGTTGTGATGGACATGATGTTGTGCGAAATACACTCGAATATGAAACTATAGTGAGATTATTAGCCCATTATTAGTCAGTTAGTAAAAATGATGCTGGGCCTGATCAGCTGACGTTTTTTCTTTTCTTTCATCAGTCTTTAAAGAGTTGTTTCCTGGAGCGCTCTCAGCAAACAAATCACTAAAATGTTCACAGATATGTATTTGATGCAACGCTACAAGCACTGGATGGAAACAAATAAAGTCCTATTGCATGACTGCATTCTACGACAGAGTGTTAGGGCCACTTAAAGGGGAAAAAACGATCTGTAATTATGAGTAGAAAGTCATTGTATACAAGAATAAAGTCACGATATTACTAGAAAGAAGTCGTACAACAAAGTATTGATGTTGACTGAAAAAAGTTGCACATTTACAAAAATAAATTGCAAGAATGAAGTAGTAATAAAATCACATTATATTATTATTAGAATATATTTTTTCTGGTAATATTATGACTTTGTCTTATTAAATTACAACTTCCTTCTCAATTATTATTTTCTCCATATGGCCCGATACTCCATCGTAGCATTTTTTTGCTGAAGTCCCTCCTGTCAAAAATCTATTTAACAATCGAGTGTTCAAAGAGCACAAATCCTGTATCTGTTTTATTCAGGGACAGCCCTTGGCTTTACACTGAACACAGTCCCGCTCACAGCAATGCAGTTGAAACATGTCTTATGTTCCTATTATTGTTATATTATTTTCATATGAATAAATCCTATAATGAAACTCACCTGGTTTGATCTTTGAAATGGTTTTGCGGAGAGAGAGTTTGGATCTTTGAAATGAAGTCAAACTCTCTCTCCACCTGAGTCAGAGGCGATGACTAACACTCAGCAGAGATTTGGTGGACGCATTAAAACTGAGTCATTACTTTAACTGTCGCTCTAGGATTTGAAGAGTGTTTCTGTTTCCTGCTTTTGGCACAAAACAGATATGAGAAATTGAAAGAAAAGGCAAACCCAAAGTAGCTTGAAATACGACCTCTATAAAATAAGACATTAAATATTGTTGCCCCTTCGTCCCCTTGTGTTTCCCCTTATTGATCCAAACCAAAGTAAGAGACCGTCCTGCCCCACACACACACACTTTGTCTTGCAGATGATTTTATAAGAGGCCGTGCGAGCTCCTGTCTCACCTTGACTTCCAGCCCAGATTGATTTCTCCATGCTTCTCCTTTCCTCCTGCATTGTGTCTATCGATTCTTTGCCACTGCGAAAAAGAAAACCCAAAGGCAAAGATGAAATGCTAATCAGTTTATATAAATATACATCACATATTCTGCTCGGTGATGTAGAGGAGGAGTGTGTGCAGCCTACTGCCGGAGAGCCTGGGTGACGGAATAGAGTGGGAGTGGGAGAGGAGAGGAGAGGAGAGGAGAGGAGAGGAGAGGAGAGGAGGGGAGAGGAGAGGAGAGGAGAGGAGAGGAGAGGAGAGTGTATGGAGGCAGGCACAAGAAAAGAAGTGCAATTGAAAAGGACGATGATGCAAGCTCATGTAAAGTCTTTGGATGAACTGTGCGTGTGTGTGTCTGTGTGTCTGTGTGTGTGTGTGTGTGTGTGTGGTGTGTGGCACACTTGGTTGCGTGTACTTCAGTATTTTGAAATAATTTCAGTTTTTTTTCTTTTTCATAAACTACAGACAGATTTCATGAAGAGATAGATCACGGTTGCTGCTAATCTCTTGCAGCAAAGTCATTCAGCTGGCAGGCACCTTGAGCAGCGTGGGGCTCACACACACATGCACACACACACACACACGCTACACATACACACACACACACACACACATGGGAGAAGATATGAACCACATCAAACATCGTCCTTGTTGTAGGACTGCTGCACAAGCAGGACTGGCACGAGCTGCAGAGAGACGTTGTCAGCTTTACTGCGTTTTGCTTTTCATCTGCGTTCAACCACATTAACCCGCTGAGGAGGTTTCCTTTTAATTTCATACAAATGAGTTTTCTCTCCAGGGGCCAGTTATTAGACGAGTAACACCCAAACACTCAGATGAGATCTTAAGAGACAATTTAAAGATATGGAGTGATAACAGCAGAGCCTCACCTGAGTAAATGGAAAAGCAGCAGGAGGAACCGCGACTAGAGTCACTCCAAAAATATATGACCTCCACCTTGACCTTTAAACCTACATCATGGCATCCCTCTGCCAAGATGCCCCAAAATTATTCTGGATCTGCCCCTCGGTCCAGATCCCCACCAAAGGTTAAGGACTTCTGTAGCGTCTCATCCTTCAACTAAGTTTCGTGCAAATCTGTGGTTTTTGTGTAATCCTCTTCGGACAGGGGTGAAAACATAACCTCCCTTGGCGATGGTAATCAATTACTTAAGTAGACCTCTACTCATCAAACTATTTGTGTTTAGCTATTTTATTGAGTCAAATAGCTGTGATCCATAAAAGGTTTTCTCTCAGCATTGCGTTTTCCTGTTTAGTAACATCCAAGCTGGAGATAACCAGTGACAGGAATTTGTTCTGTGAGTAATTGTGTTGTAAATTCCATTCATCAGGCAGTGTGATTAGCACTTCATTATGTTAAAGCTGAGTATAATCATAAAATATGTTAGTCTATGTAAAAGTTAGTCGACACTTGTCAAATATATACTTATTGTATAATTTCAAATGACATTTATTAGAAGGTATAGGGACCTGGTTTTAAAAGGCTGCTGGAATAATGGGCATATATATATATATATATATATATATATATATGCAAATGTTAACCCAACTGACCTAATAGTCGTTCAAACTTTGTTTAAATCCTCAGAGTTTTACCTTAACCTCTTCTGGAGATGCCAGTTTTGAGGCACTGGCGCACTCAGTCAGCTGGAACGAGCTGACCGATATGTCCTGTATAAAGTGTGTGATCTTTTTGGACGGAGTGCAATAAGATGGAGTTTTCAATTTCAAACTTGAAGCTTGTGGGACTTCTTTTACAGTGGAAACCTGAAGGTTAAGGAGTTAATGCAATTTATAATTTGACAGTCCACACATCACAGAAATCCATATCAGCTGCCTACAGGGAACCAGCAGCATATTGCCGGTACACAGCTTCCTCATATGTCCCATCTCTAATCTGAAACATTCAGAGCCAGCCGTCTGCAGCAGCAGCAGCACTCCGTTTCAAAAGCATTTTAATGTCCAATTTAACATCATGCTGTCTCTGTGATTGGTCTGATGCAGGCGATGTGCAGGTACCAGAGGAACCAGCAGGCTGCTGCTGAACAATCACACACACGCACGACTTCTCCCCGGCCGTCCTCGTGGGCGATAGCTTCCCAAGAAGCTCTAAAAAACGCGCGGGTGTCACCTGGAGTGCAGCTTCGCACTCTCTGCCTGTAAAATATTCATTACTTTTTTCCGTCACTGTCTGCCCTCGTCTTTGAAAATGGATTTGGAGCACTTTTTTCCCCTTTCAGACACCGAGTGTGACTGTCTCCCTGCACGCTCCAGACATCAGTTTTGAGTGTTAGTGTTGACGGGCAGGATTGTGTTTGAAAGTATTTACCCCCTTTTTCTTCCTCCAAGCTACTTCACCCCTTGTGGTGAAAAGCCTGTGAGCTCTTCTTTTGTGCAGGATGGTAGAGTGATTCACTGTGGTCTATCTTAATGTGAATAGTTGCCTGTGTTGCTTTGGAATAGTCTGTTGTTGGAAAAAAAAACTACCTTTTGAATGTTTAAATATCAGACTTTCCTCCTGCAGTGGGAGGCTCTGATAAAACTAATTGCTCACAGTGATCCGGAATCAGATTCTGTACAAATGTCACAATACTTCCTCAGTTGAAATCTATTGTCTTTGTACTTCCTTGCCATTGTCTGGGTTTTGATAGCAGCCATTGAAAGAGCAGCAGTGGTCTTTGTGCACCCAGTCTGAATCCATCTTAATCACATTAGAGAGGCGGAGGATGTCGGGGATGCCCATCCAGGCTCAGTCATTATGGCCGCCCTCTCCAGTGTCTTTCTCTCTGGTTGATGAATCTTTTCTCCCATAAATATGATTTATTTTTTCTCTCTTTTCAGTTTTCGAAAAAGCAGGAATAATGGAACATTAGCTGATAGGGGTGGGGTGGGGCCCTGCCATCTGCTAAAAATCTGATTGGCCCCTGAAATGCCCCTGTTCTCTAGGTAGTCAGTAAAGAAAACAAAACATTTTCATAGCTATAACAAAATTGTTATAGCTAAAATTGATTTTGATTTCTGAGTGGGCTGAGATGTTCTATGTATTTTCTAAGGTTCATATTAAAGACAAGATAAACGTCATCTTCCTCAACTATATAAATCCTATCATTTGGCTAAATTATTTTTTTGATTACATTTTTTAAATGTATATTGATACCAAAGTCTTGGAGTCTTTGCCACTTTAGATAGTGAACATTTATTGTTTTTTTTTCATCCACATATCTCAGAAAAGCCACACAGCTCATATCGAAGGCCTTCAATTCAAAAGTCCATTTGGCCGAAACCACTTGAGTAACTAATCAAAAGCCTCCAGCAGTGGTTTTCAATCACTTGAACTCTGAGGACACACAGTAAATCATGCCGAGTCACATACCCGAACCACAGTAATGGAACAATGGAGAAATTACACATGTTGACATTAGGAGACTGCAACATCATGAGGCCTCTTTGTCCTCAGCCTGAAACAGTCGAGAGCTGATTCATCGGCTCTCAAACTCTCTATTCACCTGATTTCTCTCCAGTTTGGACAGATGTGGCCATCATCTGCGAGAGCATTTCATAATGCTACCACTCAAAAATCGCATTGTTCTCCTCCGTTTAATGCTTTCCAAAGGGTTTGCCCGAAATAGAGGGACAGAAATAGGCCAGCTTGGATCCAGATTGCTTCTAGCAGATAGGACTGTAAAAAAAGGGGGGGACGTAAACCCTCTCAATCTAAAAGCCTGCTGCCTGTCAACCGTAAAAAAAAACATTGCTTTTGGGGAATTATTGCATTATGAGGTCTCTGCCATTAAGGCGCCCTGAGAAAAGCTTTGTAGATCCATTAATAGATGTGGAGATCTTGAAGGAAAATGTTGTCCTAAAAAGCAAATCAAGCTCAAAGTCAAGAATGAAAAACAACCACAAAGGTTTTGGAAACTTGTTTAAGAAACTTTAAGAGAGAGAAGAGAATAAAGGCTCAATTTATAGATATGCAGTATGTGATAAGTTCATTTGGGATTTCTTTGGTTTTCTGTTTGTATATATGTGTGTGTGTGAGTGTGTGTGTGTGTGTTTGTGTCTTATGTTTTTATGCCTCTGTGCCGGCTACAGTCAATGGCCGGAGGATTTATGTTTTTCTGGTACAACACTTGGTACAAACATTTATTTGGACATAAAGATGAACTCATAAAATGTTGGTGGTCACAAGTCTTATAATCCCAAAGAGTTATGAGCCAAAAGCTGAAAGAGGGACTTTCCTGAAATAAAGTTTCTAAAATGTCAGTGTGTTTAGTGTTCCATCTAACTGGTCGTCTCTAAAGTAATTGCAGTTGTTAGTTCAATCACGGCTCTTTGAGGCAGTTCTTGGTCTTTCTCTTATTTTCTCTCTAGGTGGCTAAAGTGACAGTCCACCCACAGCACCCTTTAAATTGCATCTACAGGACATTACACCTACACCATCACACAGCCAGGATGTGGAAGAGAAATAAATGTTGCTCATGTTCAGTCTCTGCCCCCGGTAGCACGACGTGATAACAAGGACAATGTAATCTGTCTGTGTTTCAAGTCATAACACACACATGGATGTCCACAAACAATAGCTGCAGCTCAAACATAATGCTAACAATGAAAACAGACAAGCCGAGCCTCGGAACAATGAGAAGTTCAGTGGCGACAGAAGCAAGGTGTACAACACCAGTATGAAATCAGACAGACTCATTTGCGTTTGAAAAGAGGCCTTGCTGTGTGTGTGTGTGTGTGTTTGTGTGTGTGTGTGTGCGTGTGTCAGAGAGGTAAGAGCAGGGGGAATATCCCACAGACACGTCTGATTAAGCAGTGTGTAAATGGACCTGCTGGCTGGACCAGATGAGGACCAGCAGATGGTTTTCCACACCTCAGGGTCATATTGTGCTGCAGCGTGTTGTTCCGTGCTCCCCCCCACCTCCCTCCCAAAGATCCCTCCTCATCCAGCTACCCAGCATGGGCCCCCCCCGCTCCAGCCTCATTCTCATTGCCTCCACTAACACTATTAGCATGTAAATGACAGCTGAGCCCCTTCGCCTGTGGGTGCCTGATTGGCTGCAGTAGACCTCCAGCTTTCACGCCACATTGATATTATTTTCTTCATTGTTGTGTGATTATGTGGGGGGGTGGGCAATGGTTCTGGTGGGTTCAGCTTGGCTTGAGATATGGTATGAATATTAAGGTCCTCATGTCAGAGAGAGTCACACCACTTCTTAAAGAGGCAGGGCTGAAGGAAGAGCTGCTGCCTGAAGGACACCATGTTGTTGAATGGAAGCCAATGCCTCTTGATCGCCACCTAGTGACTGGCTGTGGTGCAGTTCATAAACCCAGCCTCCTCTATGTTAGTGGATGGGACATAGAACCTACTAAAAGGAAAAGTACATGTCGAATAATTTCCTATATAAAAACGGTGCATAACATCATGGTTGACAGCTGAAGATGACTTGTGATTGGTCGAGGGAGTGCCTTGCTACCACAACTACAAACGACTCTCCAAATGCACAAGTAGAACCTGTGCACTATGATGTATCTACGATCACGAAACATAACATAGAGACAGAAGATTTTTCTTCTTGCTCTGTTGTTTCATTTTTTCACTTTTATTTAAGGAATGTATTGTACATGACAAAACACTGAACCGAGCCTGGAGCGGCACATAAATCAACAAGCACTGCTACTGTGCAGCCGACTTGATACAATCTGTAAAGGGACCTCAGTTTGCTCCCACTTTTGTTTTACACAAACACTTTTCATCATTTCATTTAGGTTAAAGAACAGATTTATGCTGTGAGCACTTTTCATATCCGTCTCCAGTTGTATATCTTCACTTGGAAACAACAGCATCATATTGTTCTACCAGCAGCTATTTTTTATTCCACCGCTTTTAAAGCTTTTCCTCTTTATTTCCTGCTCCATTTCCTGCCTCTTTTTCTCTAAATGGTCACTCCACATTACTGCACAGCACATTGGGGCTCGTGAGCACAATTGCAATAAATTTGATTAATTGCAGAGTATTAGGCCCAAATGTTTATCAAATGCTGCAATGCTCTCTTAACCAAAACCATCAGGCACATGGCTATTGAGGCAGAAGCATACAAATTAGCGAACATGGAAAAACCTAATGAATGTTATCTGCTGTACACATCCACCATCATCCAGAACAACAAACACTCAGAAACATATAAAGTCACTAGAGGGATGTTACTAAGTACATTTATTTCATTCATTTATTCAGTATCTGTACTTAAGTTGATATATTCTTTTCACTTTAATTCCACTACATTTATCGACACAAATCTGTATTTTGCTCCACTACATTTTGAAATGCATGAAGAAGAGCAGAGCAGTGATGCCACCAGCCACCACCAAGACCATTATGATGAAGTACACTGCTGCATGAGGGAAATGGCTAAACTCGTACTTAAGTAGATTAAAAAGTAATTACCTATTTACCTTTACTCAAGTAGAAAACATAATGTGGCACTTTTACTAATACTTAAGTACAATTATGTCTAAAATACTAATTAAAAGCCAAAATGAGTAATTTCTCTTGTCCTATTCTCTCACATCTCTGAGCAGCTCGATCCAACCTCTACTTACCCTGATCCTGCAGAAACGCAGTATAGATGCACCCGACTGTGTCCAGCCGGCTGCCTGCCTTTACTCAGATTTCCTGCATGTGCAATATTCACAGTGTGTCATCACCGTGGGTTGAAGCAGTCAGATGAGAAACAAACCTTTAATTTCCCCAGCTCCCTTAGAGCAGAATCCGAGACTAGCACAGGCTTATTTATTTGGTTTGTGTTTACGTCAAGTAAACAGCAATCTGTGTTTTTATTTCTTGGCGTCAAAATCAGAATGTGTTTTAGCAGTCATGATACTCTGGTTGGTATAAAACTGCAGGTATAGAAATAAAGTAAAAGTATATTTTCAACTCAGAGGACGCTCACTGTGCTTCCATTTGTTATGAAGCCGCACACACACACGCACAATTCTGAAACAGCTTACTCCTTGCTATAACTCCACAGAACCCTCGAGAGAGACAGGGAGTCATGGGGTTTAAATAACTGGTAGATACAGCGCCATAAGTTTTTCTCGGCAACTGCCTCTGTCCTTCACTGCTCTGAGCCCTCTGCGGCTGCACTGAATTATTTAAGAGACAGCAGTCATCTGTGAGGGAACCCAACAGACTCGCTTCTGTGTCCCCTGAGCCCGACCAGAGGCAGAAGGCTAGCTGGGACACGGTAGCCGGAAATAACACGAGCAGAGAAATCTGGCACCTCGCCATTTCTATCTCATTTTTTCCATCCATCACCCACAACTGCAGCACTTAGGAAATACCACAAAACATGTATCTGCAAACCAAATGGGGCTTAATATATACAAGTTGGTAAAAATGTACTGAGATGATTAATAAAGCATTTGTCTGTTGAAACATCTAAGTAAATTAGCATGCTAAAAAGCTAGCCATGCCCCACCGTCTTGTGATACCGTGCCGCACCTCAGGAGGCAGTAGTCGGTCACTGCAGCGTCCAATATGCGCTTTGTCCAACATGAGAGGACCAGAGACTGTAAATACAAATGGATGACATTCTTCACTTCTTCTCAATGTACAAAAATGAAGCCAAAATCTCCCTGATATGGGCGCACGGTGCGTGCTGTCATGTGGAGCCAGAGGCTGCTTAGTAATTGCTGTAGCTTTGGTGTTGAGGTCCCGCCGATATTTATTTAGTTTTGTTCATGTGTCACTTACTAACATGGAGGTAGGGTTGTGCCACAGACAGCCACTAGGGGGCTATAAAGATGATTTGACGTCACTTATTCAGCTGCTATGTCGTCCATCTTTATAAACGGTCTATCTAGAAGACAGATGAATGCTCATACTGAGCAGCTTATAAACCTGTGTTGCAAACATACATTTCAATCAGGAGTGAAACATCTGAGAGTGAGTCAATTATACAACATATAACATAATACTGTATGGCTAAGACACACACACAGACACCCACACACACACACAAGCAGGCGGGTGGCAAAGTTGTGGAGGACGATCAATGGGGTCAGAGAAATCCTCACTTAGTAAAACAAATTACATTTCTGCTCCTGCTGTATAACTCACAAACTGTGAGAGTAAAAAGGTCCAGAGAGAAAGCTCATATCTCGTTTTCCCTTTAATCCTCACCCAAAGCCAACCCCACATACTCCCCCACATACTCCCCCACACACCCATCCTCACCACCGTAGTGCTCAAGGCAAAAGCAGACCCGCACCCATTAATTAATACCCTAAATAGATTGAAAACGCAAAACGACAGGACACAACATTTTTACCCACCACCACACCTCCACGTGCACTCACACACACACAGACACACAAAGTGCTGGCAGTGTGTCCTTTCAAACGGACACACTGCCAAACCCGGGGCTGTCTGGTGACTGTCTGGGGGCCTGCTGTCACTCTTCTCACTCCGGCTAATCATCGCCAATCGCTTCCTCCTCCTCGGTTTTGGAACCGTTCTGTCAACCCTCCCGTCTGTGCTCCCCGGCGCTCTCGCCACAACAGGGGGTGAGGAGGCAGGTCGCAAAGGTTGCTGAGGATCAGTAGGTATTGACTGTGAATTGCCTTCTGGGTGCAAAAAAGGGGAAAGACACACTTAATGAAGACTAAACCAGTGTGTGATCCTCAGAAATGTCTCCAAACTGCAGAGAGTGTCGTGTCATCCCTTTTCGCTTTCTCGCCGGGCCCACGAGACAGCTGCACAGGAGTAGGATCTGCAAGACGAGGAAAAACACATTCCTCCTGCTTCTCCCTCTCCTCCGTTCATCTCCGCTGATTAAAATCACACAGCGTTATTCTGTACATGCTGGAGGATTATGTAATTTATTTAACGAGACCTGCAGATTTTCCTCACAGTTTTTTACCCTCACAAACAGAGGGAAGGGTAATACCTCTCCGGAGATGCCAGGCTCATTTTGTCATGTGGATGACATCTTGCACTGCCTGTGCTTATTGCGAAGAGCCGACACAAGGGACCATTGTTAGCGGCTGTCTCAATTTGTCTCTGAAATCATTAGAGGCAGACGGGAGCTGGAAATGAAGAAGCTGAATAAAAACATGCAGGACTCAGAATCCACGCTGAAGTGTTAAGTGGGTAAAGCCTGGAAATCTTGAGACTTTGTAGAAACAGGTGCTGCATACATATTGTTTCTGGTGTTGAATCATCTGTATCTTTATTTTTGGACAGGTGTGGCATCAATTTCAATTGCAAACCCAGTGCTGTGTCTCTGTGATCTAAAGAGGAGGCAGGAGACAGAGAGGAAAATCTCTGTCTCACAGCAGGACTGCTGCTGTTACTGTCTGCACGCTGAAATCTGATGCAAGCTTTGCCTCACCACACTCCATTACCCAATTTAATTTCCCATTGTCTTTAGCTGGAAGTCTCTTTGATTTATTTTCTACTTTGCACCATCATGCATCATTACAGATGTTGTAATAAACCTCCCAGCATCTTTGTGGCTTTCATTTACTTTCTCATCCATGGCTTGAAAAAAAAATCAAAGAATTGTGTGGGTGTGTGTTTGTGTTTTTATGTTGTGCTGCACACATTGCGGATAACACCATGCCTATTAAACCTTTTTTTTTAAATTGGTTGCTCCAGCTGTTTTTCTTCTTTCCTCTGCCACCCACCACTGTTTTAGATGCTCTCTGATGAAAGAGGAAAGGAAGCCAGGATGTCAGTGATGGAGAAGCGATGCGCAAAGACATATGCTGTATATTAAAGTTAGGCTTATCAGTCTGTTGTACATCATGCCATAGTAAAAACCTGAACATTTCAACAACAAATATCAAATTGATTATTTTTCATAGAGTTTGGGCAGTCATAAGGATTATGTGTTTCGTTAATATCTGCGGAAATGTTCACTGCAACATCCAATTCAATGGAACAGCGATCAGATGATCAGGCAACCTTCAAACACTTTAGCCAGATTATCAGATTATTTTAACCACTGTATTTGGAAAAGTGACTAGACACGTAATGTGAGTAATAATCCCTCACTGCCCGCATGCAGGGAAACTATGTCACTGCACAACTATCATAAGTACAGTAGGTCAAAGATGAACCAGACGGGCAATATTTAAAACGTGATGGATGTTTGGGTCTTAATTTCACTGCTTGTGTTTGTTTCGTCTTTCAAAATTATCTCCTGGAAATTGTGTTTTTTATGCAACAATACCAGCAGATATAATTTCTAAGAGATGTGATGTCTCTCAGATTAATGTTAATGTTAATTAACACATCTGCCAAGTTACAGATAGTTGAAACTAATTGTTTTCTGCTAAATGTTCAATGTCAACATGTTTTCCTGGAAAAAGTATCTATAGCAACTAAATGATTTCTTATTCTCCATAAACAGATTCTATCCACAGCTAAACCTGACCCGGGAAATATAACACATAATCTAAAAAACAATTACCGGTATATTTCCCTTTAGCACAAATGTGAAGACAAATAGCTACTTTGGGTTTTCTTATGAGCATATAATTGTAATACCTTGCCTTGGCTGCTTTTATTTTAGTGACCACATGTCCGCAAATAAAGATAATGTCTGAGTAATATTTCTGGTAAACATGTTATTATTAGAAACAAAAGAAAAACAAGGCAAAGTTGCAAGAAACCAAAATTTTATATGTTTAACACATTAAACATGTTATGAAACTGTACACACAAAACATTTGTTTCCTCTCAGTTATGAATTTCAAACCTGCATCTCTGCAAATCCAGTTCCCTACGATTAAATATTTGGCCCCCAGGTTCAGGTGAGTCCTGCATTTTCTCTTGTTTTTAATAAGCATGCGTTCAGTCGATGTAAGAAACTGGCAGAGTCACAAGGCTCAGTGGTAATTAAATCCCATGAGCTATGATCATGTCAGCAGATATAACCCTGTGTTGACAGTGGCTGATTCTGGACTTCAAACACTAAAGATTTATTGCTCTCTACATTTTTCAAACATTCCATCGACCCTGTGTGCTCTTCTCTTCTTCCCTGGTCTGAAGATGCTGAGCACTGTCACAGCTCTGGCTCTCATGCTGCAACCTTGCTAATTCCTTCCTTGGGGGGTTGTGAATTGGCATGTCATTACAGCTTCGGTGTCGGGACAGTTCCTCCATCTTGCTGTAGGGGATTGGGGAGTGTAAAGGCCGCACACAAAGGCAGACTGAACTGTCCTTGAGGTTGAGGAATGACACATTTCATATTGCCGAGGCTCCGACAGCCCCGATCCCTTTAAAGTTGCAGGTGACTGATCTTCACTTGTCAAACAGACAGCTCGTCTTCTTCTTTTTCTCTGTAAAGTGACACTTTGAAACCCTCAGCTCGTTCCTCTGACTTCTTTTCGCTGCAGGAGCTCAGATGTTGCTGATTTATCCCGTTTCCCCCTGTGGAGAAAATAACTACAGCACGACACTTGTACTTGCAAATGAAGGGCTCTGCGCTCAGGAGCAGAAACCTCTGAGTCATGGCTTAGTCATTGGAAGGATGACATTAGTTACTGATGCAAATGTCACGACGATGTGGGGGAAAGTGACATTGCAAGAGAAGACAGAGGAAGTAGACGCAGCAGTGTTAGGGGTGTTTGCTGTGATGAAGCTGTGCACGTACTGATTAGTGTACGCAGGCTCCGTATGTTGCTGCATAGTTATTAAGCCTTTATCAATGAGTCATGCACAGAAGTCACGCACTCTTATTTGCCCCACTAACCTCTTCGCCCCCTCGCACACTTTCTCAACACAAACACTTTTGAGGCACCTGAGGCAGGAGTGCAGGGGAGAACCGGAGAATGCAGATGATTTGGCAGCAGAACCAAAAAGGCACAGAGGAACAGCTGGCTGCGCTCCTGCATCTTCTTTGCAACAATTCAAAAAGCAGCTTGCACAAATTAGACCCATGGGGAGCGAGAACAAACCAACGTGCGGCAAACTACCGTCACTCGCTGCTACACCTTCTGCGGAGGAGAGGAAGGATAGAGGACGGAAGGTGCTCAAGCAGACGAATTGGCCACGAGGGGCCAGATGTTCCTCTGCTGTGGGGCCTCCTCTCACTAATAAACACTCTTGGAATTGCACTGCAGCATAGATCCACAGTTTCTGCATCTTCATTAATCGCAGGGCCGGGCGGTCTGTTTCTAATGTGGAGCAAACAGAGGATGTCGTAAAAATTAATTGTGTTCTCTTCTTTGCAAGGGACACAGTTTCCCTCAGTGTCAGACTTACAGCACAAACACACACACCTGGTGACGAGAGGCGACAAAGAAAGAGACAAGAAGAAAGAGAGGAAGACAGACGCACGTCTCGCCGAGGGAGGAACCTGGCAGCTTGCTCTCCTTTGTAGATCACAGGTGTTGTGTTTGCGGTGGTGATGGAGTTAGGAAAGCCACGCATCAGTGCGGGCTGGCAGGTGTTTTCTGTGGGGAGAGGCATTGGCAAGCATGACTTGTCCTATGTGGAGTTGGATTGGTAGAAACAGAACAAACCCTTATTCTCTCAGAGCCACGGCTTGCGACTTTCATCGTGGTTAGATCTAGAATACTGAGGTGAAAATCCACAGATAACGCTGCACAGAACTCCAGAGGAGTGGGAGTGTGTGGGAGTGTGTGTGTGTGTGTGTGTAGCAATGTAGCTGTATTTCAGTTTAGAGGATTTAGTGACGCCTTGTTATGAATATGTTTCTCCTCATCCCCAATAATGGATCACTGCTGCTACAATCACGCTGTCCGCACTACTGCAGAGTTTTCGAGCGTCTAGCATTTGGAAACACTGATGACCCCATTTTAGTTTGATAAGCCCTGGGCTGGAGAGAAATGGTTAAGTCTGGAGATGATGACACAGTAAAACCACATTATCTTATTGGTTTGTCGACCCAACTACCAGCAGAGATGGAGAATGTTGTTGTTAAATGATAAAGAAACATTTAGTTCACATAACGGTTCGACTTCTCTTCGCACAAACCACACACTTCCGCCTTTCCGCACACAGTTTGATGGCTCCATGTTATAAATAAATATAACACAAACCACACGTAACCGTAACGAAAAGGAGAAGCTAATTTGGATGCAGATGCTCACCATACACAACTAATGTAAGGAAAACAGAAACCATAGAATGTAATAGTAATATAGGCCTTTGACCATTTTCCTACAAGCAACCAACTGCACAGTAGACTTTCTCGTTCATGTTTACACCAGCAGGCACATGTGTGCTTCCTATGTGGAACTCATTTTAGTTTTAAAACAGAACATATCAGTGTATGGATGTAGCCTAAGCGAACCTACAGTAAACTCTCCCTAATCTCATATGTTTGTCCATTCTGGTTGTTATAGAAACATGGCGGTGCAACATGGCCGACTCCACAGAAGAGGACCCACACCAGGTGTAGATATAAGGGCTGAATCTAAGGTAAGGAAAACACAACACTTCTTAGTTTCAGGTAATTATATACATCTCGAAACATAATGCTAAATATCATATTCCATTTTTACTGATAGATCCAACACACTTGACCTTTAAACTGGATTCGTTTCACGCTGTTTTTATCCAGAACTGGGAATTAAACGTAATTAATTCCCTCCTTGAACAGTGATAACAAACATAATGAATAGACCTGAAAGCCCATGAATCATCCCTGTGAAATATTAATAGGGACAAATGTGTTTTTGAACCACTCAGTTGACTGTGTGTCAAATGAAAAGCTTTTTACAGCTCAGCAGATTAAGGTAATTACACTACACACACCAACAACCCACCTGAAAGCAGCACCACAATAGAAACACTGTCGCACTAATACAGACGATGAACTTTATTTCAAATAACGGCAGCGGAAAAAAACAACCGTCTTTCCTTTTCCCTTTCACCAGCCGTTGTCAGTGATGGCTCCCAGTTTGTAATGGCAGCCAATTACTGGGGCTTTTCATCCGGGGAGGCAGCTTCAAACGCTTCGACTGTCAGCTTTTGTTGGCGGAGGGAGACTGGCAGGTCGGCCTGGGGGAGAGACGGGCTCGCACAGCAGCTCGCCCCTTTCCTCTGTGCACGTGGTAAACTGCTTTCAGAGTGGCCGAGGCAGAAAAACACAGCTGCAATAATAACCTCTTGTGGGTGAGGGAGGCGAGGGCACGGCCTGGATGAGACACAGATGCTCCTACCGTCATCGCATGCAGGAGAAAAAAAATATTTGCCTGAAAATTTAAATCAATAGGCTTAAAGTGTTTGTTGATTCAAGAGGTTGTTATTTAACCTTACCTGTTTGTCGGGCTGCTGGATCATCCGGTCGCTACCTGAGGGACTTACCCGTGAGCGCTGTAGCTGGCCTCCCACCGGGATTTGACAGATATAACAGATGCAACATCAGCTCTTAGCTCACATACACACACACACACACACACACACACACACACACACACCAACACACACACACACACACATACACATACACAAACACACAAACTCTCTGTCTCTCTCACACAAAGACAGACATGCAGGCAGCGAGGGACAAATGCGTCCTACCCGGGAGGGGGTAGAGTCTTGCGTAATGTGCTTTTAACACAACACAGAGTGGATGAATTTTTAATGCCAGGCAAGAGAGAGAGAGAGAGGGTGAGATAGGGGGAGAAAAAAAATGAACCAAGTTAAGTATTTAATCTGTGCCGTTGCTTAGGGCAGAGACAGAGATCTGAAAGCAGCCCAGAGTCAGGCATGGCACACAGGATGGCCACCGATGTACCAGCCATGGATGAGCGGGTCTGCAAAAGAGGGAGACGGAGACAAGAAAGAACAGAGAGCAAGTGATGGAGGTAGAGAGGGGAATATTGGGAGATATGAAAAGGGAAGAGAGTGCGGAGGAGTTTGCATGAGCGAGTGAGCAGGAATAACTATGAGCTGTATCAACTATTGTGCTGGGGGAACCCGAGGGAGAAGCCCTTACACAGAGATGTGAATGTTCACAATGCAAAGACGTGTTGGGCTGAGATAATGTGACTCAGGATAATCAAACATGAGAAATAAAGGTCAAATCATTTGCAAATAAAACTGGGCTTTCTCTAATGGCCTCCTGCTAAAGTTAGAATAGAATGTCAAATCCAACACCTCTCCTCAAAAGCCCTTAATCATTAGGCACCATTATACATGAAAGAGCTCATCGTACCATATCATCCCACTGTCTACATTCAAGAGTATAGGCTTATAACCCTCCTTTTTGATAAAGCTTACAGTCAGAGCTGGTTATTCTGCTGTACATCCAGAATGTAGCTTCTCTTTTCTTTTCTCCCTCTTTATCACATTAACGTCTCATCAACAAATGTTACTGATATCACTTCTTCTTGAGAGACAGTTCAATTCTGCATAAAAAAGGTTTCTTCTAATCCTTGTTGTAAATTTTGTAATTTTGTTGATGTGTTCAGTTAGACGCAGCATCTATTGCACTGCCGTCCACCCTGTGGGAGGGATCCCCCACATGTGGCTCTCTGAAGTTTCTTTTTCACCTGTTAATAGGATTTTATGGGTAGTACTCCTTACCGTTTTTTGAGGGTTAAGGACAGAGAATGACGCATCTTCTTAAAGGGATAGTTCACAGAAAAATGAAATATCTTATAACCACTTTGCCGATGGAGGCACTTTTGGAGTCTCAGGGGTAAACAGTGTTGCAGCCAAAGTGACCCCTTCCTCAAATGTAATAACACCGTGGAAAAAATAAACTATCAAGCCTCCTTATTGCTGGTGTGGTTCCATCCAAGTGTCCACAAGCCCCGACATTGAAACATAATTTACACTGTGTTTTAAGCCTAATTGTCCACTAACGGAAGCAGCAGTGCTATAATAAGTAGCGATGCAAACTTCTCTGTTGTTTTTCACGTCTGAAAAAGGGTCCTGTATACTTCAATTGCATTCGATTCGGCTGTTGACGCTGAGACTCCTGAAGTGTTTTATGAACTCAAACACCCAATAGTGGTGAGTGGATAATGAGTGCATTTTCATTTTTTTGGTGTACTATCCCTTTAAGTCCTATGAGACAAATTGTGATTTCTGACTATGGGCTCTGCAAATAAAATGGTATTGATTGGATTGATAAATAATGTCATATTCATAGTGCTAATCTGACTGAAGGGAAAGCTGTGGAGAAATCAGCTTGAGACATTTGGTGCAGGTGCATTACAAACGTGTGCAGATGGGGGGGGGGACGTGACATTCTTGCAGCTGTTATATGCTAAAAGGGCAACGATAACGTGGCGCCGGGAAAAGGTTTCACACACTCGTGCAAAATAATTAAAATCAGATTTATTGGTCTATGGATTGCATGTTCAGACTTGATTGTTTTCATTCCCCGGAGACAACATTCAGGAGGTTTAAATCTATATATATGCAAAAACTGTGTGATTAACCACTTAACCTCCACAGAATATAACAGAATATGTTCATAGGCTCTCATTTTTTTTATAGACAGAATCCTTTTCTTTGTGGAACAGAATTTCTTATGATAGCAACCCGACGGTGAGGTTTCTCTTTTATTGGTATTTCTTAAGGTAAAAAGGCTTCTGTCAACAAACATCCACGATAACATCGACATCAGTTTCCATTCTTTTTATTATCATAATATTGCTTATCCTTTTGAGGGACTCCTGGCGAGCTGGAAACAGTCCCAGCTGTCATGGCGGGTCTGAGGCGACACTGCTAACCTCTGCATCACTGTGCCACCATGCATCACTCATCCCCTGACCGAAGTACATGTAAAATATTTACACATGACTCATATACTGTTTTATTAATGACGCACTCGTGATTTGTGATTTACTGAATTATATATTAAAACACATTTGGTGATGCAGTGAGTATTTTACAGGTGGGATTCAGTCGTTTGTTTTCAGTTGGTTAAGAGTAAGAAGCTGAAACATGAGAGCGTTTTCTCTCTGTATTCAACCACAGCCGCTGCTGAATCCCAACAAACTCAGTCTTTTAGTTCAAATGTTTTTATTGAAGGTTTTGCTGCAGCAGAAAACTCAGGTAAAAACTTTCACCTTTGAGACAAGAGAAAAAGCTGATTCAATAAACCCACCATGTTTAAATCATAGACTGTATATTAAAAAGACTGCTCCACAAAAATGACCTGAAAGGTCTGGAATCGCCACCTGGTGGCTGGCTGCAGTATAGGTCATAAAAAAAAACACGTCTCCTCCATGTTAGTGAATGGGAAATGGACCAAATCAAATATATTTTTCTAAAAGAGAGTTTCTGTCATTTGTTTTAGTTATTATCACATTGATGTTTTCATGTTTCCAGTAAGTTTGAATTTATTTGGTTGTTTGATGCCATGACAATGGGAGGAAACGTCATGACTCACTGCTGACACAGATTCGCGATTGGTCGAGCGCTTGTATTGGTGAAACCTCGATTCCGCTGATTGCTACCGTGCAGACTCTGGCTCCAAATGCACAATCCATGATATTTTTCTTCATTTGAGTCGCAGGAAGTGGAGTCACGTCAATTATCTTTGTATACAGTCTATGGTATAAATACATTTAGGATTAAGAGCATCATCATGAGGTGAAACAGGTTGTCTGCTGTGTTGTCTTTAATGGCGGTGTAAAATCACATGACGTGTGCCAGCAGAAGCTTGGGCAACAACACATCGTCAGGTAACACGACTGACTTCCTGAAAGACAGGCGGCTGCAGCTTAAGTGCCAGGACCAAAATAGCCGGATGTGTGAATTAGCAACACCTTTCCCTGCTGCTGGCCTGAAAACAAAAGCAGAGAAGAAGGGAAATAAAGCATAAATAAAACATCTTCAGATGTCATGGAAACACCTGCCTACAAAATCAGCTGGCAGGCCGAATCCCTCTTGGAGCTTTATCGCCTCTTCACTACATGGTTTTCCCTCTCACCACAAAGGCTGTTTGGCCTCTCCCATTGTTTGCCTGGAAACATTATGTCAGCATCACTGTAACTCATGTGTTATTGCCTCTAGAGTCCCTGTAAGCCCAGGGTATTTGGTGCTGATGCAGGCCGGCGATGACAGATGGCCGATCAGGAGCCGGCTATCTATCTTCTCACATGGCTTCAGTGTACGAGGGGGCAGAGAATTGAAAAATGATCAGGGCTGTTGATCAGCAGATGTTATAGGTCCACTGTTGCTAATCCTAGCTGCTACAAATCTACCGGAGGGATGACGTTTGCATGACAGCAAGTGATAGACTGCGTCAGTCGAGGGTGACGAGGAAGTGACCTCAGCCGCAGCAGAGAGGGGGGGTGTGTCAAGTGAGGAGCCGAGCATTCTGATGACTCGGATTCATCTTGTTCACCTGTTTTTCACTGTCTGTTTGGAAGGGGACTGTCAGTCTGTCAGTCTTCAACAGTGTTAACCTGCAGAACGATTTTAATCCGTGCAATGTCAACATGTGCAACATGGTTCCACTGGATATATCTTCTGTTTACACTTGACATATTTTTTTAAATATTTTCTTATGTTTTTATGTTGTACTTTTACTTATTCATTACTTTGACTGTGTGTGTACTTTTAATACTTTCACTCTATGGGAAGATAATTGTCAATGGTTTGGAACATGCATGACAACTGGGCAAACACAATTTGCAGGTGAACATCATGAAGCAATAACTCATCCACTCAATGGACCTCTCATGGGGACATTGCTTCTGAGCGTCGGTTCCCAAGGCGAGGAATGACCTTAGAGTCGTTAATGGACCATAAATCCTCAAAATGCTCAGGTGGAAACTTTAAAATGTGCATTTCCATGAGATCCAGGGAAACTGCCATCTGCTGATGTGATGTGATCGATAGCTCCAACAGAGCTAATCAATTTACCTGAGGCTTTTTTTCTCTTACTTAGAAGTAGCACATGAGACATATTCAGCTGACAAGCACAATTCCAATACCAATTATATTATCTTACATCATTACATATAATTTGAGGTAAGTTTAATTTGAGATGATCTCACATGATGGAGACAAATTGATTTTTTTGTCACATTTCACAGGGGAAACATGTATTCACTCATCTTTTATATTAATTTTTTGTTTCTCCCCATTTCTAAATAAAATACTGTGGAAAAATACTAATGAAACCAAACAAGCACAATCAGAGAGCGCTGATTTCTGAGTAGACTGCACAAAATTCAAAGACATTAATTAATCATTTGGTTTGTGAAATTTCAATCTCTCTTTTTCTCTCTGTTTCTTCTGCCAAGCTGAAGAGTAACAGCGGCGTCCTGCAGCATCACACATGTTTGTGCACACGCTCAGGGAGCATCTTCTCCTGCTGACATTGCTGGAAGCAGAAATGAATTCGTAGGCCCACCAGTCAGAGAGGTAGGTGTGATCTCTCTTCCTCCACAGTTTCACACTGAGACTATAAACCGATCTCTGCCACCAGATGCACATGCAGCTGCACACACAGGAGCAGAAATCAGTGCCACAGCGGAGCTTAATACGTGGTTATTATACTGTCTTCACATGAGGCTGAAACACCAGATGTGATGGTACGATTTCCCGTTTGGTGTCCGATTCATACGATGCTCCGTGGGTGGGGGAGCAAGAGCCGAAATGGGTTTTGCCATATTCATGTTACAGGAGCTAGGATTTCCAAATGTGAGAGGAAGATCAGCATTAGCACACGGGGGTAGATACTCTATCTCTTGCCTGGAAAACACATTGAGGGCTGTATTTTTCTGTCACAATCTCAGATCGACATGGCACATTGATTCCAAGAAAAAATCAAAGTCACCATCAAACATCAGCAGCAGCTCTTCCTCTTTTCATGCAGATACGTTGTGACGGACGGAGCCCAGAGGTGCGTGAGCTGCCATCCGGGGCTCATCTGGCCCGGGAAGGCCCTGAGGCGGTGGCTGTCACCAGCAGAGCGCACTTCCTGCTCTCGGCTGTGGAATTTTTTCCATTGGACCGGGGGCCAGCTAATGAGGATGTTATCAGATCAGCGTCTTCAGCCTGACACAGGCTCATCGCCGCCAGCACATGGGATCCGACCTTTTTTTTCACCTGCTGTCAAGATTAACGACCCTGGAGCTTCACACAATATAGAGTCACGGAGGAGGTCGAGGAGATTGTATATTATTTTCTAGGCAAAGGTGAATGAGGGGAGGGAATGTGATTTATGTGACACAATTCAATTTTAAAAGTATGTGGGAGGTTCTGTTGACTTATTGCTGAACCTTATATGGTTGACATACGACTGACCATTTAAACGCTGCTTTGGATATTACATCATTATCTAACCTGATAATGGCGGTATAGAGGAAAGGATGAGAAGTTCATCCTGAGGAGAACATGAATGTGTACCAGTTTCCTTCCGATAAATATAGAAACGAAAACAATAGGTGTCACCAGGGAATCGTAACGCATTTGCTTTCCAAAGTTAAAATCAGCTGAGAACTGAGGAAATGCAGAAACCTGTTTTTTCTTTGGTCCTGAGACGACAGCGAACATCTCACTCACTGTAAATCCGATTAAGAGCAACCTCATGTATAATAGCAGCTTTTCTCTAGCTATCTAAGATCAAACCTCATTGCGGAAAAAAATCCAAACATCCTCCGCCATCTCCACGGCGACAAACACATTATTTCCTCACAGCAGAAGAGAGACCCGAGTGCTTTGTTTACAGTTTTGCGCTGATACATAAACGTAATTATCACCACTGGAGGAGATGTGTCTAGAGGCCGTAACCAATTTGATCACTCAATCGTCGTCTCTGAAATGGAGCAATTCTATCATTTCGAAAGCCTTATTTGGTCCATTAGTATTCACAAAGAGGTGCACTTCATCTCAAGCACCGCCATTGAAGTGGCTGTTGTGCAATGGTGGACTCTCGGGGTGGGGGGTTGGTGTTGTTTTTCCTGCAGTTGGTTTCACACTCAGCTAGAGGCAGTAGGGCTGCAAACATCACATGGAGTGTTATTTATATATTTACCCCTCCATGCTCTCCCTTTATACAGCCAGTTCTAAAAAAAAATGTAACCCTCTTTCTAGGCATCCACTGTACGTGCTATGTTGGAGGGGACCCTCAGAAGATGACAGCTTAATGTCCTCGGTGACAGCTAATTTGGCTGCATGGGAGGGAGATGGAGCTGCCAGGGAGTTTATCCCCCCTCCTCCCCCCTCCTCCCCCAATCAAATCTACATATCTGATCTTGGGTGGCGGGGGGGGGGTTGTTTTCTGGAGTGAATTTTCTTCATCGCAGAGGGTAACAGCTGTTGGAGGCTCGCCTGCCTCCCTTTTTTTTTCAGAGGACTGCACTGTATTTTCAAATTGAGATTAGTCACAGGGGTGGTGCCCGTTGCCTCATGCACGCATCCAACAGCTTTTTACAGAAACCTTAATGAACCTTGCAGCTTTGGATGAATATGTATGACTGAAACAAGTACTGTTACCAAGTACAATTACCATATTGTGGTTGTATGCCTACACCAGTGCAGTTTCATTCAACATACATTTTTTCATATGACCTTTGACCTTTGACCACTAAAATTTAATTAGCTCATCCTTATGTCCGAATGAAAACTGGGCAAAACATGAAGAAATTCCATAAAGTCAGACATGAGATATCATGTTCAAGAGGCCGAAACATTTATACTTAAAATCATGTGTTCATTAGGCAAAAGGTTTTGGTATTACCTTGACCTTTGACCACCAAGTCTTAATCAGGTCCTCTTTCAGTTCCTATGGGTGTTCCTGATGTATCACAAGAACAAGAGATCGCTTTGACCTTGACCTTTGCTCTTCGATCACAGTCAGTTGAAGAAATTCCCTCAAGACGTTGAGAAGATTTCAAGTTCACAAGAACGAGACAGATCCGATCATTGGCTGTTGTTTCCGCTGAGGCGTAAAAACACAGAAATCCACATGAACATACAGAGCAGGTCCAACAACATTAAAGCTGGTTGCCCCGACAATGTTGTCTATCTTTATATATCAGATCTACTTCCACTCAGATGCAACATACCCCAGGTGTTTTTTTATATCTAGTATTTAAACCAGGCTAGAATTTAAAAGTGCTCAATTATTCTTACATTTCCTAAATTAGCCTTTATAGCTTTAGTTGACAGCATCAACATCATCACATTAATTTCTTAGAATAACCAAGCGATTTTAAAAGACTAATCTATTATTTAGTAATTATTTTAAAACTTTGTAAAGATTGATGTCCTTGTTTTAGATCGAATGAGAAAGCTTGTTCCTTCAGTCCAACTTCCATTAGTTCCTCTTTTTTCTGTTGGTTAATGTTGTAGATATTTAATGGCACTTCCTTACAGGCTATGATAGATTTTGAAATTACTTAACTAATTAAAGCATTATGATGTGTTTTTGAATAAGTGACGCTACTCTCATTGTGCTCCATGTTAAGTGCAGCTTTGCTAGAGAGTGGAATGGAAAACCTGCTGTGTGTGTCGACAAAACATAGAGTACGATGCCTTCTGAGCCTGATTGAAACAAATTAAGACACAACGTCACCTCAGGTTACCACTAATATATCTATATGTGATGAAAATCTCTTCCGTCTGCATCGAGCTGAGGTTTTGAATCAATTATAATCCAATATCATCAATGTAATATTATCGCGGCAGCCTTCAACTTGAGCCCCTGCGCCCAGAGGTAATAAAGAGGTGAGCTGCGACGTTATTGTACTTGTTTGAATCTCTCTAGGTGCCCTCCGACAGTCTGAGTGGCCGTCACATTTATCAACACCTCACACAAAGCCCGGTGTCGCTGCTGCCTCGGGTGGGAGTAACTGGCTATATGAAAAAACAGTCAAAGCCCTGGAGACGATCTGAGCGAGGGAACAACCTTGAGGTGGCGAGCAGAGGCGAGTAAATCTATGACCATGGAAACCAATTGATGACCCAGTGTTGTTTATGTACAGAGTGTTCTTAGAATATGTGTTGTATCCGAAAAGGGACACAACCAAGAAGATGATTAAACAACTCTTGTGTACGTGTAAATGGGTCTGCAGTTGATATCGAGTCAATTTAATTGTGCAATACGCAACTTTGGTCACTAGGGTTTCTCAATTAAACAATAACAAAATTTTGTCGGTTGTGGTAGGAGAGTCAGAGAAGAAATCAGGAGCTGAGACGACCATGTAAGGATCACAATCAGTTCTGGATTGTGTCACAAGAATGAAACAGCAGCTGTTAAATGTACGTGGGTCTGGCTTGGCTATGATGATTGCTGCTGCAGTGAATTGTGGGATGGAACCTTTTCCTATACCTTTCCTTTCATAGAGGATAGTCCAGTGTTTCCTACGCTAAAGAAAATAAGATTGAAGCTCCTGTCCCCTATTATTAAGAGAGTTCAAACAGCTCTGCTACTGAAATACTTTCATCTCCCCTCAGTTAGGAACAATGGACTAGCCCTAGTTTGATGACGTCATGAAGCAGTGTAGGATCATGGCAGATGTTCTTCCTGGGTTGCTTGGTTCCCCTGTGCGTCTGCATATCACTGGGAGAGCTTTGGCAACCGGCAAACCGGCAACGAAAAAATCATCAAGTGACCAAAACAAACAGCTGAGTGGCCAAAAGGCTAGCAGTGTGCTTTCCCTTTGTCATGCATCGTTTCCCCCAGAAGTTATTGAGAGGATCACATCCACGGGTAGAAAGGATATTATCTAATTCAAAGGCGACCAGTATGAAATGTCCTTTAATGAATTGTGGATTTCTCTGGGATTTTTTTTAATATTTTGGATGATAATAACATACACAAGTCAACAAAGCACAAAACGTGTAAAATGTGTGGTCAATCATTGTGTTTCTCACTGACAGTTCTCCTTAGTTGTACTTTGGAGTCTTTCAGCTCCTTGTTTGGGTTTT
Source organism: Pseudopleuronectes americanus (assembly GCA_038501795.1). Taxonomy (NCBI): domain Eukaryota; kingdom Metazoa; phylum Chordata; class Actinopteri; order Pleuronectiformes; family Pleuronectidae; genus Pseudopleuronectes; species Pseudopleuronectes americanus. The sequence goes on along the minus strand of CM076727.1, from coordinate 14,290,078 downwards.
TCAACCACAGCTTAGTAATTAGCTGCTGAACATATTGACGCATTTACCTGTGAAGGAGATTTCCTCAAGGAATCGATATGGGGCTCTATGTAAAAGCTTATTGCAGCAGTGTTGCGTTTGCATCTTGTTGCGTCTTTCTGAGGAAGCCAAAAAGCTATTAAAATAGGTTTAAAGAAATAGTAAAAGGTTCAGAGGGTGTTTTTTCAGGCGTGAAAAGCAACTGCTCGGCTCGACCTGCATCTCATAGCACCTTCAGATTAACAATCATTGACCAAAACTGATGAAAGCCCAGGGTAATCACCTCCACAGCAGCTCTGGCTGTCACAGTTGTCACGCCACTGATTTCAAACGTCTCTCCCCTCCACTCTGGAGCCGCCTGAGGTCTGTGCGAAGGTGATGAGAGGAGAGCGTCTGCGGTAATTCACCGTGCAGCCTTTCCCTCCGTCTCCGGGAGCAGGTGAGAGTTAGATCAGCGGCTTTAGATTGGCTGTTATCTCCTCATCTGTGGCCTGTCTCTGCCTATCAATGGCTGCCTCTCACACGGTAACCGTATTGATCACGGGTGTCGCTGGACTCTAAATGGGGAAGCCCGAGGTAAATTGTTCCCGAAGCAGTTTAGAACGCGTAATGTCCAGACTCATCACACATGTGAAGTGATTATTTTAACAGCGAGTGAGGAGGTTAATGACAGATGATGTCGATGCGGCAAGGCTCGCTAAACACAGAGTACTAATTGGCTTGGAAACCTGGTAACAAATTTAATTAATGTCAGCTAGCATGACAGAGACACACACACACACACACACACACACACACACAAACGCACAATCCGTACCAGCTTACTTCCTGATAGATAATTATAGTCGGGAGCCCCCTCAATTGGAGTGATCGAATCCACAGGTGTTCGGTTTCCGGTTGTCCTGTGCCGTGCAGGAAACGTTTTGCTGAACCCTCATTAAAACCTCGGGGGGGCCTCATTAGTTCACCTCTCAAAAGGCCTGCAAGCGTTACATTATCTTTCATATTCTGATGAATAATTAACAGTCTCGCGGCTCACAGGGCTCCTTTACTTGAATGTAGAAAGTGCACGAGGCTGCCAAAAGGACATATGAAATATACATTCATCATTTGTGCGACATATACTGCATCAAAGATAGAAATTAGTGCACTGTTAATGTCTCAGATGCTTGGGTTATTTATTTCCCTTTTTCAATAATTCATATCAAGGCGAAGAGGAACAACGAGGGAGGCCCCGCTCTGACATTCACAACTGATTCCTGAAGTCGGGTTACTGGATTATAATTTTGTGCCACCAAGCATTAAGTCTTTGAGATCTGTGAGTGAATGAATGTGACTTTTAGCAGTAACAGTGGATTCCAAATTATGTAGAACTCCAAAAAACAGATATGAGATAAGAGATTAGACCAAGACGTTCTTCCAGATTACCGGAATGGCCTTATTTGTTTTGATGGTAAATACTAATCTATTTACCGCCAGAATCCAGTTAGCTTGTATTAGCATAAAGGCTAGAAATGTATAGAAATCTTGCTACCAACACATCAGGTTGTCATTTGAAGTAAGGTTGTTTTTAATCAAAAATATGTTAATATACATTTAAGATCTATTTAAAAGATTCTTTATAAAAGTAAAAAAAAATTGCTCACTTAGGAAAGTTGTCTGACACTAAAATAAAAGACTAACTCAAAGATCTAAAAATCTAAATTATCGAGGTGAATATAGATTCAAAATAAAGAAGTCCAATTGAAATGTTTAAAAGCTAAGGATAAATTCTTCATTCTCTGTGGTTTAAATACACAAAGATGGAAAAGGTTGAATGTTGTTTGTGACCAAAAAGACCCAAACATCTCAGTTTCTGCCGGTCGAGACTAAAACAGAACTTTCAAAGTAAAACGGGGCACAGCAGCGTTTGGAATTTTTTCTATTTTAGTGATTATAACACTCTGGTTTGGTGTGAATATGCGTAGCAGAGTTGTCACAGCAACGTAACATTACAGGATGTGAACTCAGATCATTCTCCGGAACAACTCCAACACTTTGCACGTTGAGAAATGTGGTCCCAGAGTGTTTTCATATTCTGCTGCTGTTTTAAGGATGAAAGCCAGGATCAGAGTCCATAGTGCAGTCTGGTCCCTGGACAGCATCAGCAGCATGTTTTGTGTAGATATATTATGTCACTATCCTGTGAGGTTCACCGAGTGCAAGTCGGCACGATAAACATGCTGCACCCTGGAGCTACAGAACAAAGAAGCTGTAGAAAAAACAGAAAATGAGGCTACTCCTCTAATAAGAATTCACTTTTAGCTTTCCATAGCGTGTCACATGGCAGAAAGTTATCCAGATCTCTCCCTCTAACACAGGCTCTCTCGCCCTGGCCCGTGGAGGAGAGCTTAGGAACATCTGAAGGTATTTCTCCAAGGCTGCAATTATAAGGTTCGGGCCTGGAGGAGCACTTTTTAATTACTTCAGTCATGGCCGGAGTCCTGTGAGAAGCAGTTTACCTTGCTCTTAAAACTTCCCAGCAGAGGCAGCAAGGTCAAACACTTAGAGAACTTAACAGAATTAAAAACACCAATTTCAAAGGCTCCCCACAGGTACGTCTCTCCATTAGCAAACTCCCACCTAACCAGCTCCGGCCGCCAGGGAGGAGGATGAAGAGCGTGGGTGTAAGCATCTAAATAAGAATGGCACTGTGACATCTTCCACAGCACCTTAAACTCCTCCAAAGGGCACGTTGGAGCATCCTCATGAACCTATTGTTGCTAAATGTCATGGAAACAACCTTACCGAGCAGAGTGCAGTGTCCCCGTGACACAGCCTCTTTCCTTACTTTCATCATTAAACTGCACACGCGGGCACAACCCTTTGAAAAAGCATTGCACTATTGAGCGCTCTTGAAAGGAAGGCTCTTTTCATTTAGCGATCCACTGAAGATGATTAGCATGGGGGGGGATTTTTAGCTCGAAGCTGTGTGATGTTCAACAGGCTGAGCTGCTCCAGGGAGCCGGGCTCCTCTCATCTGCATCGGTGATTGATGGCGGCTGATTGTCCCTTGAACTTCCAGGGCTGCAGAGTTCAGAGCGATGTGATGGTAAGTGTGTGTGTGTGTGTGTGGGGAGCGCAGGAGAGGAGGGAGCGCAGGAGGACAAGCACTTTAGCAGATAATCAGACAATCAGCCAGGGACGCCCTCTGAAAAGGCTTGATTGGTGCTCTCTGTGATACAGCAGTCTTTCCAAACAGGACTTCTTGCTGTCACTGCACAAGCACAGAGCCAAAAAACGACTGCTGAATTCACAGGGAACAGGAGTTTGAGAGCATTCTGTATAATTCTGACACAGTTAAAGCAAAAAGGTGTCAGGAACAGTCAGGGAGAGATTCCTAACTTGTTCAGGAGAGAAAGGGAAGCAACCCATGAAAATGATCAAATATATATTATAAGTATAAATGTAATGTCACCTGGATTTAGTTTAGAACAAAATTACATGAATCATGTGGCGCTTTGACCACTAGTAGTGCTATGGAGCTATGTTTGTGCGTGAATAGGTACATGAGAATCCAGTCAATGGTTTCATGTTAACAGTTCACTGACACTTGATTGTGATACTAGTAATGTCATTATTTTCCTTTTAATAGACAATATTATATTTCAATAAATCTATTCTCCCTTTGGATTTTATAATCTTATCCTATTTTTACTGTATATATCGTTTTATGTGTACTCTGTCCACTGTTCTGTTAATATTGCTCTTTTGTTCTTTTATTTTTTTAATTCTGCCTCCAATGTTTCCTATTTGTAAGTTCGGGGGAATGGTATGTCCTCATTTGATTGATACTCTTATGCATAAAGAAAAACACTAATGTCCTGGAAAAAGCAAGAAAGAAGAGTTCTTCAAATTAAAGATGAATGCTGGAATTTTAATATTTAAAATACACTGCTTTGCAAATAATTAAAATACAACTGTACACTGCTTTGCAAATATTTAATCAGGAAGAAAGTGCATTCACCATATCAAGTAGATCTCAAGGATACGTGGAATGAAAATATAAGCTTGTGTTCACAAGCTATAGAGAGACGGCTTACATATGCTGAGATTTGAAATTGTACTGCTTTACTCAAACATATTAAGAACTTGAATTTCCTATTTTCCGAAAACTACGACACATAATGGTTAGTTGTTGAGTCATGGTTGTTTACAGGCATGAAATGGAACCTATTCAAATGGAACAGGAGCCACAGAGGATGAACACTCGTGGAGCTGTTTGTAGCCTGATAATAAGAGCAAATATACTGCAAGTGGCCTCTTTAATGCATTCAGACATATTTGATCCTCTAAGCCAGTATCCCCACTTTAACATGTCACCATTTAAACGCTGAGGCATTGTGGATGCAGCACCACAGAGCGGAGGATTTACCTTCCAGGGCTCAAGTATAAAAAGATGAGCTCAGCCTAAAGGCTCGGTGTGCTCCTCACTCCATTTGATGATGAATGCACAGCCGGCAGAATTTTACTGATTCACTTTAGTGATATAGTTAATTCAATTAAACTTCATTTTTCATGCATGCACTTTAAATGGTAGCTGACATATTGCTGAGAAAGGGAATAAATGCTTGTGGTGCTAGAGCTACATTGTGATTCCAGCACCTATAGCAGCGGCTCTTTACCTGAGGTCAGGTCCCTCTGGGAGGGGGGAGATATGATAGATAGATTCGCTGAAGGAGACTCTAACTAAATTGACTGAAAATTATTTAATTGGTTTGGGGAAATTTCATTTCATTGCTGATGCCATAATGTTGTCCTTCATTTCAATAAAACCAAACTTATATACTTGCTAGAACAGTTTTGAGAACCATAGAACATATTCACACGTCAGCCATTTTCTCTGACATCTGAAGCTCCGTGTAGGAAGCTCAAGTGCTTCTCTGAATTTAATATATTTATATCATTTTGCCTGAGTGTTAGTTATTTTGCTGCACGCTTATGTGATGAAAGTTTGTTTTTAAAAGATATATTTTCAGGAAAAAATTGTTTACATCAGTTCTTTGGCTTTAGTTGGACCATTATCACTTAAATGAAAGCTTCCTTTTGCTGATCAGGGAGAAAACATCTAACTACAAAAGCCTGTAGTGGAAGTCCGTCCTCCAGTGTGAGTCAGGCACCTCATATTTACTGCATTCACTCTTTGAATAATGCATGCCAGTTATCCACATGCATCAGCAGCGGATGCACAAGCCTCCATGGCATCTCTTCGCCTCACAGCCAGACTGCGAGGCACCCCATCTGCCCCCGTCGACTCAAAATAAAAAACTCAAGTCACGGGAAGCAGAGTTGCTACAGCATCATACCCCCAAAATAAATTGGAGAAAGTGAACACTGACTTCTGAACGTTTCTGTTTTTTTAGAGGAGTTGGTCAGCGGTGGTTATCATGACAGAGAAGCCACAGTACACTTTACTTCCCTCTCTGCTACGGCCCGAGCAGCCCACAGAGAGGAAGCACTTCAGCTCTCTCTGTACCTGGATGTCAAAGATCACAGCTCCGTGCCCCATTTTCACAGCTCATTTTGTGAAATCTGCAGCACTCAGGCTGCACGGCTGCAGCAGGAGGTTACACGACCTCAGAGAATTCCCAGCGCGCTTCTACAAACTGCAGGCCGCCATTATCAAAAGGATCAGGGATCTGCCGTCCCCGCGGCTCGACAAAGCAAGACGGAGGACCTCTCTCAATCTCCACACATGCTCTGTTTGTTTCACAACTTACAATTGTTGCAGCTTTTGTCTGTGAAGTGGGGATTATGAGCTTTGGGTTTTTAGACAGGAGCATTTTTCATCTTTCATTCTTTTGCACGGGGCTCGGCCAAATAAATCTGGCGTGTTGTAAATCCACTGCTGCCCTGCACACATCACCTGTGAGCCCGAGCATGTAGGGAGAACCTGGCAACCATATGTGAGAGTGTTTCACAGGACGTTATCAAAGCTGCTTCAAGACACATTTCCAACTGAAAGAAATAAAAGTGACATTTCTGTGACAGGCCCTTATTATCAACCTCACACAGCGTTTGCATGTTTTGCTTCATGACTCACAGTGGCTTCCGACAGACTGCTCCTGTCAAGTGCATCGGAGCTGTGAAGCCTGCAGAGCTGAAGAAATGCTGAAGTGTGCGAAACTACAAATAAAATCATAACATCAGGAACATAATATCACCACCACATTGAGTTCTATTCTCCCAAGACCTGCAGGCACAGTCAAATGAAAGCAGCAGAAGGCTGTTGGGGGAATTATATCATGGGAGAAGAGAAAGCTTCAGTCGGAGCAGTCTATTATCTGTTATCATTTGGGAGGCTATCCGAAACAAGACCTTTAAACCACAGCCCAACCCTCTGAAGACCGTCTACCCACTAATAAACTGGCTTTTCAATTAGCACCTATCTGACATCACAACGATAACACAAAACCAATTACACGCTGCGCTGCCGATAACTCGTAATCCACTTAATAGGTCTGATTTGACTTCTTCTCTTTTCTGCTCGCCTTCCGCCGCTGCTGCCCTGGGGCTTTTTTTGTTCTCCAGCCAGAACAAGGTATCACTTTGAATTATCAGTGTTGAGGGCACATCTGTGATAGTGGGCCAGCCAATCACCTGGATGTCCTGATAGTGTGCTTCAGTGTTGGTGTACGGGGGGGTGCTGATGACACATGGACTCACAGAAGACATCACTTCGCTCTTTGTGTGTTCTTCAGATAACTAACCTTAACCCTAACCATATATTTTGTATGTATATGTTTTTACACTAAGACTGACAATTGCTTTCATTATTTATGAGGTATTTTGTCTTGAATAAAGGGACACTCTAGCAATGATAAAAAAAGTGAAAGAAATAATAATTTCCTGATCTTGTAAAATGCAGATGAAAACACAACATCCATGGCTGAAGTAATAGTGTTGGATATATTTAGAATATTCTTGGGTATACACAGATCCTTGCTGCTCTGCTGGACAGAATAAAACAAGACATTTCTGGATAGAAGAGCAGGAAGTGAGTCCAGTCCAACCAAACCCAGTTTGCTGCATGAGAGCTGCTAGATGAGGCTTCGTGGGAGCAGCAGAGCTGAATTAGTTGACTGAATGACAGCAGCTTTTAATCTGGAGTTGTTTCAGCTTTGTCAGATAACAGAGACCTTCCTCTAATGATGTCACAGCGAAAATGTGCTGCCTGCCTTGTTTGAACTAGACCGATGTTCAAGGTCCAGAAACCGTGCAAAATAAATCACAAATTTAAAATTTAAAATTTATACATGTCTGATTGATTTTCTTTCATCGACACCTGATGTGAGGCGTCTCATGCATCATACGATACACACATCAATCACCATTTGCATCAAAATGATATTTCACTTGGATCTTTTCTCATTGCTCACTGCATGTTCTCCCTGTTTAGAAAAAGCAAACAAAAGCCGATCCATTTTTTTGCTTCGGGGTGATTTGTAAGAATGGGTGGAAAAAAAAGTAGAGAGAGAGAGAGACAGAGAGAGACGGGAGATGCATTTATCAAATATGGCAATTTGCTTAATGGACTCTGACAAAGCCATTGGCGGTCTTTATTTAGATGCAGATGACTTCCTCCATTCTGGCTTCCTCTGTCACTCTCACAGCCGCCTGTCAGGGTAAAAGAGACGAGAGCTCCCTCCTCTTTCTGCAGACTGACAATCACTACTGCTGTCTGCCTGAGTATGAGACTGACTGACTGACGGCCGGTATAAATTCTCAATTAATGCAGCAAAGAGGAGAACGGGCCCGTCTCTCAGCTGAACTGCTCCATGTGTGTGAAGGCACAGGGTCACGGTCATCATGAGGTCTAAGAAAAAATGATAAATATTGAATCGTCTCTAATCTGGCATCACATCAGACTAAAAGCACAGCTGCCACTACTAAAAACAGCCCGGTGAAATGGTCCGATGGAAATAGTGTTTGTACTTATATGACATTATAAATACACCATGACTTTTAACAAATACACCAACAAAAATTAAGCCATTCTGCAGTCAATTGCTGTATTACTTACAAGTTTTAGGCCTGGAGGAGCTGATAAGGATGCAGCTAGCATATTGAGAGCACAGGGCTTTCCTGCACAGAAAAAAAAACTCACAGAGCAGTGGGTGTGTGTGTGTGTGTGTGTGTGTGTGTGTGTGTGTGTCCTGGAAACAGAGAGGTGGGGAGGAGGGGGTGGTTTAATGTTGAGGCAACAGTGCCCTCTTGTTAAAAAGAGGGAAAACATAACTATCTATCTATCTATCTGATCTGTCTATCTATCTATCTATCTATCTATCAAACTATCTTCTACTTCTATCTGATCTATCTTATATATAATCTATCTATCTGAATCTAAAATCATATCTATCTTTCTATCGATAAATCTATCTATCTATTTTCACTATCATCTGTCATCTATCTGATAATTGATAGATCTATCTATCTTTATTTCTAACTATCCATCTAACATAACCTGAATCAATCCATCTCATCTACAGCAGATCTATCTATCTATCTATCTATCTATCTATCTATCTATCTATCTATCTATCTATCTATCTATCTATCTATCTATCTATCTATCTATCTATCTATCTATCTATCTATCTATCTGTCCATCTATTGATCTGAAAAGCATTTCATTAGCATGGGACAGATATGTATTTATGCTCGTTCAATGAACTGAGAGTCTAATCGGGTGGATTTGTGCACTTATGAGCTTCATTGATCATTTCCTTAAGCTCTCACACTTTTACCGATCTGTATTTTGGATTAGGTCATTTTGTCCGTCTTTGACTTTTAATGGAATATAATAAGACATCTTTTTTCACTGCTTCATATGTTTTATTGGCTAAATAATTGATCAAATGAGAGTTTTGGAAAATAATGAATCTATAATGAGTCATCATTAGCTGCAGCTCTCAATTTAGTGGATTGAAACAAAAGGAAATAATACAAAGTAAACAAACTGAGATATTTTCTCTGTTTTGAAGAATTCCTCAAAGAAACAACGCCACAAACCGACAGAGATTTTTTTCACCATTTGTTTCTCAATAATTAGAGTGAAATCCTTCGGGCCTTCGCTTTGAGCATCGCACAATAAAACCTTCTCGAAAAATGAACACAACAAATGGAGTTCTTCTTCAATGAGGGGTTTAAATATGACTTTTGCGCTTAAGATGCATTAATGAAGATTAATCCCGAGCACAGTCACAGCATCAAATCCTCTGTGTCTCTTGCTGAAGAGGTGAGATTAGCAGAAATCCACCGGGGGAAATGATAAGTGGTTCTTCAAGTTGACATGGGAACTGAAGGCCTGCAGGGAGTCTGAGGAATTACCACTGTACCAAGGAAACCTGAACCAATGCTGAGCTGAAACGTGGAAACTCTGTCATACAAATGAGCCGGGAAGGAGATTTTAACATCTTGAGTTTCTCTGAATTCAGTCCAGGGTCAGTGGTTTTTACTTTGAGGGCAGAGAGTTAAAGAAGTCTTGACTTTGAGACGTCATTATAAGCAAACATATACACAGAGGCTTGACCGTTTTTCATTAGGACGTTATTAGGTCAGACATTATTTTAAAAGACATTTAGCTGCTCTTTGCTCAATGAATTATTAAAAAATCTATATCTCCTAAAAATGATATGCAAAAATAAAATCTTGATCCGCTCTCTGATCCACATCTGCTCCAAAGTGTAGTGGGTTATTCCTTGGTTCATGCACCAATCCCTCCAAATAATATCATGGAAATTGGTTGTGTAGTTTTTGTGTCATCCTGGTAATAAACAAACAAATACAGGCAACAATTTAATCCTCCTTGGCTAAGGAAACAAACTCTGAGGATATGATGTCTCATCCTTTCTCAATATGAAATGAACACGTTAATAATAATATCATAACATTCATTCCTCATATGATCATAGGGATCTAATGACCCAATGCGTCTTCCCAGGTTGGAATGAGAAGGTACGACCTTGTGTAGAGACACCCACCCACCCCCAACCATCTTCTGTCTGTGCGTGCCCCTGGGGACAGAGCCGTCACATTTCAGTTTGCAGGAGTGGGCCTGCATATCTGCTCAGCATTCATGAGTCAGCTACAGGCAGCAGCAGAAGTCATTACTGATGACATGACGATTTCAAGGCCTAATATTTGAATCAGGCACATGGGACAAAAGCATCGAATCAATGTTTTGTCATTGACTTGATGGAAAAAAAAGCAATTACTTCCATGCGTCAAGGCGATGAGAGGCAGCACAAAATCACAGGGCGACACATTACACACTGTTTCTACAGGAAAAGGGTCGTGTTGGGTCCTCGTCACCGCAGCCATGACAGAGGGGCGGTGATTGTTGTTCCCATCTGGACGCAGATTGAGTTTGGAGTGAGTCACGGGGGTTGCTAATGGAGTAACATCATATGATACATGCTTTACGGTGAGAGCAAAACAAGCTCTGCAGTTGTAGTCGACAGAAATAAAAGACTCTGCCCATTTTGAGTGTTTCACTTTATAATTCCCTCCCTCACTCGCTGACACAGTTCACTGTGATTTGTCTCTTTCGAAAATTGCTCTAATTGTGCGACTTGCTTTTCTGGGCGCACTAGAGCGAGCGACGGGGGCTGCGGAGCCGAACCACTCAAGTTCATTGATATTCCAGAACCTGCAAAAGTGGTCTGATCTCCTCTGAGAGCCAATTTGAACTATCAAATGAAATGTAAGAGAAGGAGGAGGTCTCTCCACGGTGTCAGTGCAGCACCGTAGGCCACAACCTACAGTGCTGCACCTGAGACCATTAAAGATGCATATATTACACACACAGCATGCTTTCATTAGTAGATAAATAAGTGCGACATTATGATGGTGATGTCTTTTAGTTCGCACCAACTCATTAAAACAAGCATTTAAGAGATGGGGGCGGAGAGCAAACTGTAAAAAGATAGCGACTGCTTTGTACGAGCTCCTTACAGGGAGGTTTTGTCACATATTAGGAGTAAGAATAAAAAAATTTTTAAGCTAATTTGTCAATTGTATTACAACAGAATAAGATGCACCTTCTTAAAGTGTTACCACGCTTCCCATAGAGCCATTTTCAAGCATCTTTTGTTTGAAAATGGCTCTATGGGGGGCGGCACATATCGCTCTGGGGCATGGACCATCTCTACATCACAAGGGGGGTTCCGGATATGATTTCCTTCACAAGCTGCATTTGAAGAGTCAAGGTCATCTTGACACACCACACACAATCATTCAACCCCTTCGTTTTGATAACTGGTCAAAAGTCATTTGGCAGCAACAAGCTCAGACAGACAAGAGACCTGGTTGTGAAGTAGCTGCTTGAATGTGATTGTGATCGAGGGTTAAAAGTTTAGAGGTAGTTCTGCAAAGGTAAAGAAAAGTTATGATTAAATATTAACTTTGTCAAGAAGAGGTTTGTGTCGGATTACAAAAAGTATTATACACAGTAATAAGTCAGTCAACTATTTGGTAAAATTATCAGAATAGCCTGTTTATCTGGCTATAACAATATATAATTTTTTTTAAACTGATCACATTTTTTGCACATAAATTCTTAATGTGAAAAGTCAGTAGCAAATATTACTTTTCCATAACCATAGAGGAAAAACACAAGAGGTACAATACACTCTTCTGACATCTGGTGGACCAAAAATAGAATAATTTGAAACAATAAGAACCTCAGACTGTGTTTAAATATTCTTAATTGCTTCTAATCCCTGGAACTGTGCCTAAATAGATAGATATATGGATGGATAGATGGTTAGATAGATAGATAGATAGATAGATAGATAGATAGATAGATAGATAGATAGATAGATAGATAGATAGATAGATAGATAGATAGATAGATAGATAGATAGATAGATAGATAGATAGATAGATAGATAGATAGATAGATAGATGATGATATGATAGATAGATAGATAGATAGATAGATAGATAGATAGATAGATAGATAGATGATATATGGATGATAGATGGTTAGATAGATAGATAGATAGATAGATAGATAGATAGATAGATAGATAGATAGATAGATAGATAGATAGATAGATAGATAGATAGACAGACAGACAGATAGATAGATATTTAGATGTAAATCAAGTTTTAGTCCCTGTGCAGAAGTTGCAGTACCGATAGTGACCCATGGGAGGCGGCTGTGAGAGAGAGAGAGAGTACCAGTCATTAGTAGAAAACGAGTCTTGTTCCCTCTTTGCTCATAATGATCAGTGATAATAATTTATAATTTATAATATTAGTGTAGAAAACAGAAAACAACTCAAATTCATTTTCAGCTTCGTTATTGAAAGTCACGTGGCTCATCAAGGCGTGAGGCGCCGTCGCTTAGCAACCCACGGGGTCCAAACAAGCCCGAACAGCGGCCCCAGAGGAGACGTGACACATTAGCACATGTGTTAATTAGCTTATTATTGTTGTTTACAGTAGAACACACAACTCGATCAGTCTGTGAAGATAAATCTGTTGAATTGACGAGTCAACCAAATGGCAGCCAAGAAGAAAGAAGCGAGTCTACAGGTTAAACAGCCCACGACGTGGTTTCTGTCCCGATGAGCCCAGTTTCCTTCTTCCTGTGATGCTTTAAGATGATTTCAGTAACTTGTATTCGTGTTTTCTTGTCCAGGCGTGTGTCACAACCCAGGAGCAGTGGGAGGAGATGCTCGCCACCAAAGGTTTAACAGGTAGGATCCTCAGAAGTAATAGAGTTGTTGTATGTCCTATTTAACTTGAACGCATCACTGCAAACAGCTGTTAATAAACTGTGTGTAATTTACTGTGTGCTGCTGCCCCCCTGTGTTCACCGAGATAACTGCAGATTGAATTCAGTGAATTGCAGTCACTAATATGATGTATAGACTGTTTTGTTGTACAACATGTGATGATGACTGGATAGAACAATCAACCAATCATCAATGATTATTGTCTCATCTCCTCTGTTCTTCTTCTAGTTGTGGATGTGAACCAGCAGTGGTGTGGTCCCTGTCGAGCTGTGGTCAGTCTGCTGCGAAAGATAAAGAACGAACTGGCTGATGATCTACTGCATTTTGCCACAGTGAGAAAAATGTTCTTTTTTAAATTTAAGAATTAAAAAAATGATTTTGTGAGGAAGAATCCCTAAACTTGTGTGTGTGTGTGTGTGTGTGTGTGTGTGTGTGTGTGGTGCAGGCCGAGGCAGACAGCATCGATGCTTTGGAGAAGTATCGGGGGAAATGTGAGCCCACCTTCCTCTTCTATGGGGTGAGTGTGTGTATGTGTGTGTCTGTGCACGTGCTGTATATACATGTTGTTACTGTAAATGTGTGTTAACGGTTGATCACATATAGCATGAGCCATCAGGTGTGTGTGTGTGTTTGCATACATATTCTTCCATAAAATGTGCTTCTCTAGTTATCTTAGTAAGATGTTGCATTACAACTCATGATGAACATTGTTATTTTTTGTTTCTGAATCAGGCACCAATAAAACACTTAGTTGCTCCCACTTGTACGTATATAGAAACGTTGGCACTGACGAGGAAATGAGACCACGAGGAACAAGGGAGTTGTGAGGAAATTAGATGTAAATTATGTAGTAAGAGTATGTTACTGGTATCTGATTTATACAGAAAAATTACACCATAAACTGTGATGCTGCATAAAGGTGCTAACGATGTAGGCCAGGTAACAGAGCCACCTAGAGTTGTAACCTCTCTGGTGTTAATGCAATATTCTGCACACTATTTCATGCTTATTGTTAAATCTCTGTTATCAGTGTTATCGATATTCCTGACGCATCGTTTTTTGGATCCTTCCTCTGTCTGATGAAAAGGGGGGGGAGCTGGTGGCTGTGCTGCGAGGGGCCAACGCTCCTCTGCTCCAGAAGATGATTGTAGAGGAACTGGCCAAGGAGAAGTCGGTCCTAGAGCAAGGTGCTGAACGCAAAGTGGTGAGCAGACACACGCACACACACACACACACACACACACACACACACATGTTATCCACTCACACCTGTGTTATTATAGACAGCCATCTCTCCAGCGAGGGTTTTTATGTGTTGTGTCTCTCAGGTAAAGGACGATGGTCTATTGTCTTATGAGAATCCAGAAGAGGAGGAGGTGCCTCAGCAGTCAGAACATGAAGAAAGCATAACTGGTAATGTGGAAACAACTGGTAATGTTGGTCATTTTCTGAATAGTCATCAGTGTTGTTATTGTTGGTTATGTTATGACTATCATGTACTGGCATCTCCGTGAACCATTTTCAATTATATCCGCCTCACTGACCATCTTTCAAACTGCTCTCTGCTCCTCCAGTTCCTGCCAGTAAATCCTACACAGTGGCCATCATCAAACCAGATGCTGTTGCTCACGGCAAGGCGAACGAGATCATTATGAAGGTACACAGAGACATGCTCACATTCTGGGAAGATGAGATTGTCTCCAGCCGTCCTGCTGATATGATTTCATCAGGCTCTGACGTGTTTCCCCTGGTTAGATTCAAGACGCTGGGTTTGAGATCCTGGCCCACGAGGAGCGCACGCTGACTGAGGCTGAGGCTCGAGACTTCTACCAACACAAAGCAGCAGAGGTAATCATACAGGGAACTAAGAGAAACTGAGAATATGATGCAATAATTGCAAAAATATTAAAAAGGTGAGAAATCTAATAATAATAATAAATTTGATTTCACGACACCTTTCTAGACACCCACCTTACAATATATCATTAATAAGCACTTGAATAATTAAGGTAAAACCAAGTGTTAAAATTGCATCAGGAGACACAAACACATTAAAGTTCATCATAAGTGAGTAAAAGTAACACGTAAAAACTAATATATACGATTTATTGCAGAGACTGATGACCTGGTCAGACCAACGAATGTATTGAGTGTGTGTGTGTGTGAAGTTCATCTGGGTCAATATGCCAATGGGAGAGTTACGCACAACGGAAAAACAATTTCAATTAGTTTGCAATACGTCACACTTCCATGGTTATCTCTGCACAACACAGCTGCTGAATAGGCAGTTTTTTTATGTGCTTATCACTAGTGTTTGTGATGAGACTACATGATCCAGAAAAGACTGGAGTTGTGTTTGTGACATTTACGTGTTGTTTCCCGCCTGTCCTCGTCTCTGCGTGTGTGTTTCTGATGCCGGCTCTCAGGATTGCTTTCAGGACTTGGTGCAGTTCATGTCCAGCGGCCCCTCCCACATTCTGGTGCTGTCTCAGGTCGAGGGCTCGGCCGGTGTGGTGCCGGCGTGGCGTGAGTTCATCGGCCCGGCAGACATCGAGGAAGCCAGGAGGGAAAAGCCAGAAAGGTTAGTTAACGGAAATTATACATGCACATTCCTTTTAGAAGAAAAGTTGAGTTGAGAAAAAACATCAACATCATTACACAGTGTAATGCAGCGTGAAGAAAATTGTCATTGCTACAACAAATATTTGTTTGTAAAGACACTTATTCATGCACCATTGACTGCAACTGTGTGAAACAATCTCAATCTAAAGTCTGGGAAAGAGAACGAGCAGCACATTCGCTCAGCCGCTCCGTCAGACACACCCACACAGAATGCTTCTCTCTGGGCGAGCACCAGCAGAGCAACCATCTGCTCTGCTCTCCTCTCTCCCCCCCTGGCGTCCTGCAGCTTGCGGGCACAATACTGCACACAGCCACCGTTCAATGCAGTGCACGGCAGCGAGGACAGCGACCAGGCCAGCAGGGAGCTCGCTTTCTTCTTCCCCAACTTCAGGACGGCCTCGGCAGCGGAGCAGCGGGATGGGGAGGAAGAGCGTGTGGAGAGGACGCTGGCCCTTATCCGGCCTGACATTGCCAGGGAGAACAGAGGTGGGGCCCGTGCCAAACGCATAAGCACAAAAACACACGTGTGCGGGTGCAGATACACACAAAAGGTGGATCATGTCAGCGTAGTGGGGCCGCTCCCTGATTCGTTGATTACTGTAAATGACATGGTTGGTTTGTGTGTGTTGTTCTGCAGGAGACGTCCTGGCCCAAATCCACAAGTCCGGTTTCTCAGTGGCCCTTCAGAGAGAGGTGATGTTGACAGAGGAGCAGGTCAGACAGTTTTACTTCCAACATGTTGAGGAGGACTACTTTCCAGCCCTGCTGAGAAGCATGACCAGGTACTTGACACATCCATCCGTCCGTTGAGGGATGTGGGAGGAGCTGGAGCCGATCCCAGTTGACATTGTGCGAGAGGCGGGGCACACCCTGGACAAGCCATCACATGTAGAGACAAACATCCAGTCATGTTCACATTCACACCTACAGTCAATTTAGTGTCTCCAATTAATTCGCAGGTTGCTTCTGCAAAGGTTTATTTAACATGTGTGGTTGTATTTACAGTGGGCCGGTGCTAGCTCTGGCTCTAGCCAGAACAGGGGCTGTCGAACACTGGAGGAGCATCCTTGGTCCGGCTGACGTTAATAAAGCCAAAGAGGAGAGTCCTGACTGGTGAGTGGTGGAACCCTGTCAGATTAGTTTACACAAATCTGTGTTTAAAGATTAACTAAACCCTTAAACACCCCCTTTCAGTTGAAAAACAATGGATACAGGTATTTTTGCACTGTTGCTGATAGATTTAAGTCCAAAAGGTGACATTTTAGTGCATCTACCCATCACAATGACTGCCCTCTAGTGTTTAAAGAGAGAAAAGGTATCACCCCATTTGCACCTTCAACAATCACACAGTAGGTCACCATCTAGACAGCACTGTATTTTACAAACAGTAGCTTAGGCCCCCATACAGGTTAAATTTTTTCTCGCTCCACCTCCGAAGCACCAAGTTCCCTCCAGTCTCCTGGAGTTTAACTTGGAAATGTTAAAAGCTCAATAATACCTGTAATTTTTGCTTCTGTGTTCCTCACCATCAGTCTAAGGGCCCAGTTCGCTGTTGAGAATGAAACCATCAACCAGCTGCATGGCAGTAGAAGCCAAGAAGAGGCCGAGCGGGAGATCGACTTCTTCTTCCCCAAGCAGAGGACGCTGGCGGTTATCAAACCGGACGCCATGGAGGAGCACAAAGGTTCTGTCCGGTCAACAGTGGTCCCCAACCCCCGGGCCGTGGGTCATTTGGTACCGGGCCGCACAGAAGAATAAATAAATTACATTTTTTCTGTTTTATCTATTATCCGGTCATTTTTCAAAATAAAACGGTGTTTTATTTTGAAAAACTACCGGATCCTCTCGTTTATGACTCATGCTTTACGCATTTCAAGACGCTTGTCTCGGTCACGTCACTTTTTCGCTGAACACAAACCAACACGGTATTTGTCGGACCCATTTATCCACAAACCAGGTGAATCCAGCATGTCTGTTTAAGAAGAAGAACAGCTGCTGGAGATCGCAAATGACGGCGGCCTTAAAAGTATGTTTGAGAAAACAACTCCGGTGTCCTGGAATAAAGTCACGGCAGAATACCCTGAGATCACCACAACAGCACTAAAAACTCTGATGCCATTTCCAACATCCTGTCTGTAGTGACATCGGTGGATTTTTTTTTAATTAACGAATTAATTTTTTATTTTAAATAACCAAAAAAAACCTCTCCAAATTCCATTAAATAAAAAAAAATCTACCGCTGTCACCAGAGGTACCAGAGGAACTCCGTAATGAGGTTCCGTAGACACACCTTAACGGCCTAACCCTAACCCTAACCGTGAAAATATTGTCTGACATCCAACCGGTCCGTAGCGCAAAAAAGGTTGGGGACCACTGATTTAGAACAATACCGAAATGGTCAAATATACTTTGGTTTTCACAGATGCACAGTCGATGATATCATTTTGAAACATTTCTTCTGTTCCCTCTAACAGAGAAGATCCTGGAGGAGATCCATGCCAGTGGCTTCTCTGTGACGCAGCTGAAGGAGACGGTGCTGTCCAGGGAAGTGGCCGAGGAGTTTTACAAAGAGCACAGGGAGAAGCCTTTCTTCGGCCAGCTGGTGGAGTTCATGTGCCGGTTAGTTTCACCTGTCGTTTAGTTTGACCCCTGTTCTCAGGAGCAGGCCAAAGGAACCAAGGCAAACCGAGCCTCATCCTTTGGGGCGGCTGCAAGTTTTCCTCTATTTTTTAACAGTCATCCTAGCAGCTCCGAATCAAGGCGGCCTCGGGCAACTGGCGAGAGAGTCCATCTCAATTTCATTCTTAGTTCTACAGCACATCTAGATTTTTATCTTACGCTCCGATGGGCCCCTACACTTGGTGGTTACACAACTGCTCGGACGCAATGGGCAGAGAGAAGGACGCAGCTGGGCACTTCAGCTTGGAAAACTACCTTTACCATTAGATTTCTCAATGTAAGTTCAGTTTTAGCCTTAATGGATGGAGAATTACAAGCAACACATGTCTCCAGACAGACGCACACCAGGGACACTCAAGGCTGCAGTTAATGGTTATACATTGAGCTCTGTGACCTTGACCGGTGGTGGTAACACTTACAATGCAGTTAAAGCATCTCCCAGAAACCACTGATGTCTTGATTATCGGATAAGTTCTCATTTAGACGTTTAGAGGTTGAAACTCTGGAAGGTTAAATGAAAAAGGCAGTTTTAGAGTGTCACCTAGTGTAGTGGTTTGATTAGCTATGATTTTGTTTTAACAGCATTTTAACTACTACATATAGTTTGAAGCAGACCGTTGAAGTTGAGCTAGAATGGCCTCCACCAAGGACCAATAGAATCCTCTTGAACTCACATTTACATTATTAAATAATTACTATTTCATATAGAACCACAAATTCTTATCTGAGAAATCCAAGAACATGTTAAAAATACACCACAACTCACATGTTAAAGAAAGTTTAAAAAAAATTAACTATCCTTCTACCAAGTTCCGTTGTAATCCGTCTTGTAGTTTTTGCATAATCTTGATAACTAACGCTGACTAAAACATAACGACTTAATAAAGTGATGCTGTAATAAGAATTATTTTTAACAGAGGCTCCCAGGATATTTGCATGTTTTAAGTAAATTCAGCTCAGTTTTGACCCAGATTCTCAGACTGCAAAATTTAAATAGAAAGAATAACAAGGTTGACAGCTGCATTCCGGCTTCACTGTTTGAAAGATGTCAAATGCATTAATGGTGAAAGGTGAATGTTCATCTCCCAAATCCATCAGCATCCAGTGGTCAGATTACATATAACTCATAATCCAACAAGGTATTTCAGCAGTGCTCTGTATGCAGGGCAGACTTTACCCATGAACCAACATTCTGTCTGTTACATGTATATGAGCATCCTGTCCTTGTTGGTTTCAGGGGGCCCTGCATGATGCTTCTCCTGACTAAGGAAAATGCAGTTGAGGAGTGGAGGGTCATGATGGGCCCCACAGACCCTGACCAGGCTAAGGAGACTTCCCCAAACTCTCTGAGGGCCCGTTTCGCCTGCGACATCCTCCACAACTCAGTCCACGGTGCCTCGAACGAGCAGCACGCTGCGGAGAAGATCCGCTTCATCTTCGGTGAAATCTGCACAGAGGCAGAGATCAACAGTGATGGACATAGTGACGTGATAATTGCAGGTAATGATCCGATGCATCAGACACCAGTCATTTCCATCGGGTTTCCGATAATAAAAATTGTGTTCTGATATTTTTTACATCTTGTTTCTTGCTTCTGCTAGAAATAATAGCAGAATGTAGCCATATTTATTGTGGTTGAAAATCCATTATTCAAAGATTCTGTTTGAAATAACGAGTTGTTTCTTTTAGCCGAGCAGGAAGATGGTCCTGCAGATGAAAACACAGGAAAGTTACAATCTCAGATCGAAGAAACATCTGATAACCAACAACAACAAGAAGAAGGTATGAGATGAGTTTCACTGATACATTAGCTGCATGATGGAGAAACTCACCAATATTGTGTTCTTCAGTTTTCAGGTGTTTGCTTCATAAAGTCATATTCAGAAAGCTCCCTTTAACAAGAAGGGGTGTTTTCTCCTGACTGAGAGAAAAACACCACTTATCCTCATGAGTGTGTCCCAGAAGCTGAGATGTAACCTGCTTTTATAATGTCTTATTGGTCCACGGTGCAGTAAATCTGGACCTGTTGCACTTAAAGCATCAGTACAATTCCTTTCTCTGATCGTAGTATAAATGGTTAAGGAGATAAAATGCTGCACCTGAGCAAAGTCTTTAGCTGATCAGCCATTCAATGTAACTAATGTTTTAGTTGCAGGATCAACAGAATCTATCTCAGTTGTTCTTATCATCCTCTTTTATTTTACAGCCGACCCACAAAATGCAAATCCTTGCAGTCCACAGACGGGAGAGAATGACGATGCAGAGCGCTCAGCTTGAACCTAATGTTTTCCTTTTTATTGTTGGCCACTTCCGCAACACTACGATTAAATCATAGTACGTTTTCTATGAATCATGTCACAACATTAATAAGGCACGACAATAAAATAGGCATCGATTTATTACTGATTAATGTATTGATCTATAAACAAATAGAATGAATTACAAAGTAAATTATTTGACCTTTTAATTGGTAACATAAAAATAGTTCAAATAAAAAATTAGGATCAAAGAAACAACATAAAACAGACAATAAGTAAAAAACATTTGAGGCATGTTTGCAAAATACATAAGTTCAGTCATGATCAACAGAAAAAGACACAAATAAACAAAATAATTTGTCAGTAAAAGTCATCTGTGATGTTGTCAAGAGGTGTCCTCGGGGGGGGCGTTGTCCCAGTCGTCTGCGGCCTCCAGTAACATGGCCTCGTCGATGTCGTCCTCAGCTGTGAACGATCTCTGGAACATCTCCATGATGCTCCTCTGTTTCGGGTCCTGGAAAAATCCAAACAATCATGTTCAAGATACCCCAGACATGTAGCTATGTGAATTATGTTGTCCTGGGTAGTCTCATGTAAAAGTATTTGATGCATAAACATGTGTAAACGTCTCATTTATTTATATACATATGCAGGATTTACCTTTGAGTGGAAACTGGAGGTCACTGCGTTGTCTGAGAAGTTAGACTCAGAAAGACCCACTTGTTGTAAGACATTCATTTTCCCCTGGATCATTGGCCTGAAACAAAAAATAAATAAATGATCATAATAGAGCAGACACCATTTAACTCACTGTTTCTCCCAGTACGCATATAAAGCTGCCCCCCTGCTGGTTCAGTTTTGGCTCAGTGTCTTGCAGCAGTGGACGACTGGTGAACACGAGAGGAAACAGTCTGAACACAGGGTCATCCTCAGTGATGGAACACGTCAGGATAGACACATACCACAGGTGATCATCAGCAGTTCCCTTGGCAACCAGGTAGTGAATGTTCACACTCTTGGTTTGGCCAATGCGGTGCACCCGATCTTCTGCCTGGATGAGAACCTGCAGAGAAATGACACAACAAAAAAGTAGCAGCTGAAGTTTTACATTACTGAATCTTTACTGTCCTCATCCAGGTGCAATAACTCCGATGAACATGGTAAACAAAATTCAGTTGTAAGCAGAACACAAATATGATTCTTCTGGATTTGTTCCGTTTCAAACACTTTATTTTTAGAATTGGAGGTTTGCCTCCATGTCACATCTTCACATCACTTCCCACTCCCCTGTTAGCCTGGAGAGTGCGGGGGTGTGAACAAGCTCCTCTGACAGACAGAGCTGGAATGATTTTCCAATGTGAAACGGTTATTTCTAGGAGATGTCAAACCTTAAATTGAAAAAATAAAATTGGCTGCCAAATAGAGAGAAGTTCTGCTGCATTTTACGTACTGAATGTATCATCCTTGGTCTTTCTATACTCACAAAGGAATACCTGCATTTACTACCAAACATTTTCACACAGGACAGATGCTGCAGATGTGTAGCCTTGATGTTCTTCAAGCCATGAGATAGGATTATAATAATAATGGATTCTAAAGATAATAGCAGAATAGCAGTAAACACCTGAAGTCCTCTTCCCTAAGAACTTAAAGCAACACCATGCAACTTTTACTGAGCAGCAGCGCCCTCTGCAGCCACAGGTGGTGATTCATTCTGTTGATGGTCGAGGGATTAAACAGTTTTCATGGAGAGAAGAATCTCTTGACTGTATAGACCCACTCACTGAACTGAAACACAACGGAACGCAGGGGTTACCCATGATCCTCTGCTTCCTGAACCAGAGGACTACTGCTGTACAAAATACTCCAAACTGTGTAGAATACTTCATGTTTTAAAGAGTTTCCTCACTGAATATCAGAGACAAATAGATATTTTTAATGACTATGGTCTTTTTAACTCATCTAATGTTCGAGCAATACTCTTTAGCGTTCCGAAAGAAATTGTTTCAAAGACATGCAGTATTTTTTCTGTAACATCATGGTGGCTTACTCCGGGGTTCCAGAACAGCTCTGCAAAGATCACCAGGTCTGCGGAGTGCAGGGTGATTCCCATGTTCGCAGCAGTGATGGACAGAACAGCTACACACGCTTTGGTCGAGTTCTGAAACTTGTCACACAGCTGCTGTCGCTCAAGTGAAGGCGTGGCCCCGTCAATACGAATGAAAGGGACATCCTGCATGGGGAGGCAAAAGACCATTATAGTTTCGTTGTACTATTTTCAGTACAATTTCACAACAATTACTCTTAAAACATACACTGATTTAAAGACAGAACATTTAATTTGCATATGTAGCCTTTTGGAGACTGATAACTTACTCACCTTTTTCCCCAGTTCACAGGAGATATGATCCAGAACTAACTTATGATGGGCGAACACTAGAAACTTCTCCCTCCCACACTCCAGCATGTCCGTGATGTACTCCCTGCCAGTGACAGACACACACACAGCTCTCCACTATTTTTAAAGAGGCACATTGGAATATTCCGTCTACTTCTCTTCACATTATCTCAAGTCCAGAGCTATCAAAATGATCCGACAGAAGATTCTGATCAGATTCACATTATTCTCTCGTTGCTATCTAAGATGATTCAGCTGAACTGATCCCCGTCATTAAGGGGTCTGCACTTACATAATCGCTTGTAGCTTGGCTTCAGAGGTGCGGTTATAAAAGATGAGGAGGGCTTCCTTCTCTTCCGTTTTCTGAAACAGATAAGAAACGACACAAGATAAGAACTGACAGGATTGTGTTTGATGATTTGATAGGAGTCCTATTACACCGAGGAGCGGTGGGATTATGCACAATCAAGCTCAGCAACTCGTTCCCGTCTGAGTGTACGAACACTTAAAACACGGCTCTCTGGAGGATTCTAGGTCAGTTTAAAAGCACTTGTACGTGTCTGAGGCCTGGAAGGACTGATTCGGCTCAACAAGGGTCTTTAAGCATTTTCCTGACTGTGATGACATTTTAATCACAGAGTAGAAGTAGAAATTACCTTAGAAACAGAAAATAACTTGTGTGCTGTTGAGGAAAGTATAACATTATATACCTACAACACATTTATTATATTTAAAAGGATTTCTGTATCATGGTAGATATTTAGAGAGATATGAAATGTCAAAGAAACCTCAGTCTTCGAAATCGTACATGTCATGTCAGAGGTAATCCACCTCTGGACAAAAATATGTGCAATGTTTTTAGGGTTGACAGCTTATATATCAGAAACATTTTATCCTGAGGTTTGGGTAGAGAGGGTTATAAAGAGACTGTTATTACATCTCTCAGAGCAATAAACTGATATATGTTTTTTTTTAGGTATTTATCAATTCCTGCCTCCCAAAAATGCCTGCACTCTATTTAGTTTTGGGTAAATTAGGAAGTTAGTTAAGTAGTTAATGGTCTCTGATAGAGGAAATTCAGTGTCACACCCACATTCTCAAACTATTCTATGAAACAAACAACAGAGCAACATCAAGCAAACAGTAGACATCATTAAACAATGAAAACAGCAACAACACACAGGGAGATTTCATAACTATGAGATCTTTGGTTATGCGTGTTAGTTTTGTGCAGCTTGTCAAAGAGAGCATTCTAAAGAAATGAGTTGAGAAATAAATAAAAAGGGCCGGATAATACTTCATATTTGTGACCTACGTTGCGATGTTCTTTGGACAACTCTTTGGCAGCGGCCGACAAGGCCGCTTTCATGCGGGCGCAGATCCCATCTATGGTCACCGTGACAACCTTGCGCTGTTTAGCAGGAAGCTGGGACAGGACTTCGGATTTGAGACGGCGCAACATCAGAGACTCTTCCAGCAGCAGCTTCAGCTCCCCAAGATTAGAAGAGCCGGTGTAGTCCCAGCCCCAAGTCGTCTGGAGGCGATTGGAAGGAGGAAGATGAAGAAGAGACAAAATGAATGTGCTACAAGGGGACATGTGGCAGTTGGCCAGTACACTTAACTGGTAGTGTGGGGAAAGAGCTATAAATACATTCAGCTTCTTATCATTATATGCCTTGCTAACACTACTGTGTATATTTTTTTAAAGGATATTTGCCAGTTTAAAAATTATATTCTTTGATTTACAAAATATCTCCATCCAGATGAGAACACAAAAACTACAACTAACGCTCATACAAGGCCAGGCCAGTAGGTGGCGATAAAGTCTACATCAACTATCGTATAACTCTCTCTGAACTTATCGAGTGAGCTTGTCTCGTTCATTACGTTATCGAGCCCAGCCCTACATCGCAGTGGAACAAATAAGGACCCGTCAGGATTAAACTACCTGCTTGGCGTCGCAGTAGCGCATCCCGAAATCATGGTAGCGAGGGAAGAGTGAAGGTCTGACGGCCAGAATCTGGGTGTAGAGCTCACAGGGCCGGGACATGGCCGGGGTCCCAGACAGAAGAATCACTCTCTTGGCTGCCTGAGGATGAAAAGAACAACTCGTCACATCACCGCTGACAGAGTTTCAGAGTCAGAGCAGAAAATAAACTCAACTAAGATAAAATGAGGTATGTATTTTAGAATATATTTTAATATTTTTAATACATTCTTTACTTAATATATATTTTACTTATTTTTATAAATATAATATATCCAAATCTTTGAGGAACCTCTACAGTGACAGCCATAATTATGCATTGGTATATTGCTAGATATAAAAGGTATTTAGACATTTTTGGATACTCGCAACAACTTTCCTAGAGGATATGAATGTTTGAATTCAAATCTGAACTCTTCTCAGAGTGCATCCCTCCGTCAAAATCCATTCATCCATTATCTATACCGCTTATCCTTTCAGGGTCGGAGGGGGAGCTGTAGCCAATCCCAGCTGGAATCAGTCGAGGGACAGCATACACCCTGAACAATTTAGAGTCTCCACTTATCCTAACCCAAATCTGCTCGTCTTTTGACTGAGGGAGGAAACCAGAGTACCTGGAGAAAACCGATGCTGACACAGAGAGAAAATGCAAACCTCACTGCCGAACCTGGACTGGAACCAGCAACCTTCCTGCTGTCAGGCGACTGTGCTAACCTTGCAGTTCTACCACACTGGTAAGGTGCAATAAATATTAAATAAAAAGGCAATTGTCTGATGACAGAAATCCCAGATCTGGTTTGCAGTGGAAATCAAATCAACTGATCCTTTGACAAGATAGCCAATAGACCGAGATTGTTTGTGAACAAATATTAAGGAAACGTTTTATGGAGGCAAATTTATACCTCAATATCCAAGTGAATCAGATCTGTGAACAGAATCACTGACGTATTCTGTGATCTACTGCAGTAAGGTAAACAAGTACACATATTACTTCTTTAATTTAGATCGTAAAACACAATTTTAGATAAGAGAAGAGAAAGTAGATCACCTTCAGCAGAGGCAAAGCAGCTTTACACCGAGCCGTCTTTATGTTCTTCAGGAAATGGGACTCATCCTGCACAGAATGACAAAAGTAAAGTTTTCACAACATTATCGCTATAAAAGTGGAAATTTGTTTCTAAAATCGATAAGTCTAACTGACAGAGGAGGAAAAAGGATTTAGAGCCATGTCCAAATAATATACAGCTGACCATGATAAGAACATTGAAGGGGTCTCCAGGCTGCTGCTTGTCCATCCTGCTCAGCAGGTCGTAGCTGACGATGTTGACCAAGCCGGAGCGCAGGTTGTCTTTGGCCTTCACCACCACATTGATGCAGTCAGGACTGAGGGAGGGGAGCCAGCGTCTGAAGGCCTACACACAGAGGCAGAGGTTACTATTGATTTTCAGGCAGTGCAAATGTCAATCTGTGCAATTTGTAATAAGCATCATGGAGAATGATCTTATGGCTGACAGCTGGTTGTAAGGTCATAGTTCATCCTAGCTACTATCACAGGGTCTGCATTAATAGACAATCAATCGTGTAGTTTGGAGAAGAAAAAAAAGTTTCTGATATCTCATTCGCCTTGTCAATCTGGCTTAAATCATAGCTCTCATTCTTTGCAGTAGAGACCAACAGTGCAGATAAGAGACGAGCCAGACAGAGTAAGTGTGTTTTAATGGGTCTACATCCAGTGACTAAACTGCTCTGTGATTCCAGCTCCTGATTGGGGGGGGACTGTATTTGATCCAAGATATCTATTTAGAGAACAGGCTGTCTCGTCTTGTCAAGAGACAGAAGGCCAAGTAGAGCGCTTCTGAAAATGTTCTGTTACTGCAGCCTGTTAATGCTGCTGCAGAAAATAGATGTCGCAGCACATGGGACGTGTTCAGGACAAACAACAGACACCTGACAGGAATTGTGAAATGATTGAGTATTGACACAGACAAAAACGCACTAAGACGTCAAACAAGTGTGGAGCTGCCACAGTGGTTTTTGTGGTAAAAGATTTGAAATGGTCTGTTTATCTACTATGTGAAAAAAATACAAGTCTGAAACATTACGCAAAGAAGTGCAGTGCTGAAAAAATATTTATATATAGATTCATATTTTAGTCAAATGACAAAAAGAATAAAAAGCAACTGTTTTGATAATCGATTCATTGTTTTACTTTTCCAGCACAGACTACAGACTTGTAGAAACAAGGATTACATAACAGCTCCAGAAAGTAAAGCCCACTGTTGACAGGCTGTAATAAACCCCACCTCCTCCTTCATGTTAGCAGATGGGACATGGACAAGATTAGAAAGTCAAAGTACACATTGAATACATTTTTCAACAAGGTGGTTTCTGTCGTTCTTGGTAGTTCTTATCACAGTAATGACGGTTAAACACTAACAACAACAGTAAACACGAATGGCCCGGAGTAGAGCCCATACCTCCACAAAAGCCCAATAGTATTCTTAAATTCAATCAAGCCGAAACCAAATTAAATACTTATTCATGTCAAAGCCCTGGTTTATTTCATCTAGACCCATGAATAATTCTCTGCGAAAACTGTGACAACATTGAAAGATGCCCTCTCTCCAGGATCCGCCCCCTCATCTCGATTCGTACAAATTCCAATTGGCTCTTTGCTGACCAGTACTACAGCCATTCACCAATTTCACAAAAATCAGTGAGGTAGCTTTTGTGTCATCTTACTTATAAAGAAACTTACAACCCAACAAACAAACAAACAGGGTTGAAAACCTCCCTGACAATATAATACTAGATTTGATGTCAGGAAAAGCAGATTATCAGTGAGGGAGAATACAAAAAAGTAGCTAAATAAATCAGCTGTGTTGGCATCTCCATCAAAAAGCAATGCTTCACACTTCTGGCAACACACCTGCCCCCTTGAGAGAGAAAAATGGAAGCTTGAAAATCAATACTACCATATTTCCTACTAAGGATGAAGCACCTAACAGAGTGCAAGCACTCCTCGGGGACCAGTATTAACATTCCTCGAAAGCAGAGCACTTTAAGCAGAAAGCCACATTATAATGTGTCGAAGCTTTGCTGAGGGGAGATTAGAGGGATATCCTTAAGATGGTACCTGCTGACCTAATGACACCATGAAATGGAAACAAAGTGATTAACTATTAAAACCCAACAGGTAATGAGCTACTTTTCTTTCAAGGCACAACTTGGGAGTAACAGAAGCGGCGGATGTTCTTACCTCAGCCCAGGTGAATCGTACGGAGGAGGGAGCCACCACCAGCAAGGGCCACTCATTCCTGTAATAGGCTGCTATGCAAATGGCCTGCACGGTCTTTCCCAGACCCATGTCGTCAGCCAGGAGGAGGCGGCCTTGCTTAAACACTGCAAAACTACAGGGACATGAGCAAATAACCAAATTAAAAGCTACAGCAGGAACTCACAAAGATCAAACCATTATAAATCACCTCATTTGATATCACAAAGGAATGGCACAAAAATATTGACTCATTATGATAAGCATCTCTTCATTTACACAAGAGCAAGCAAATTGTAGATAAGACTCCGTCTCCTGGTATTGAGTTATTGGCTACAGCGTGCAGATCAAGCAATAAAGAAACCTACTTGACCCCCTCCCTCTGGAAGGGCATAAGGCTGTTGGTGAGCGAGGGTTCGATGGCGGACAGGTCTGCCTTTGGGACGTCCAAGGACCTGGCTTCAGTCCCATCAAAACTGGCAGAGAAAGCCTGGATTACTGCCCTGGGCAGAGGCTCCACCTCCACTGCTGCTATCCCACCAAGGAGATCCACTGGGTATGGAACATAGCTCGGTAAGACAAGATGGCAAATGCAACAGAGACAAAACAAAGAGATAAACCTGCTTTATAAAGCAAATGCTGTTACTCACTGAGTTTCTTAAAATCTTCAAGTGAGAAGCTCCATTTTCTTGTTTTCATGTCTGACACACACACAAATGGAAAAAGTTAATTCAGCATCAAAGACCGTAAAGTGTACATACAACAGAAAACTCCTATTTGATAACATGAAGTCACTGTTACCATAGCTGCTTGTTGGCATTTGCTTGAATGCTGCAATGACATCAACATTGTAGCCGACGTCAACCTCAAACTTGTTGGGAGACACCAAGATGCACTGGCCCTGCAAAGTGGCTCCAGGTTTCTGCCAGCCGCTACACAGCTTCAGCAGCGCCCCCAGCGCTGCAGCGTTACTGGGTCGGCAGGACGCAACATCCACCACTTCCATTCCCTCCAGAGGCCTCAGAGACACAGAGGCAATAGAGGCTGCCTCCTCCACTGCAACAGAGAGTCAAGATGGGGGAGATGCGACAGCAAGTCAGACTAAATAAATACTATGTCATGCCTTAATAGTTATTATACTTCTGATAAAATGTAATATCAGTGAATGTCTCTCCATGAATATTTTCCTAATGTACACACTGAGCTGCTGATAGTCCTCCAGGCTGAAGTTCCACATCTTTGTAGCAGGGTCTAAAATAGAGAAGAATACTTTTTCAACTTTAACATCCGAGAAGGAATCTGCTTTTCCATTGACACTGCTACGGGATGAAACATCTTTAAACTGAACGTGTTCAACAAAGGAAATTACTGAAGGTTCAGTACATAATAGTTTATAATGCTTTTTTGTTTATGTTGCTTCAAAAGAAAATGTAGCTTTTTAAAATGCATTTATACATAAAAATAAGGGGTGGATACAAACCATAGTTCTTGGAGGCGATGGATTTGAAAACAGCAATGAGCTCTGCGTGGTAGCCCACTTCTACTCTGAAGCGACTGTCCTCTGTGTGGGGGACACATCTTCCCCTCACGGAGATGGAAGGCTTTTTAGCAACTACAGCGCTGGAGGTGGAGGCGCGTGAGGGAAGCGGTGCCACAGAACAATGGGCCGGTTTAGTGGTCGCTTGCTTGTAGAAAGAACTGGCTGCACCACCACCAGGGCTGCCGGAGGAGATGTTAGGTTTGGACTGAGCTGGTCTCCCGCCAGCGCCTCCTCCATTTAACAAGACAGGGCTGCTCACATGAGGACGTTTTGACTGAGGAAGTGGGTCGATAACTTGGATCTACGAGGAAAGACAGCAAAAAGGTGTGAGTGATAAGTTGTGTTTCATCCAAATATTAAACGACTCAACATTACATCTCACCTGTCTCAAAGGAGAAGAGGTACTGGGCTTACTCTGGTTGATCTGGTTGCCATTAGCAGATGACTGGTGATGCAATGGCCAAGCTTGCTTTTGGTTATTGAAGCCCTGTGCAGGCTGAGGTTTGGAGAGTGGAACATAAAGTTTTGGTGCAGAGACTGAGCTGCTGGATGAGTCTCTGTGATTGACAGGAGCTGCAGGGGCCTGTCTATGTACTGAAGCCCTGCTGGGCCCTGCAGAGTACTGGTTGTTGATACTGGGAGCCTGTCCCATCCTCTCGGCTCGCCTCTCTAACGCCCTCAGCCTGTTCTCCTCGATCTTCCGCTGCTGCTCTGCAGTCAGCTGATGAGACATGTTGAACTAAACGCTAACTAGCATACACGAATGCACCAAGTTACCTGCTAGCAAGTGATCCGTGGAAACCCATGTGTGCTTTAATCGGTAAAACGTTTGAACTGACTGCTTCTACTGCTGGTGCTAACGCTAGCTGCTAACGAGGCTAGCCTGGACGTCAACAGTTAAAAGACAGTTAAACACGCTTAATGTACCGGCAGCGTCACATCGGTGCTGGGTCAACATGAGCAGCCATGCGTCGAAGAGCAGACAGTGATCGATGTGGTTCACAGACAGCAAAGAAAGGTCGTAAAGCTCATAGGAGAAGTTAGCATCCAGCTAGCCGGTTGACAACCTGCTGGATTATTCCTAAACTGCCGCGCAGGAAGTGACGTAGGAAAACAAGCAAGCACGTGGAGAGGGTGGTTGCTGGGGGATGTTGGAAGAGTCAGCCATTAGCTTGATTTAACTGCTTTTCAAAACATTCCAATGAGAAAAGTTAAGCTGAGCATAACTAGATAAGAGAAAACTAAATGCTCTTATGTTGTAGCTCAACAAGATGCTACTGTTACCAGATGTGTAATGTAGTTTTACTCCACTGCATTGACCCAACAGTCACACAGTTGAATCCAAACCAAACGTGTAGGCCCACATTTTGTTGACATGTAATGTGACAAGTAGTTAATTCATCTCCTGACAGCTGCAGCACAAAGACATTAAAACATTAACCTGTCACCAAATGTTAATGCAATGTGACTTTTAATTTCATGAAATTAAAAGAAGAACAAAAACAGCAATTACTGCCGGGTCAGTGTTTTCTCTCTTTTTAATTAACAAAATCAACAAACATTTTAATTAGTTAATTTGTACTAGTCAGATTACATTACATTACATTTCATTTAGCTGAGGCTTTTATCCAAAGCGACTTACAATAAATGCATTCAATCCTATGATTCAACCCCGAGGGTACAGACCAAGGACGACAATAATCAAGAAAGTGTTAGTTTCAAAAAGCGAATTAAGTTTGTTAATATTTACCTTGCAAAATGACTTACTTATTTAACATATTTATCATTAAGTAGAACATGGTGTATGGTAACTTCTTTAAATAATAAATTGGCTCTATATCAGCCACTAAATTGCTGATAGAGAGCATATTATCAGTGTAACATTAAGATATACGCATAATGTTAATCCAAAGAAAGAAAGTACTTGTGAGTACATTAAGGTTTTAGATTCAAAAACTTTTACTTGCAATGGAGTATTCCTACCTTCTGCTATTGATATTTAACTTAGGTAATGGTTATGAATACCTCTTTCAAATATCATGTGTTCTAGTTTGTATTTAATGTGTTTATGTAGCCCAAAATCAGGAGCTTTCTTGCTTTGATTATTAGGCTTCAAACTACACTCTATTTAGTCTGTGCCAGGCTTATTATAATTTGTCTCCTTCTGTAATATTCTGTGCTGCCTGTTTAAAATGTGCCTGCCTGTAGGGGCTGATTACTTGGCCTGTGTTAATCCAGCTTTCTCAAGAGCCTCATCCAACAGCGTCACACTCAGCATGGTATCATTTGTTACTGCTGTAGTTCTATGTATGTATGTGCCTGGTCTCTTGCTAAAAGCGACTGCACTCATTTGCTGCTCGTGGCCACAATACCATATACCTATAGCTGTTTCTCTCCTGCTGAAAAAAAAAGGTTTCACCCTGCAAATTGCAGCTATATATTTTTCAATAGCTATTTAATCAGGCACTACTTTACTACTGGGACCGTGTAAGCAATCACTGGCAATTATTTAGCAGAATAGAAAACCAGCAGGAGTGAGAGCTACAAGTTTAATCTGTCAGTTCGCTGATAGCAATCCATTAAATGCACAGCCCATATGGGCACTGTAGCCTGACCTCCATCTTATATACATTCAGACCAGAAAAAGGAACATGTTTCTGCTCAGTGATACAGTCCAGCCACCAGTTCGTTAATTGCAATTTTTTTCATAAAGCTACTCAGAGCTGCCTGATCTAACCGGGAAACTGTTTTTGAAAAGTCTGTTCTTTTCTGTCCAGCTTTAACAAATTGTTCATATTTTCACCCTTTTCTATGAATTGTCCCCACAACCAGTATCTTTCGTCAGTGGTGAAAAAACAAGCACAATTATTCAATTACTTCATATTCTGAACTACCTGCACTTGATTTCATGGGCTACCTACTACTTTACTTCATGTCAGAGTGAAATATTATGTTACTTTACTGCATTTATCTGACATCTACGTTTACTATTCTTCCACATTTCAAACAAACATATGCTTACCTGTTAATGCATTAGCACTTGGAAATGGTTCGTATTGAATTATGAGTAAATTGTAAATTTTTTCATTTTAACATTGTAGTGTTGCTCATTATTTGGTTAAATGGGAGGAATAATAGAGAACAAGTTAACATACCATTTAATCCTTTGTTATGTTTTATGTAAAACTTCAAGAAACTCTCTGCATCTCAAGTGCGACTATTTGCTGGCTTTCATGGTCTTTCTTTTTGGTGAACTGAGCTTCAAAACAAACTATTTGAATAAGCCAATCTGGGTTTTGGGAATTTGTGAAGCGGATTTCTGTCAGGCTCTGACATTTAGAGACTAAATCCATCACGCTGGAAATTGATAACAGATCAATCAAAAGTGGAAGTAAAACGGTTAGTAGAAGCCCTGACATACGTTTGCTGAAGTCAAAGAGAGCTGTACTTCTTCCACAACTGGGTTTGGACGCAAAAATATGGTGCTTTTGGAGAGTATGAGGATTTTTTTAGGTTTCAGCCACTTTCAAGCTGTAAGTGATGTTTTGCCAAATAATGGCACAAGTTGACTGAGCTGTTATGAATAATTTGTGTTTTCTTTGAGTTCCCTGATAATTTAATTGTTTAATTATTAATAATTAATGGCAACTGCTAAATTAATCTGCAGCCTGCATGGTGGAAAATAGCAAACATCTCCTTTGGATTAAAAAAAAACATGAATTATTTAACACAACTATAATCAACTATAATAATAGGTGTGTGACTTACAACAAGTAATTAAACCCCGTGCGTGAGTGTGTGTGTGAGTGTGTGTCAGTGCACAGTTTTAGTATCGAGCTGGCTGCTTGCATCACCGTGCGCTGGTGACGTGTGGCGTCTGGGAGCTGTCCCAGGAATCATGGTGCTGAAGCTGCAGCACCGAGCCAGCAGCCAATGATCGCAGGAGGATGCGGGGCTACGGAGGCTTTCACCCGGAGCAGGACAGTCCGATAATCGCGTTGGGGGATTTTAACCCAGAGATGTAAAAACCCCATCGGCTCGTCCCTGGCTCATGGGCGATTCCATAATTGAGGGGATGTAAGCTTCACACAGACTTGCCAGCGACCTGCAGTCTGGCTGGATACCCGTGAAAAGAAAAGGAGGGGGAGAAAACAGTGAGTCGTGTAGAAAACGGTGGAGCTCGCCAGGTAAGACAGATCTCGCCTCCTAACATGGCCATTGATTGATTTGATTTACTGTGAAATCCTCTCAAGACGCCGAGTGTGATCGGAGCTCTGGTGGTTTTTGAAAATGCGGTGTTGTTGGATTTGAATTTTAGGAGCGGGTCGCTGACATTTTGTTTTGTAGTCTATTTGAAATTGACTGTAGCGCTCTCGGCAAATGTGATTCTTGGTTGTCTGAGTGAATGTGGAGGGAGCAGCTTGTCTGGATAGTTTATGTTGCACAGAGCAGCCTCACTATTGAGGCCATGAAATGTCAGCAGACACTGAGTGAACGGGCCGTAGCCTTATTAGTTGAATGCATAATCCTATCAATCTAACATTTCCACTTTCCTCTTGTAGCGTCTATTCAACTTAATGGCTTCAGACACTTGTTTGCATCCATGGGATTTATTTGCCCTTTGGATTTACATCCTCGTGGGAAGACAATAAAAGTCAGAAGATAAGAAAACTTAAAAGGGTGATTATTTAAAACCCCAACAAACGCTGGAAAAAAGACTTCCCCTCCTGCCCCCACCATCCCATCTCACAACATATGAAGAAGTGTTTTCTCATGACGGGGACACAGACGGTGCTCGGTGTTTTCTTCCAGCACCTTTGCACGGTGCCGTGAGATCTTGGCCAGAGAGCCAGCCTGATGCTGGGCAGCCCGGGCATGCTGAAGAGCCGCTGCTGCGTCCTGCTTGGGGACCTGAGGGTGCTCCTCCTCGGGCCACCGGCGCCCTCGACACCGCTCCCTCCCCTGACCCCGATGAGCGGCCAAACCACGGAGAGCCACGAGACAGGCGTCGCCGTCCCCGACAACAACAACACGCTATCAGGGAGCCACCAGCCAGAAGGAGACCGGACTGCTTTGCCCAGTGCTGCGCCGGGGGCCGCGGGGCCACCGGGCGGAGATCGAGCTGGCTGGGTGGATGCCGCGGAGCTGTCGGCGGCTCTGCGCGGCTGCAGCAGCTCTTCAGACGACTGCTCGAAAGGCAAGCTGGAGGAGAGGTTCTCCCTCACCAGCTACACGGAGAGCGGCTTCAGGACGCCTGTGTGCAGGATCTGCTTCCAGGGACCAGAGCATGTAAGTCAAAGAAAAATGTTCCTGCTAAAAAAGCTGTTGTTTCCTCTTATAGTCAAAAAATATTGATATAGCCTTATCTAACTATACTATTCCAACTATTTTCACTGACAAACTCATAGGTTATAAGACCCAGGTGAAGAAAATGTTGCCCATTCAGATCTAGAATCATCCTTCCTGTGAGGATTCTCAGTCAAATTGGTTATGAGTTGCACAAGTATCAGCAGGCAACTGGACTTTCCAGTATTCCAGATCAGAAGAAGCCATTTGGATGAGAGGAGAAACGTGTTCCAGAAACACAAGCAAGTCCAGTTGCCTTTGCACACTTTGTCCAACCATTCTACTGAAGATCCTTCCTGGTTTAGCATCTGTTCTTTGCAGGCTTCCTGTTATGAGGATTTACCTCTTTTCCGGTGAGAGCATCCACTCCCTGTGTCTTGTTAGTGCAGCCACACAGCTGGAGAACCCTCTGAGCAGGGATCCCACTGCATCCTGCTCTCCTCCCCCTTCACAATGAACAGACAGCCATAGATATAGCGGTGGGAGGATCATGGAAGACCTCGTCTCCATGTGACAAGAGTTAGGATACACAAGGAAGAAGTAACAAGTCATTATAGCCAAACATAGGGAATCCTTATTGAATCATTGCAAGCAAAAAAACCCAATATGTTTCAGGTTGCCGCTCACATGCACAACCCTGGAAACGATAAAAAAGAAATGATGTGCACGGAACAGAAGGGAAGAGCCTTGTAGTTAATCTCCCTGTGTACCTTCACCCTTTGGGCCGTATTGATGATAATGTCACACTTCATCAATCAGCCGAGGAAACTGTGAGAGAAGATGACACAATAAATAATATTAAATTATAACAGAGAGGCAGGCGCTTAACAATTTGCTGACATTAGTTACACTGCTTGACAGAGCCTTTGAAACCACATTGACAAATATGTCACACCTCACCAAATGTAATTTGTAGGACGGGAGGTTATTAAAGAATGTGAATCAACTTAACTGAGGTGTAAGACAGAACTTTGTATCCCAGCAGTCTGTTCTCACTCTGGACTCTCCTTTACCTGAGCAGCAGGTTTAGTGTATGATTTCATGGTCATTGCATTAATCTCCCTGTGTTTCATCAACTAATTACTCCAACAGTGATTCTGCGCATCAATCCACCTCTGAGCTTTGTGTTTGTAATTATTTCTGACAAGGGTCTACCTATGAGATTAGAAGACAAGGCCTCATCCTTGCTTTTCTTTTCTTTTTATTGAAAAGCTCAACAGATACTGGAGTCAGCACATTCAGCAGTGCATACAAAACTACAGATTTCAGATTTGTATAGGTATTTCCCACGGTCTCCTCCAGCTTATGTCGTCAATGCATGCTAAACACTGCAGCCGTTCAATAACCATTTATTATTTTATGCCATCCTATCATTATGCGACTTCTTATATGTCACCGGCCTTTCTTTTTTCCCAGTCGCCTCTTCTGTTGGTTTGGTCGAAGGCCAGATATGGATCTGCTGAGGTGTAAATGGGTACAAGGAGAATGATGGTCCATTTGAAAAGAGGAATGAGTGGACTGTCGGTGTGTCACAGGGTGATACAGGCAGAGGGTGACATTAGTTGTCCTCTATTCCCCTGTAGCCGTTAGGATGTCACATGGACTAAGGTAGCCAATATCTGATCTGACAATCCACCTTCAAAACACTTCCAGCCTCAAGGCTCAGATACTCAAGTCGAGAGACAGCTTTCTTTAAGTATGTGACAAAAAAAACAGGCCTGACAGAGTCAACAATTTGAAAATGGATTTTACTGTGATTTAGTATGACATGGTTCGTTTTCAAGTTCACATCTTTATCTATCCTCGATACGATATTTGTTATCTTTAAATGTATATTTAATTACTTATTGGTCTCTGTGTCTCTTTCTATCCCATTCCTCTTCTCATTATTTGACATGAAGCCAACCCTTCAGCCGCCTGGAAATCAAATCAACTGGATATATTCCAATGTAACAGCCTTTTAGGGGAACATTCCGTAATTACATGGTAACTTTGAATAATACTTTTGATTGCACAAAGCAAGCACTGATTCTTCTCTCAATCTCTTACTGTAGAATCACAAAAAATGTATTTCTCCATGGTCAGTATGGAAAGGATAAGAATTAATTAAGTCTCTCAATATATAGTATATAAATGTTCTATTCTATTCTATTCAATTGATATAGATAGATAGAAAAATTGCCTTTACCAACCCATAAATCCAGACCACTTCCCCACACACATAAGGTGAAGTAAAAAGAAAAAATTAGCAGCTGAACCAATATCAGACCAAATAACATAAACACCTCTATTCATCAGGTTTTAATTTTCTGAATTCACAGCTCTATTTGAAATATGTTTCTATAGAATTATCAGTTCAGTTTATCTAAAGGTCAGCAATAGGCTTTGCAGAGGACTGTGGCTCGCTCGCAGGGAGCAATGGCTTTATTTGAGCCTGTGCTTTCAGACCGATCTCGACCTTGGTACGTGATGAATAGGCATCTTCTCTGCATTGTTGTATTTACATATTATAGAGATTTTTCAGAAAATAGTCACGTTGTGCACATACTTATAAAAGGGACATTTAAAAAGCATTATATTAAGAAAAATGGTGGAATAGGTCTGCGTGTGAGGGATCTCTCTCCGAAGTGTCATGCGCTATTACATTGAAGTGGCCTTTGGGGCTAATGCTGCAACTGCACTGTCTTCACTTCAGCTGCATGACCAGAATATGGGAGTCCCTGCTACTGTGAGAATAAAGTCAGCTTCCCCTTCTACATCATAACACGGATAATGCACTGGCACAGTGTGTTTGTCTGCAGCACAATGAGAAGCCTCCAGGGGTCAAGTTAGCATCGTTTTTTTTGTCTATATGTCCCCACAGTGATGAGGCACTATGCTCTCTGTGTTCCATCATATGTAGGATGGCTCCTCTGCCAGTTGTCAGGAATGAGATATGAACACACGACATGTTTTGGCTATGCTGAGGTCTATAGACTGGAGCTTCGGGTTCCCTAAATTCAAATTAGAAGACCTGGTTTATTCAGTTTCTTTATAAGGTTCATTAACTGACGCTGTTTCCCTAATGGTTCCCGTAAAATAAGCAATAAGGAAGGTGCCCCAGCATATGTTTTACGGGCAGTCATTATAGGTAAATAAATTTGAAGTTATATGCCCCTCAGTTTCATTTCCCAGTGTTGAGACTTCCTTCCCTCTAACTTGTTGAAATGCACATGTGAAGCTGTTTCTCAGATGACTGTGTGTGTTGCAGCCGCTTATTAAAGAAACGCTCGTGGCCTGAATGTCATTGGCTGTCGTTAAAATCGCTTTCATTCAGTTTCTGTGGGAGCGAGATTATTATAACACGATTTCCCTTCGCCTGGAGTTAATGGAGTTCACTTGCATCGATTCCAGACCCGTAAGAATGGTGAATGGCCATTTCTAATTCAGCCTCGTGTCATTGTATGCATTGAAAGTGGATCCCATTTTACACGGAGAGAATTGGGTGCACTGGGGTGTTTTTAGGATAATTGCACGACCAAAGCAATCAGATTTGTCTTCTTTTCAATACATGTGTTTTTGTTTTCCAATACTCATAACTGTTTGATCCACAAAAGGACATTTACTTGCCACTTGCTGTACGCGTGGGCTGCAATGCCACGTTTGCTATCGGCTTTTCTTGCTCCCTCTCCAGCCTCAGTTGTTCTGGAGTGATCTGGGTGTCAGCTCTTGGCTGTGATCGGACTGGTCACAGTGAGCAGTCTGAGTCCCACTGGACACGGCAGAAGTGTTCTGGAGCTCCTGCCAATACACTCCCACCCCGGCCATCTGTAGAGGGGCCTTTTCTCCTCCCTCTATCTCCCCTCTTCTCCCTCCCTTCTCCTCGGCCCGGGTACTGCTCCGTCTGTCAGCACAATGACGCCACGAAAAATAATAATTTGGAATCTCGCGGATTGTTTTTCCTACAATCTCTGAGCCATGTTCTTGATATTGAGCAGGAGCGAATGCTGAATACTAAATTAACAATACTCTGGGTTGAACGCCACAGCTTGAGGCGGAGGGATTTCTTGCAGCAGATGGCTAATTTATTTTTCCATTCACAACATGTTTTTTGTTCAGGCCCATTAAGATTAAACCATCTGAACAAGTTTGGTCCTGTTTTGAATTTGATATTTTATTGATCCAAGGTTCTTAAACTGAAGGTCAGGACCTAATATGGTGGCAACTAAGCCTGTGTATTATCGGTCATTATTTTATATTAATTATGACAAAACTACTGATGTATTTTAATAAGCTTGGAGCCCATGGTGAGAGATTATAGGTCCCCCATGTGCTCCTCAGGCTGAATGCAGCTTGACAATAATGATGGGTAAAGAATATGCCTGAATACAAATTGCTGTAAAGCAAAAATCTTATATCATCATTTTCTGAATTTCAGGTTTTTTCTCTAGCTGATGTGTTTTTATTTAGGGCCCCGACACAGTTGTCATTTTCTGGTCCAGCGCCCATGTTGTGTATACTGGTGTCCATTTGAGCGGTTGTGCTTCTAATGCAGTGTGATCAGGCACAGTTCTATCTCGAGGAAAGTGATAATTCTTTTGACCAATAAATACCTGCTCTGTAGTCAGTGCTGCAGAATTTCACTCTTATTTTAAGGCAGCATTATTGGCAGGTGCAGAACAGCTGCTGGTTACACACACAGATGGTTTGGTTGAGGGTGAAGTGAAAGCGTTCCCCGAGCCGAGAAGTGTTCTCTCACTACCTGGCACATCTGCCCTCCTAACAGCAATCTGCCAAGGCGCAAGTGCACGGGGCTTTTAAAGGGAATGGGAGATTGCACTCTGATTGGTTTATTGCATGTTTCACCCAGTACACATCCATGATTATAAAGGAACTGTAAGTACAATCCTTTCGAATAATTTAAAACTTTTTCTGCAGTTAAACTGACAAAGGTGGATGTGGCTCCTAAATGCACTTTACACCATGCACTTAGATCTTTGAAATAGAGCCCCACAATCTTTGAGGCTGTAAAATACTTCTGAACTTCTGTCAAACATCATTGTCTAAGTTGAAAACCCTAGTCAAGTTAAAATAAGGCTGCTACACCTCAGCACTGTTACCTGACAGCATTGATAAATGCAAAAATTATAAATATTTACAAGAGTTCACAAGTCTAATACTGTTGCTGACCTATCAGAATCCATTCAACAGCAAGTTGATGATATTGCTTTGCTCAAATTATTTTCAAAAACTCTACTCCAACAGCTCTGAGCCGCGGAGGTGAAGGTTTTGCTGTTCTGTGAAATCAAGCATTCCAAGCTTTTCAGCAGGAGGACAGAGGGCACTTGAATTGCTCTCAGTCATCGTAACACCACGACTCACTGACAGTTAGTGGCATTATAAAATAAACAGCAGAGAAATATAGGACATCTAGGCAGAGGCAGAGTTTTATATTTTCTCTTTAGATCAGCTGGAGACAGAGAGGAAAGGAAAGACAGGGAGAAAAGCTTAATCCAGCACAAACAATTGCAAGAACTGCAATGTGTAGTGTAACCTGCAGTAATGCACATATTTGTGTGGGTTCATAGAATAAGAAACACTAATGATGATCAATATGATTATTACTTAAGGAAGATATTTCTTTCTGCTCTTATAGGCTCAAGTGTTATGAAGCTGATCAATACAGTATTTTCTATTACTTTCTTTAATTGTAATATCTGTACTGCTGCTTAAAATGTAACCCAGGTTATATTTTTCTTTACTTCACAGCTCAGCTCAGGTTGTTAGATACATTTCTGATTCACCGTTGGCAGCACAGATTGTTGTGCAAGATATCTCCTGACAGTGAAAAAAATTCATATTTACACATTTCAATGAATTAAATGGTGTCTAACGCTTGTCTTGGGCGGACTAGGTCTCACTGGCTCTTGGTCTCTCCTGCAGGGGGAGCTCCTGAGCCCATGTCGGTGCTGTGGGTCAGTCCGGTGCACCCACCAGCCCTGCCTCATCAAGTGGATCAGTGAGAGAGGGTCCTGGGCCTGTGAGCTCTGCTACTACAAATATCAGGTCATCGCCATCAGCACCAAGAATCCACTGCAGGTGAGACGAAGAAAAGAAAAAGCTCAGATGGAAAGTAAATGGAAAAAGAGTGAAATGAAAAACTTTCTTGGTTGCATCACAGTTTGTGAAAATGTTTACAAGGTGAATTGTAACTGAAATCATGGACTGTAAATAATGATGTTTTACAGGTCAGCTACCAAAAAAGAAGCCAAAGCATCTTGATCACCACCTGCTGGCAGACTGCAGTATAGATTAAAAAACACCTCCTCCATGTTAATTAATGGGACATGAACTAAACAAGTCAAATTTTCTTATGTAGTTCTTATCACACTTCTCATGAAACGTCATGATTGATAGTTGAGACTAATTCCAGATTGGTCAATGGAAACTTGCTAGTGCTGCTCCATCACCCAATTTCTGGCTCCACCAGCTGGCTCCTTTCATATTCAAGATATTGGATTCATTTCTGCATAGTTGGAGGAAGTGGAGATACATCATGTTTGTTTACAGTCTGTGCTTGAAACCAGAAGACAGTGGAAGTTAACTGTGAGATATAGAACTGAAATGTGTGTTTTCAGTTCTATGGAGAAAGGGGGAGACAGCTCTTAGCCCCAACTCATGTGGATATGCTTTTAGTTTACATACATATATTAGGTTACAATGAAACTGTAAAAATAACTTTTTCTGAAATTCTTTACTGCGGCTCCAGTTTTGCTCCTGAGGAATTCAAATATTGTTTTTACCTCCGATCTCTATTACAGAATTATAATGTCTTAATTTTTTTGGTATGCATCTCTATCTTCATGCATCATTCCAACAATGATTTCCCAGGTTCAAAGTGAGATAAGAGTCCGCTAAGCAGCACTGTGGTTTTTGTCTTGTTGCAGTGGCAGGCCATCTCCCTGACGGTGATTGAGAAAGTGCAGATAGCAGCAGCCATCTTGGGCTCCCTGTTCCTGATGGCGAGCATCTCCTGGCTTGTGTGGTCGTCTTTCAGCCCGTCGGCCCGCTGGCAGCGACAGGACCTGCTCTTTCAGATCTGCTACGGCATGTACGGCTTCATGGATGTCGTGTGCATCGGTGAGGTTTTGCATTCAACACTGGTTTATTACAGTAATGTTTAGTGTTTCCAGTTCGCTCTTATTCAAGCTATTTCAAAAAGCAAACCTAAGTAAAGTCAATATTTATACCCGCCAGCTGTGCACAAATTACTGAGGACGCCATGAACCGTTTTCACTCTATCGGCATTTAATAATTCATCTATAACACATAGCCAACAACCTCAAATCAATATTGAGCGTTTTGGTTCATTATTAATATTGCCTGTTTGATTGTTTGATTAGTCTTGATATAATAACAAAACTGTTACTATATTTAAGTTAATGAAGAAACTTTCTTATATAACTAAATTCAAATGCTGAATTTTAAAATCAGATTTTGCAGCAACTGAAGTGTTTGTTCACTGTGCATGTTAAAATGCATTTCACTTTATAATAAAAGCTGTTTGTGTCAAACACTGATGACCAACGTGTCCAAAAATAATATAAGATGCATTGACACATTTTCAATCATCCTCTGAATTAGCTTGTGTATCCAAATTGAAACTTGTAACATCCACTCGTCGTCCTCTGGAGCTCGAGGGCCCTCCTCGTGATTTGGACGACTGTGTGATGGCATGTCGCATCAAAATGTTTTAACTGCCTCTGCAGCAGAGAGCGGGATGAGAGGAAGAGGAGATTGATCCCCTCCGGTTTGATGACGAAGGGTTGACTGTGGAGAGACATTGACTCTGCACTGTACAGAGATTAACTTGTCACTGGGCAGATTTTAAGCCCTGACGTTCACTGATCCACAAAGTTGGAGTTCAAGAAAAATGGAGGAGAGGAAGTTGGGTTTTATCAATAAACTCTGCAGGATATGATGTAATCCATGTCCATATGTGGCAGACTGATGTCACTGTAGTTGTTGCAATATTTAAACTCTTATGTCAGGGGAGAAATGAAGCTATAACTCAAATTAAGTATATTATCATTTATCATTTGTTGGCTGTAAAATGAATACTACCTCTTTACACAGTGGGAAAAATATATTAAAACCACTCCTAGTATTTAGCATTTATACATTTATGTAAACATATAATAACTTAATTATAAAGTAGTTTTAAGCAGATAAAAATAAAACATTTTCAATGTCCAGCGGTTTTAAAAAGTATAATTTCTCTTATCAGGACATTATTTGTATAATTTCAACTGTTAAATAATGATATATTATTAAGAATTTGACAGATACATTAGCTAACATTACTAAATATTTATATGCTGCTTAAGATATGTGAAATAACTGATTATATATTAAAATACAAACTATAAATTATGTATTTCCCTCTAAATGACTGTAACATGAAAAAAAAACAGTAAAATCGCAGGTTCCAAGCATTTACTGTCACAGATGGATTTCAATTTTCCATATGCTCAGTTCAATGAACAAATCAATAAGTAATTTTGAACCGTGATAAGATGTTATCGAACAGCCCCCAGA
Source organism: Pseudopleuronectes americanus (assembly GCA_038501795.1). Taxonomy (NCBI): domain Eukaryota; kingdom Metazoa; phylum Chordata; class Actinopteri; order Pleuronectiformes; family Pleuronectidae; genus Pseudopleuronectes; species Pseudopleuronectes americanus. Next base: position 14,246,594 of record CM076727.1, on the reverse strand, counting down.
GAACAGATGCATCACTCTTGCTAACCTAAATCCAGAAGTGGAGAGTATCAGTGTCATAATTTGTGCCGTGTCTACAGGTTTTGTAAGAAGCGAAGATCTTATCTCGGGGTTATGTTGCAACACTTTAAAGCTGAGTTGTTTTGTTCTGCTTCTACCTCGGCTAATACTTTCTGTAGGCTTTAGTACCGTGAATCTACCGGGCAGAGGTATAGTTTGCTTTGTGGTGTCATTAAGACGGCTGCCAGACAGTGACATTGTCAATTTGATGCTCTGCTCCACAGCACTAATAGTCCACGAGGGGCCCTCTGTGTTTCGTATCTTCCACCGCTGGCAGGCTGTGAACCAGCAGTGGAAAGTCCTGAACTATGATAAGTCTATGGACTGCGGGGACCTGAAGGACACGACCCTAAACAGGACTGTGTCCCAGCCCAGTCAGGGCTTTCAGACTGGGCTTGGGGTGTCCATTTCCAACTCCTCGCTCATGGTGGTCACCTCCACGGCCGCCGGGTCCACCTCTTCAGCCGTGGTGACGGCCGCAGGAGGATTGGGAGCACACATGGACCCCACCAGTGGCAGTGCAGTGCCAGACCAACACTGTACCTACAACATCCTCCACCTCCTCAGCCACCTGAGGCAGCCGGAGGCCCGCGGCGAGCCCAGCAATAGCACACGAGAGCTGGTGATGCGGGTCACCACCGTCTGAGGAGTAAGTTCAGGCCTTATCTCATGTGGAAGAGAAAGATTTATGAACCAGATGACAGTTGAAAAAAACAAACATCTAATCTTAACTGCACTGGAATAATACCATGTCCTTGTTTGTTTCCAAATGCATTTCTGATGTCCGTACGTGGATTGAATAAAAGTCAAAGTTGTTTGATTTTCAGAATTGGTTGGAAAATGGTTATTTTAAGTACAATTTCTATGATGTGTGTATGAATATGATACACGTAGACTGATCTTGATCTTTGGAAACAAGCTGTTGAATAGATTAAACATTGAAAGGTATATTTTATGATGATCAAAACCTTTTCATTTCATCATTACCTCTGCCAAAAGAAGTTATGTTTTCATCCCAATCCATTTTTGGATTGGTTTGGACTTTACCGAAAACTTTGGTGGAAGGATTCTCTTTATTCTTCATCATAATAACAGTTGTAGAAGTTTTATATGGACATCCGTCTGTAAAGAAAAAAAACTAACACAATCCTCCAACTTTAATTTCACAAGATACATTTATACAAGAGTTTAAAAACAGCAAATGCTGCGATGCAGGGATCAAAACTTCAAATCCATTCACCTTGATGTATATTTTAACAACTTTCTGGTTCCTTGAACTGCTCGTTTTACAATTCTCCAAGAAATCCATCTGAAATCACCTTTAACTATTCAAGAAAAACACTTTTCTGTGGGAAAATGAAGAAATGCACAAAGCTTTTAACCATATCATCAACTTAATGTTGCATGTAAAGTGACACACCAGGGATAGTAGTGGTCTGAGGTTCCACTTGAGGATCAGCTGTTTAGGTTGAAACTCTAATCCCAGGTAAGAAATAGGATTTTAACAGAGATGGTGCGAGTTTTTTTTTCTGTTTCTTTAATGAACAGCTTTTCAGAAGCCGTTATATGATTATGTTGCTTCTATTTGGAGTTTTGAGCAATTAATCGAGCACATTTGGTATTTTCGGAACAACTCGTCTCCACATGACGCCTCCGCCAGTATTTCTGCATCTGAACAACGGAGAATTGATAACAAGGAAACTAATCAGCCACTTTGCTTTAATTGCCTCTGCCTCTGTCACACGCGGGTCCATTATGTTCATATTCATGTTCACGTTTTGGCTCACACAAAGCCGGCCGTTTTTCACATCTCTCCGGCTTTCACATTCAGATATGCTCTTTGATATTTCTCTCCCATGTCCATGAAAGATCAGTTCTTCATCCCGGGGGGAACCAGATCTCCAAAGCATGTTGTGGGAGGGAAGAAACACTGGTTAAAGCCATGCTCATAGCTGGGTGGAGATGGGGAGGAGGGGTGATGGTGGTATTGATGTTGAGGGAAGATGTTACAGTTTCTCATCTGGATGCAGTCTGCTAAAGAACAGCGTTTGATGCTCAACGTAATCTCACGATCATCTGACTGCGAACAAGCCAGAGCTGATAATGGAGGGAAACCCATTTCAGACGCTCTGCCTCCTTTGAGCCTTTTCTAATATGCAACACATTAAAACCCTCCATTATCATAAATATACACCAGATAGGAATCATATGCATCGATACAAGTGATGCTGCTGCGTAATTTGCTTTTAGATGTGCAGCTCTTATCAATGAAGTCATAAATAAAGGCAATAAAGGTTTACACAAGTAGCAGTTCAGCTGCCAAAAAGCATCAGCGAGAGTTTGTTTATCCTTTATTATTAATCACCACAGTAAATGTTGGATGTGCTGCTTTGCAACCCCCGCTGGTCCTCATCATTATCATCAAATGCCAGTGTACAGTAGGGTATCTGCAGGGATACAGGTAGCACCGTGAGTTTTTTCTGATGAATTATTTAAAGCTAGAAGTGCTGATATCAATGGGTGGGAGCTGCCGTACAGAAGCGACTTGCAAAGAGCTGAGAGGTTGCAGAGAGTTCACCGTTAATCTGCCTGCCTCAGTTCTTTTCACACATTCGTCTCTTTGAGTGTGGAAGCACGTACACATAGCCCTGATCCAACTTAACTGTAAAAACAAATAAGCAAACAGGAGTTTATCGCCTTTTACAGGATTCATATGGGTCACATGTCTGCAGCAGTTTAAATATCGAGCCGTTCTCTTGTGAGATCATGTCTGTTTCATGATACAGAAACTGTATGCTGTATGCTTTCAGCTTGAGGGAATCATGACACAAGTAAACCTTTAATTCCCCAAAAAAGAATCCTGGTTTCAAAGCTTTTGATTATGCAAACGTTTCAGCCAAAGCTAATAATTGAGGCTCATTGCAAAGCATGAATGAGTGAAATTCATACTAACTACAGATTTCAGAGGAGTCGTCTTTCTCCTCTGTGCTGCTCATTGTCATAAAAACCATCGTGCACGTTGCTTTCATCTGCAGAAAACTGACCCAAAAAAAGGATTTTGTGCAGACAGCAGAGAAAGCTGAACCTCTGAAACAGAGTGACTAGTGCACAGTTTAATATGCTGTTCAAGCCGGGTCATGTGACGTAGTAGAACACGATGCATTCACTCCCTGCAACCTCTGCTAAACCCCTGAAAATGAAAAGGAGTATTTTTTTCAAAGGCATTATTTTGTGCTGAGGTAAGATGAAATTAAATGACAGGTAGGATAAAACGGAGCTAGACGCATTGATGGTGGATGACAATGGTTGGAGGAGCGGGAGGAGATGGCAGCCTTAATGCTCACAGTCAGATTCTGCTTCTGGGAGAATGCAGAGACATTCAGGGCCTGATGCTGCAATCATCGGGAAAATCAACACAGAGAAACAGACGTATACAGAATGAGCAATTTTGAGGTTACAGCAACAGGAAACCTAGAGCTGAGGAGGTGCTGTAAGATGACAGAGCAAAAACACTGAGCTGCCACCATGCATGTATTTCAGTCAGGAAAATCAAAGAACTTCTGCATCAGGACCAGAGAACAGATGTTAAACAGTTTGATTTATTTTCCAATCATCTTTCCATAGGTTTCCTACAAGTAGTTAATTGTTGTAGATGATTTAAATGGCTTAACGACAAGTGAAAGCAAGAATCCAAAAAGAATAGATAAAGAAATTTAAAAAAAAGCTACAACTTGACAAATATCAGTAATTTATTCGATTAATACACCTGATGCACATTCAACAGGAACGTTCTCATACTGCAGCAAACATAGGAAGAGGCTGAGCTCAGGCCCCCGATCCAGGCTTCTAATTGGTTGAGAAGCCATGTCCCGCCTCCCTGTTACTGCAGGGCAGGAAGTGAAGTTTTCAACACTCTGTGAAAATCCGCTCAGATCATTTATTTATCTGGGATCTTTTATTACAGTTTAATAGACTTTAACATGAGTGGAACCAATAGAAAAGCTGACAGGCATCATGACTCTCACTGGCATCTTTTTGCAGCTTGTGCTCTCCCCCTGGTGGCTGAATCGCGTACTGCTCTGGAAGACAGTGGCAAATTTAGTTTGAAAGTGTGAAACCAGGCGACTCTGCACGTCCAATAGTTACTTTAATGAAGTTACAGCTACTAGCAGCTGTTTTCATTTCTTCCTTTAGGTTATTTCCACGTGTCCCGCTGTACGACAGCTGCAAGGATGAAGTCTTTCACCGGCAGGCAGCACCATGATTGAGTCTCCGTCCATTTAAGATGATGGCCAAACTGTAATAGCTTTTTCCTGTCTGTGTGAAACCATCTAACACAATTTGCTGTTCCACTTCCACCAGCGATATAATATTATATAACACAGCATCATTGGTCTGCGTCATATCAGGATACTTCTGTTCATTTTGTGCTAATATGTTTTTCTACTTGTTGCCACTATTCTCTATAAATATAAAATTATCAACTGAGACTAATTCAATCTGAATCAATTGAAAAAGAAAACTTATAAGTGCAACATTGCGTTATGTTAACATTTATTGACAGTAGTAATATATTATATAAATAACAAGGACCGGGTATTAAAGCTATAGCAGAAATTGTTGCAATATCATTTTTATGAATATCAATGAGAAAAAGTGCAATATATGGTATATAAATATAGTGAGGAAATATGACACATTGTTGACATTGTTCATTCTCTGCTCAGGAGCAAAGATCAGTCTTTTTACTTAAAATAATTAATAATGTACATATATACAGCGATGATTATTGACATCTACTGATCTGATCAGTTATTTTTGGCCATGTTTCCCAGCCCTATAAAAACTAATGCAGAGGCATTTTCAAGCGGGAACAATACAGACCTGGATCTATTTATATTGTTGTCTGTTGCTGGTTTTCTTTGCACTTTTACCCAATTAAAAAAGGGAATCAAATACTTCAATCGCATACTGAAACAAATTTGAGAGCTCCTTCAGTATTTAGTATTTGACTGTATATTACCAAGCATACTGCTGATGATATCTTTTATCAGCATTAATCTCCAATCACTTCAGTTTCTTAGACGTCTTCATCTTCATTGTAACCCTGTGAGTTCCTCACCAGCATGATGCAGCTTCTCCACCTGTGAATGTTTATCTGAATGCAGCAAACATAAAAAAAAAGAGTGTTATCAGGGAAAACAGTCCCAGATTGCCTGCTTCGCTCTTAATCGCCCACTTGCCCACTCAGCATCTCTTCAGGAATGCACCCCCATCCCCTTACACACACACACACACACGCAGACACACAAACACTTCTGTGTCCTATAAATAGCAGTGCCCTTTGAGAACGTCAATACATGTAAGGCTGCATTTCTTTAATTGAGCCCCTATTGAGCAGCTTGCACTAGTGCCTTCCTGCTGATAGTTACACAGTGTCATGCAACTCTGTGTGTGTGGGTGTGTTTGTGCATGTGGTCTGATTTAAACATACCTTTAAAGATCCAGTCCCTAAAGACTCCCACACTTCCCCCCTGCTGAACTTGTTTTGTTTCCAAAGCAAGAGCCTGGGAGCATGTTGACAACAGTTTTATTGGCCTTTTTAATTGGCTCGGACGTAAACCATTATATCATATCCAGATTGAAGGCTTATAGGCAGTAATCCTGTCTCTTTTCCCAGCCTTTTTATGCACTTGAGGACGGAAGGATTCGATTTTTGTGGAGTTCAGGTATTTTGAAGTGTGAACAGCTGCAGCGCCAAATGAATTTGGAAGGTAGAAGAACCAGAGAAAGAACAAATGGTTTATGTGAGGGTCAGGTCTCCTCATATCCTCTACTGTCCTGGTGTTGAAGCTTGCACCTTCTTCTCTCCTGGGCTCCACTGAACACATCTCCAGTTTTAGCCTTAATGCTGCAAATTGCTGAGCATGAATATGTATTTTTCCTCACCAGCATAAACAACATGAAAATACACCAGTAAGTGCAGGTTACACAAAAAGCAATGGATAATTACGGTTAAAAAAAAGCTGCACTACAGCACTAATTGCAACCCAGTGTGAAAACATAACAGATTTATTGTAATGGAGGGAGTCCTTGATCGGCTGAAAGACTTACAGTGCAGTTACACACTTCACCTTGTGTAGATGCCTCTCACCATGTTTTCATCAAATCATGTTTGTATATACATTCTTTATGTATACTAAAGTTTAATGAAGCATAAAGTAGTAGTCAGGAGGACGACCTCGCCGCAGCCGCTGCAGGGAGGTGTCTCTGCCCTTGACTCATTAAAAAATGAATAAAATCACAGAGGCATGAAGAGACAGACAGGTCATCTGTAATAATCTACAGTGTCTGAAAGGACAAACGTCCTTCATTGGACAATGAAAAAGTGATTGGCTCCGGGAACTAAGCTTGTGCTGCAGCAGCAATATTATGCCTTCAAAAGCAGTGGGCCTATATAAATACATACACTATCAAATCTTTGTAATATTCAGTTATTGAAAAAGAAAGAAAAGTAATTGAATTTAATTTGGGTTATTAACTTATTGATATAAATCAGGTATTGAGTGACTCCTTCCCTCAGCATTCTTAACTTAATCCTAAACATTATCCTTACCTGTAACCTTAACCTAATCATCTCAGTGCGTAGAATCACATCTAGTGGTGAAGTGTCATGTTGCAGCTGAATACCCTCTGTGTGTTAGCCTTCAGTTGGCATAAAATCACAAAAAATCGCAAAAATTGCTAGACTGTAAAAAACATGGCAGCCTACTTAGAGAGGAGCGGCTCCTGATGTAAATAAAGTTTTTCAATATGAAGTGTCCATTCTAGGGTAAAGAAAACTACATTTGTGAAATTAAGATGATTAAACACTAGTGAAATCATCCCTTTCACCTAAATCTTACAGACTGGACCTTATCAAGTAAACAGATCATAATGCAGGTAAACGGCCCCATGTGTGTTTCATCATCTTAATTTTATAATACAAAAATTCATATGATCTTGGATTCATGGTCAAGTATTTTTTAGTTCATATAAATTAATACAGTTATAAGAATTAAAACAACAAAATAATATGTTTCTGCTCAGATTATTGAATAATCTCCTCCCAGTAAAGTTCTGGCTCGTGTCAGCTGTGGAATGCTACCGGGACATCTCTGATGCTGTATGGTGAGCAGACATAAACACCGAGCGGGGGTGTGCAGCTCTCTCCATGTAAGGATGCGGAGCTGCACACAGAGTCAGTGTGACACTCACAGTTCTTCTGTCAAATCAGACAGATAAATAGACTGCTGTATTTACACAAGCTCCACCTCGTCCTCCACATATTCTCTCTCTAGCTTTCTGGAGACGGAGCTGTCTTCCCTCAGTCCAGCAGACCATCATCCAATCAGCAGCGGTCTCTCTGCAGCGCACAGACCTACGGGCGCGCTGTGCGTCATTTGGGAATAAAACAGACGGCCCCCTGGACCCGGAGCTGACCCTCACTCCCAGATCTCTGATACTTTGAGAATGAGATGATTATCTGGATTTTACATTCTCTGGAAATTGCCTGAATTTCCTGTGAGTCTGCAGTCTCAGCTTGGATTTTACTTTCTAACGGTGTGACCACGGTAAGTACACTTTATTCTGACTGTTACACTGCTTTAGTGCAGAGGATAATGTGTGTGACAAAAAGAAAGTATTTGCTGCAACATTTAGCATGTTCCACAATGACCATGTATAGTGTTATTATCGCACGACAGTTGTTCCTGTGTTGTTCATGACTAGAACTATTTTAAAGTTGTGGCTGGTCAGTTTTTGAATATTCTAATATATTCTGTACATTTGCCTCAAATTTGAAAGCTCATATTGAGGCACAACCACTCAAACACAACTACTGTCATGTATGTGAACTGGTTCAGTGGACATCAAACAATGTTTTACTTTTGTCACATATTTTTATGTAATTTTTTTATAAATTAATTATTTTCTCCGCAATTTACCAAATTATCGGAGACAATTCTCCTTTAGGTCCGAAAAAACTAAAAAGAGCTGGTTAACCTGTTTTTTACTTTCATGCATTAAAAGACGCATCTAAACTCAGAATCTTTACCTCCTCTTGGCACGTTTAAAATTAGTTTTAAATTAATCTTCATAAAACAATGTAATAAATACATTTTTGCCATTGATTCCTATGTCTATCCTGGGCTTTAGTACGATCGCTGTGTTTTAGTATAGTTTTTTTTGTGGGTATGCGTGTTATCTGAACCAGGACTGCCTGACTAATGAGATATTGTTTCTCAATTGGAATTTCCTGGTTAGATAAGGGATAAATGATCTTTTTGATGTAAACTGTAAAGAAACTTTCTGAATAAATAAATACATAACTTCACTCTGAGATACAGGAAAGGAAAAGTTAAAAAGTGACACGTGAAATAGAAGACAAAAGGATGTTTCTAAATTTTTACATTTTATTGTGTCTATATTGTATGGTGTACTTATTTATTGCTATTACTTTTGATTTGAACTATCCCCTGTGCTGCTGTAACATGGCAAATTTCCTATTGTGGGACTTAACTGATCATAAAGAACCATATATTATTGTATCGTTTCCTAATGTATCTTAACCTAAGGTATTTTATCTTAATGTATCATATTGTATCTTATCATATTTAAGGGATTGTATCGTATCTGGACTTATTGAATTAACGTTATATAAATGTATCATATATTAGCGAATCCTATCATATCGTACTTTAATGTAGCGTGTCTATTTTCACATAACATAACTTAACTTAATGTATAGTATCATAACTAATCTTATCTTATCCTAACTTATTATTTTTCATACTGAATCTAACTGAACTTGACCAATCTTATTTAATAAATGTGTTTTCAGTGTCCAACAGCTAAGCTCGTCTTGGATTGACTTTCCCGACCCGTCCCTTGTCTTCTTTATGTTCTGATGTTCCTGACAGGAGATCTTTTGGGAACCCTCTGCTGTGGACGGAGTTTTCACTAACTTGTCAATTTAAGATGGTTTTAATTTGTTTTCTTTGTTAATGTTGGGTTAAGGGATTGTTTTGCATTTTGGGTACTCCTCAGCTGACTCTTATCAGTATACACTAAACAGCTCAACTCATTCAATCCCATCCATGTCACTGAGGTCGTCTGTTGTCTCCTTTGTGCTTCAGGGCTCTTGACATAAAATAGCTTGGGGAACTCTGGATTTTCAGCTTCACTTAACAGGTGGGATGCAACATTTTTTAATATCGTGCTCTTTTTCCACAGTGTGGTTGCTCAGTGACATTGTTTAAAACAGCGATAAACATTCCTCAGCTCTGTGGAGACGCCTTCTGTGAAGACTCACTTGTTTGACAGCTATTTCCTGCATTCAAAGCGAGCTCCAGAGATAAATACGAAGCCTACAACAACTGTCCACTCCTCTCTGCCTTGTGTTTTCTAGTGGTTGCTGCAAAAATGGGGATGATTTCAGGCTTCGTTCTTCTGTGCATGCTCCAAGCTGCGGTCCCTCAAGGTCTGACCCCTCGTGGGCCGAGGCCGTTTCCTGGAATCGGTGACGACCCGCGTTCGACTCTACCTCCACCGGAGCCCACACCAAGACCTCAAGGTTGTGAGAGTGAGTTCCCTCAAATGTTTTCCAACTCGGAACAAGTGTGATGATGGTGTGATTTTTCAGATTCAGACAACTTTGTTAATGTTATAGGAGGACAATCTCTTTCCACAGCCTGGCCAATTCATGTGAATAAAACTCATGAATAAAGAACACAAACTAGCCGCAGCATTTGGACATCAACATGAGCATGCATGACAAGTGCAACAGATCAGCAGGTTAGAAATACGGGGGGGGAACATAGTGGTGCTCTCTCAGGAGCCAGGTGATAACAAAAGCCATGAAATACAACATGATTACATAGAAATGCTTATATTTCAGTGACCAGCTTTGGCATTTAGCGGCCTGATGGCAGAGGGAGTGAAGGAGATTCGATTTCTTTTCCGTATAGTGCACTGAAGAGCGCCACCATCAGGACATTACAGAGGATTCCCTTCAAAGTACATGGTCAGACTGACTAATGATTACTCTCTCTCTCTGGACCACTCGCTTCTTCCAGAGAGAGCACGGGTCTTTATACCAGACTCTGATCTTGAGGCAGCACTCAATGGTGGTAGAAGTATTCAGGTCACTTACTAAAGTAAAAGTAAAATCAACAAACTGTATAAAATACCACATTGCAAGTAAAAGTCCAGTATTTAAAACTTTAAGTACAAAGTGTAAGCAATAGTGAAAAGTATTTGTAAGAGCTCCATTGTCATATTATTGAGTTATTATCATTACTAATATATTAAGATGAGCAGTACTTCAACAGCCGGTCGAGGTTATGTTTTATATGTTTAATCTATATCATCATAATGTATAAACAGATCATGTGTTTTTATATGAAGAATATTAATCGTCGGTTTAAAGAAACCGACTCAATTAAAGTAAAAGTACCTCAGAGTCACATTTGAATCAGTGGTAAAAAAAGTCTATATCAGACATATATATATATTACAGGTAAGTCTTGGAATGAAATGCAAAAGGTTTACGAGTATAATCAGGAAACTAAATGAACTTGTAGTAGACCGTCCCCTGTGAATGTTACACTATCATAAATATAATAAACAGATCATTTTACTGTTGCAATGGATACATTTTTTTCACAGTGTGTTTCCAGTTGATAGTCCAAACCTCAAATGCATCAAAAGTAAATTACAAATCATAATGTTTATTAGAAATATTGACAACATTACATGGATGAGCAGTGATTCTTCATGTGAAAATGAAAAGTTCCACTGAAACGTTGGGAACATTGAAATAGCATTTGTGCCTAAAAATTACAAATATTAGAATAGTTGCTAATTCATAGATTCTGCCTTATTTGTCTATGATATAAGACAGTTTGATTATATAAAGTTATTCATATGTTTCATTTGAGTAAACTTACAATTTGTGTCAAAGGCATCAGAACGAGCTCTTCTCTCCTGCAGCAGGAATAATCGACTGTCCCGTCAGGCTGTTCTTCACCATCGACACCTCGGAAACCATCGCCCTGCAGGAGTCCCCCGCCTGGTATCCTGGTGGAGAACATCAAAGAGTTCACCAAGATCTTTGCCCAGAAGCTGGACGACCAGGAGTACAAGGGCCAGATCCAGATCAGCTGGTCCATCGGAGGCCTGCATTTCTCCCAGACGCAGGAGGTCTTCAGCCAGTTCACCAGCAGGGAGAACTTCATCAGGAACCTAGGAGGGATCAGTTACCTGGGAAAGGGCACCTACACCGACTGCGCCCTGAAAAACATGACCCACCAGTTGACGCAATACTACTCGGGGTCGAACGCCGTGCTCTTCTCCGTGGTCATCACCGATGGCCACGTGACCGGCAGTCCATGCGGGGGCATCAAGGCGATGGCCGAGAGGGCCCGAGAGAATAAGATCCAGATTTTCTCGGTGGCAGCATCCAGGAACATCGATGAAGTGGGGATGAGCGAGATCCCCAGCTCACCCCACGAACTTTACCGTGATGACTACATCGCTGTGGACATTGTTGACGGGCGACCGAGGATAAAGACTGAATCCATCGATCGTATCATACAAGTCATGGTGATGTTTTTCTTTTTTCTTGTCCCGAATGCTTTTATTCCGATTCCGATTTCATGACAGTAGCACTTTCAGGTACTTTTCACTTATTGCTCTCTTTTTCTTTGTAGAAATATCAAGCGTATTTACAGGTAAGAAAGAAAAGCATATAAAAATCGTTCACCCTTGTTTTCATGCATCACCTCATTTGATATTATTATTTTCCTCATTGATCTTGTAGTGTTATCAACCTAAATGCATGGAGACTCCTGGGAGCCCTGGACCAAACGGGCCTCCAGGTCCAAAAGTGAGTAATGAAAAGTAGAATAACAAATAAATAAAACAAAACAAATGTTGTATGTATGTATAATAAATATTGCTTTGTTTAAATGTTAATATTTCTTCTTATTTATAGGGTATGAAAGGAGACAGAGGTTACGCTGGGCCAAAAGGGGCAAAAGGTCGACAGGTAGGTGGAAGTTCTGTTCAACTTCATATACAAAGATCTTTATAACATAATTGTTTTATTTTACAGTGTTCTGATTTTATTACTAAATATATATTTTCCATATTTCAGGGTGATTCTGGCATCGAGGGGCCAATCGGACGACCTGGGCCAAAGGTTTTCTCAGGCTGATGTTTTTTTCCGCACTACATCAGTTTCTAAGGTGTTGATTATCTATTTGTCACAGTAACACATGTGTCTGTGCTTCTGTTCAGGGGGAGATTGGGTCGAAAGGTGATAAGGTGAGAGTTAAATCTTCATATTACTGTTGTTCCACTCATCTTTCAAACCGAAAGAAGTTTTATTTTGATTAATTGGTCTGTTTTACCTTCAGGGAGAAATCGGAGCAAGTGGAGCAAAGGTAAATGATGATTTTTATGACCTTATGCTTCTATATACATTTTCTGTATTATCTGTTACATTGATTATTGTGAAGTGTTGGTAATTTTGTGTCATCACTGATGTCCCAACCCTCAGGGCGTGGCAGGACTAGGTGGCAGGAATGGAACCGACGGCCAAAAGGTGAGTTTTCAAAACGACAATGTGAGATGTGCAGAACATCCATGACACAATTTTGCTGATCCTGATTTGATCGTCTCTCTGAAATCTTCAGGGTAGAATCGGCCGAATTGGAGCTCCCGGCTGCAAAGGGGATTCAGGCGAAAAGGTGAGTCACCATCTTATACAAATCTATAAGTGCAAATATTCACCATCATGCAGAACAGCTGCTACACAGAATATATGAGACGAGGACGTTTTTTTAGCATTTCTAGAGTAAAGTGGAAATATCAAGAATAAATTCAGACTAAAACAGAGGAAATTATCTTTGGGGGAGGGGCGGATTTTGAGTTTAAAGTTTAAATGTGAGCAACTGTTTAACATATTGATTTAATGTATAAAAAGAGTAAGAATTTCCTTGTTATCCAAATTCATCTACACAAGTTTTTTTGTTTTTTTATTAAAATAGATGAAGTTGATGGTGGATTTTACAACCCACCAACCGCCACAGAGCTGGGAAGATTGCTTCAATGGTTTTTCTGTTGTTATGAATAAGTGTTTTCTTGTTTCTTCCAGGGACCAGATGGCTACATTGGAGAAGTTGGTGACGCGGGGCCTCCTGGTGACAAGGGAGAAAAGGTCTGTATTAATTAAAGATTTTTTCTCCCTGAAGCAATCAAAAATAAAACATTCAGCAAAGCTTCGAATGGGCCATGTTAGGGCTCTGGAGGTGGTACACAGCAGATGGTGTTTTTCTGGGTTTGTCAGTCCAACACGTTGGGCCAGAGTAAAAAAAAACTGTACTATAACGTAATATGTATAAAAGTAAAAAACACAGGGTGTTAAAGCCTTGATGTTGACAATGATATTCAAAATAATATTATAAATTACACTAAGATGGAGATATCAGCTGTCGGACCATCACATATCCCCAACCTCTAATTACAAACATGAGGCCACATGAATGATGAGACATGAATGTGGCCAAAGCAGCGTAGGCTCACAACAAAGAACATTGAGGCAAGTCAGACAAGCTGAGGCTGAGATGTTGGAAATGGCCTCTACACAGGAATGAATATGGATGTGTTATTATAGATACATATTCATCTGATGTCAAGTGTCTCATTTTTTTTAGACTTTCCACAAATTCTTGACCTACAACCACCACATGTGCAGTGATGCATGCCTGACTGCCCACACAGAACAACAGCGTATTTTGATATGACCCTTAACCTGCTGGCTTTTTAAATTCAGTTTATAAAGAGATTCTTTGGAGTCTTCACATTCAATAACTCATAAGTCTTGTATTTATTATTTGTTGTCCACAGGGAGACCTGGGCCGTTTTGGGAAGTCCGGCCCCCCTGGTCCTGATGGTGAACTAGGACCAAAGGTAACTTTCAAATTAAAACCTGACAAAAAGCATCATTGAAAAAGGAAGGTTGTTTTCACTTTAAAAACAGAATCACTGGTCTGAGTCTTTGCTCTGCAGGGTGAAGGAGGGAATCCTGGACATCCAGGGCCGCCAGGAGCAAATGGAACTCCGGTACCAAAGACATTTTTTATTCTCCGTTACAAATACTGTTGCTGCTACAAGGTATTTCTACAAAGCTCTGAAATAAAATTAATCTCCCACAGGGGCTTAAAGGCCTACCCGGACCTAAAGGCGAGGAGGTATCTGAAACACTTTTTATTTTATGGAGAACAAATATATATATAAAAATATTTGTCATGGTTATTTCAATTATTTTAAAATAAATGTTAACAGGGAAGAAGAGGAAACCCTGGAGCAAAGGGATTATTAGGAACTGATGGGTTTAATGGAGAGAAGGTAAGTTCAATGCTCTTGTATGTATATTTAGCTAAATGTAATCTCTGTGTAATTGTTACATTATGGATTGTCAGGAGTTTAAAAACCCACAGGGGAATTAGCAGGAAACTGTACAGACTTTCCTCTCAACTATGAATCCACTAACTGGTGTGAAAGTGACGTAAACTCTGAGAAATCATGGTGGATTCTGACTTAACCAGAGATTTCAACCGCACAAGACAAGTCCCACAAGTTTCAAATATCAGACAGATTGCAGATCTTCCAGAGAAAGATCAGTAACACAATCGCACGCCCAGAATTATTTTTGCTTCTGTCCTGATATAGGAATTTTACTAACCAGATTGTGAGGAGTGTCCTGAAATGCCTCCCAGTATCTGTTTGTGTTTTGTATACATTGGCTGATGACTAATGTTGTGGTGCAAATCCTGACACGTTCATTTATTTTTCAAAGGGAGAACGAGGTCCGCAGGGAGGCAGAGGTCGGTCGGGGGAAGACGGACTGAAGGGCGCAAAGGTGAGGGGCTCGAGCTGTGGGTGGATTTTGCGGCAAGCATGACTCAGTCAGCAGCTTCCCAAGAAATCTGCAAAGACATTTCACGCCTCCAGTACTGAAGTTATGTGTTGTTGTACTAGTTATCCTGCCAAAATAGTCTGTTATCAATAAAACACATGTTCCAGGGAAATTGTTCTTGTGAAAAAAATGTGTCCAGCACTGTAAATAGCCAAAGTTCACACAAGCTTTAAATTAGTCTGTCGGGGCTGGAGAGACGGTGATGCCCCCGTAATGACGTTTTTTTTCTGGTACTCTCTCTCTCTTCCAGGGAGACCAAGGACTACCGGGGCCGAGGGGTCGTTCGGGGGAACCAGGGACCACCGGTGCAAATGTGAGTCGTTAATCATCTACTTGTAATTGTTCCTCTTGTTCTGAGTGTATTCTTAATTAAATCTGCGTAAGAAACATACAGTAGACAAAACATCTGATCCTCTGTGCAGGGCACAAGGGGACATCCAGGAGACCCTGGACCAAGGGGGGACTCAGGACCCTCTGGACCAAAGGTGGGAAATTAGTTCAACATTCTTCAAAATCAAATTCTCCAAAAGAATTTGCAGTGTGGTCAATAATTACTTTTTTCTTTCTCTATGAAGGGAGACATGGGAAGAGAAGGATTCAGCTATCCTGGAGCTAGAGGACCCACTGTATGGTTTTCCGTTTACTTCTTGATATTCTTTCATGTGGCTTTCAAGTCTTTATTTGAGTCTTAACTCTTCTCCAGGGAGACAGAGGTGATCCAGGGAACAAAGGACCCAGGGGAGGAAGAGGAGAATGTGGTGCCAAAGGACATCCTGGGACCAAAGGAGTACACGGAGATGCTGTAAGTCTGAAAAATATTATTTATGTACAAGTAAAACTCATGTAGTGAGAAAACAAAGACTTGTTTGAATTTATATGAAGAATACATTTTTTATGTTACTGGACATTACCAGCTGCGGTTTCTGATTTGAACACAAAAATGTCCCAAGAGAAGAGATCATGTGTTGTGTCTTTGTGTAACCCATAAGCAACATTAATATAGTATTAGGTTCGACAGAGGCCGAAGTCCATTTAAAAACATAACTTCCATAAAAAATGTAGTTTTATGAAGAATAATAGTTGGTTAGTTCCAGTGAAAACTGTTTCCTGTCCAGGGGGAACCGGGTCCGACTGGTGAGCTAGGAGAGCGAGGACCCAGAGGAGAGCCAGGAACTGATGTAAGCAACAGCATATTCGCTCAACTAATTACTTGACCATCCATGCATATTGTGAGATTAAATTGCATTTGTCTCTTTGCGTGTGTGTGTGTGTGTGTAGGGGAACCCAGGACCAATGGGTGACCCTGGACTAACTGTGAGTAAACATTATGGCTTGTTAATACTACATTATCTAAACTTGCCTGGTTGTATGGCGCCTAACTTGCATACCTGTCACTGCAGGACTGTGATGTCATGACTTACATCAGGGAGACGTGCGGTTGTTGTGGTAAGCAAATACCATCACCACTGTGCACACATGCAGTGGGAGTGCGAAGTCAATGAATCAAACAGAGCTATGTTGTCAGTATCTTCAATGTTGTAAATCCTGCTCGTTGTGTTTTGTCTCAGACTGTGAGAAGCAATGTGGAGCTCTGGACATTGTGTTTGTCATCGATAGCTCCGAGAGTGTTGGGATGACAAACTTCACCATGGAAAAGAACTTTGTTATCAACACCATCAACAGACTGGGCTCCATGGCCAAAGACCCTGCGTCACCGACCGGTATGGCTGAGCAAAGATTTCATCTGTAAATCTGCAGACAGAGTTTCAAATTACACAAAGTAGAGTTTGCCATAATAGATGAACAATTTCCAAAGATTGAATCACTTAATCCACCAGTGAGATTACAGTTGAAGCCAACAATAATAGGAAAGCCACCTGCGTTGTCCCAGTACTCTTCATTAACACTGACTGTACAGTAACGACAAAAGTACAGATTGTCACAGACTTATTTTCAGCAATCATGTTTAAACCTTATTTAAGTTCACTGAAAAATCTTATGTGAATTTACGATGTAAAATAGGCTTCCTTAAATTCATCAAGCTGCAACGAATGTGGAAATAGGTTCAGATGTTTTTGCATAATCCTGCTAAAGAGACAAACAACCAATAACCACAGACAGGGGAAAACAAAGGATCTCCTTGGTGGAGGTAATAACAGTACACTGTAAACTCAGAGTGACTGGAGCACAAAGCCAATACTTCAGAAATGTTCTCTGGAAAAACCTCTCATCCAAAACCTGCATGTTTAACATAAGAACTCACAACATAGCTAAAGACCCACAGAGATGAAATACCTGAACCCTCCCAGTTGTCAGGTGATGCGTCTTCAGGAAACACAATTGCCTTTGTGCACTTGTACAACTCCTGAAGTTTTTTCATGGAATTAGTTACACATTGTTAAAATTGAAGAGTAGCCAGCCATTTTCTTTATCTCTGAAATAATTTACTTGACATGTCGGCCTCCTCTAGGTACAAGAGTCGGAGTTGTGCAGTTCAGTCACAACGGGACCTTTGAGGCCATTCGTCTCGATGACCCAAACATAAACTCCATGTCTGCCTTCAAGACTGCGGTGAAGAAACTACAGTGGATTGCTGGGGGAACCTTCACACCCTCCGCTCTCAAGTTTGCCTACGACACCCTCATCAAGGACAGCAAGAGAGCCAGAGCCAGAGTGTCCGTGGTGGTGATCACAGATGGCCGCTTTGACCCGCGTGACGATGAGGATCTGCTAAAGAGCCTTTGTAATGACGTAAACGTGGTGGTGAATGCCATTGGAGTGGGTGACATGTTTAAAAAAGGGCAGGATGATGAGATCCTGGGGTCGATAGCATGCGGAAAGAAGGAACGGGTAACTGAGATGAGTAATTATGTCGACTTGGTGGCTGACTCCTTCATCCAAACAATGGAAACTGTGCTCTGTCCAGGTAAGCCTGTTCCACTTCCCTCAGCAGGATGATGATCCCTCTCATTCATTTGGCTAACTCATGTCCATGTGATTTCCATTCCAGAGCCAGTCATCGTGTGCCCTGATCTCCCCTGCAAAAGTAGTAAGTGTTGTTCATGGTTTAAATCTATGTTCAGTGTCTTCATGGAACGTACCTTTTTTTTTCCTTCTTTTCTTTATAGAACCTGAAGTAGCCAAGTGTGTCGGACGGCCGGTAGATTTGGTTTTTCTACTCGATGGCTCCGAGCGCCTCGGGACGGAGAACTTCCGGCAAGTTCGTGAATTTGTGCAAAAAGTGTCAGAACGAGTAGGACTCGCCGGGGGCAAGAATGATCGTATGCGAGCACGCCTGGCACTAATGGAGTTCGGCAGGGAGAATGAGAACCACATGGCCTTCCCTCTCACACACGACCCTGCCGTGATCGCTGGCGGCATCGCACGCTTGCCTTATCTGGATTCTTCCTCAACCGTTGGGCCGGCCATCCTCCACGCCATCGACAACGTCTTGGGTAAAGGAAATGCTCGCAAGACACGGCGAAACGCAGAGATCTCATTTGTTTTCATTACGGACGGCGTCACTGGAACCAACAACCTGGAGGAGGCGGTTAGTGCGATGCGTGGGGCACAGGTTGTCTCCACAGTGATAGCTACTGGAAGTGATGTCGACCAGAAAGTCCTCATGAAGCTGGCTATGGGCGACCAGGACGCCATCTTTAAAGGAAAGGACTTCTCTGACGTGTCCAGATCTGGGTTATTTGACCGTTTCATGCAGTGGGTATGTTAAAGAAAGACCATGCTCATGTGGACATGAATATCATGCCGGTGCTACTGCTGATAATCTAGCATCTTAAAGATGAGATACGTTAGCTATGATTCTACTATGCACTGTACAATTTACAAATGATTCAACTGTATTTATCCCCGGTATTTTGTTATACAAATAACCAGTAAGAGTTGAGCATTTTTCAAACTTTACTGATCAAAGAAATACTAAATAATCAAAATAAAAAAAGATTGTTTGATGCTGTAAGAAGAAGTGATGACTTCTGTAATGTCATCAAGTTTCCTAATGCACATAAATCTTGACATTTAAAGCACTCACTGTATCCAATATTATTGCGTATTGCAAAGGAATTACAAGACATTCATTAACTTGACAGACTCTGACATTTCAGGCTAAACATATCTAATCCCTCACCATGTTTTTTGTAAATTGTAAAGACAAGAGTAGCCTTTTATTATAGTACTAGTGTAAACTGTAGTTCTGTCAAATCCTTGTTTTTGCAGCATCGCATGCAGATACTCGAAATCACCAGTTGCAAAGTATCACCAAGTGGGAGACAGAACAATGGACGGCTAAACTGGTTTGGTCTGGTCGGGATCAAAGATCGCATTCTTCTCATTTCTTCCTGCATGTCCGCTGCAGTCTCTCCCATTGAGTCTTACATCATGTCCAGCTGCACAGGAAGAGGGGAGAAACCACAGGGTTTATATAAGAGCTCTCAATAGGATAGGAAACATAAGCAGATACACACTGAGGCATATTCTGCAAATATAGTGGAAATAGCTTTAACATGAGTTTGGGGTCCATCAGTTAAATATTTAAAACCTCAAAAGGGTTGTCACAGAAAATAGCCCCACTTATACTCACCAAGTCATCGACATCTCCTGGGTCTTCAGCTGGTGGTGGTCCAGCAGTCTCCTCTTTCTTTTCCTCTGCAGCCAGAAACTTCGAACAAAGCACGAATCAGTCAGCAAGAATCATTTCTCAGCATCATCTATCTTGAAAATGGTTCGATCTCTTGCTCCTAAACAGCTCACAGAGGTTAAAAGGGGAGTTATTTTTTTTCAAGTCACCTGATTCGCCTCGCTTTTGGACACAGTGCTTCCCTCAACCTCGTCCTTGCTGATCAGAGTCAAGGCATCTGTCAAACAGGAATAATCCGTTCATGTAAACTGCTTCGGGACACTTGTGTTTCAGGGCATGTTTAATCATCAGTCAGCACGCGTTTTCGTGTTATTCACTTATTTTGCAAGAAACTCAAGAAACTTCACAAAACAATCCATCGCACCTCTAGGGAGAATCATTTGTGAGAGAATGAGAGGATTCCTGCAGCTGTGTGTAAAGAGGCTTATCATACCTTGAACAAGCAGGTCCCAGAAGACCTCCAGCTTTCTGTTTGGGATGCTCCTTTTCAAGGATTGGAGGTAGCTATTGTACAGATCAGCTTTTCCAACCTGAATTACAAAAGAGACAAAACATTTATAAGTCTCCTAAAAAGCTCACGTCTACATGCAGACAGATAAGCACACTCGTATAAGAACTGGCTTCAGTTCAAATCGTGGGAAATAAAACAGACACGTCGTCATCTCCTGTTTTCGGTCTTTTATCTAAAGGTTATTTCAAAACACAGTAACTCCCACATCACGATGAATTTCCCAAATGGAAGATAGTGAATGTTTATTTACCTTAACAGACTGCTCTCTAAAAGCCTGGATACAGGTGATGCTTTTCATGTAGTATTGTGTGTTCTTGTTGCCAAGCAACTGCTCTATCCTGTGAGTCAGCTGTTGACAGACTGGGAAGGACACAGGGGTCAGCACAAGCAAACAGAGAGAAACACAAAAACATGGGATAAACGTGAGTCATGATGGTTTAACAGAAGTAGGGGGAAAAAACTGTATCAGCCCAGTTCATGAGAAAATAAGAGCGACTGGAGCTCACCCTCTCCGAATGGAAGACTCTTCTTCTTGATCAGAGTGCAGAAGTCTCGGGCTGGATCAACACTTCCCACCTGGTGAAATGATTCATGTAATTCAAGGCCGAGGGGAAATTGAAGATTTAAAGTATGTCTGTTTAAACAAGTGGTGAAACACGTAAAAAGCGGATTTTATAGGAAGCGGTTAAACCCCCGAAACTTACAGAAGTAACAGAGCCTTCAGCAATGTCCGCCAGATTGTACTCCTCCTCTTCTTCTTCGTCTCCTTTCACTTTCTTGGCGTCAGGCTCATCTGCACTATAAATCACAGGGAGGTCAGTTAGAACACAGGACACATTTTCAGAAACTAATATTTTTGTAATGAATAAAACCTCAACCCCACATGCAATCAGTGTTATAATCAAAGTGACAATCAGCCTTGTCCGTGACATTCAGAGACCACACTGAATCAAACGTACTCTTTGCCAAAAATCTGAGCACTCGTCTTCAGCTTCTTTTTCTTCTCCACTTCTGTGAGAGGAAAGTTCTTCTTCATCTCCTCCAGTGGAACTTGGCAGCGTTTGCTGATGACCTCAGGGAGCTCGAGAGCCGCCTTCAACCAAGGCTCTATCGGAGGAAGAGGCGTACCAGGGTTTACTCCTCTGTGATGCAGACACTGAAAGAAGGTTTGGTCAAGGAAGTGAGACAGGAGATAACAGCTGCTGGTGAAGCTCTAGTCAGGCTGTTGAAGGCCATTTTTTCTTCCCGCTGACTTTCAACAGGTTTAACAGACAACAGTGTGGGCGGTATGAAAAACCAACTGTGATGCTGTACCTGAAAGTGCCTCTGGAACGCAGGGTTGGGAATGTGGTGGGGCTTGAACAGGTCCATTTTCTCTCCATTCTCGTCCTCCTCAACCAACATCATGGAGTCAATGAGAGAGTCCACAGCTGACAGCTGAGTGTCTGTAGAAATCACATGTCAGTCAACAGTCCAGTCTATTACCACAGCTCTCACTGCAGTCTTCAGATGTATGTTCCTCTTAACACAGATACAGAGTGCGAGTGATGCATACCACCGAACGACCCAGAAAATATCACAGCCAACAGGAGTGATGCAGTACATGATGACATTCTGACAACATTTACTTAATGTGTGAATTTTATTTTCAGTTATATTAATACGACATATCGCAGGGAAATGTCTTTTTCACTCCACAACGTTTATATGACAGCTGACACCAAATTACCTTTCAGTTCCCGCTTTTATAATAACAACATGTATATCATCAGTTGATAAAATGTTATTATAAATATAATTATGCATTAAAGTGGCATCAGACCTTTTAACAAATGTATTGGCATATGTATATATTTTACTTGTAATACTTAAAAAGTTAAAGTTTTCCTGCCAAGACTTGTGTATTTTTAAATAAGTCCAACTTTGAATACATCTCCTTATATTAGTGTTTTATTTTGCTACTGTTTTGCTGTACTGGTACTGGTTTTGCAGCCGAGCAAAGAAACAGCAGTTGTGTGTCAACATGATGTTGTGTGCCATCTACAGGCAACTAAAGTAGTGTGATTTTACTTCAGCAGCTTTCACTTCCTGGACCTGTGGGGGGGGGGACATGAATGTGCTTACACAAACAGCTCTGCACAGCTGTTGTGGAGGACAAGTATGAAAAATGATCTACATCGGCTGTGAGGATGAACCATTAAGAAGCATGAAGTCCCCCATGATGTGTTACACTGAAGGTAAATCTGAAGCAACAGGTACAACAACGTGAGGAAACGGTACCTGACGGTGTGAACTTTTTGTTGTTTTCAAGGGAAGGGAATGTAAACTGTCTGAGGTCTTCTGTGAAGGGCATCTGGAAGTACATCAGACACTATGGAGGGTGGGAGATGGGACGTTATTTAACACAGACTCACTGAATTAACTTGAAGGCAGCATGTGTAGGAGTCTGGTATCTCACCTGATAGTCCTCCTTAATACAAGGGAACGCTGCCCCTATTTGAGGGTTGCAGCGACGGTCATAGGCATACCGCACGATGGCCACCATTTTGAGTTCATCCAGCGCCCGGATGACGGCCGACAGCGCCACTCCTGCATGCTGTTAAGAAAGGGTAGAAATAGACACAATCACGACATCATCAACATTGCGAGTCACAAGCAGCACATCCAGTTCTCTTTGTTCTCACCTCATCATCCCTGCCAGCAAAAATCTTGAGGACCTGATTTCCCATGAACTGATGATGACGTACCTGCGGCATGCAGAAGGTAAAAAAGAAACCAAATGTAAAGAAAAAGAACCAGCTCAAGTTTAGACCACATTTGTTTTACTTGAATACTTTTCAAAGATGTCATGTTCAATCACACTGATGAAATCAAGAAAATACCGTGCTCTGCTTGGCGAAGCCTAGAACGGCAAAGCATTTCCCATCATGTTTGTACTTCATCTGCTCTTGATCCACTTTGGAGAAGGGAACAATGTCACTACCATAACGAAAACCTGGGAACAGAAAAGAAGTGAATTCAGATCATGAATACATTCAGTGTGTGATGTCACTGTGGTGAGGCAACTACATGGGCGTGTGGCTAAGTCATCAAACATAAATTCCATAAATCAAATCCGCCCTGCTTCTCTCATGCACGTTGACGATCACCGGTGGCAGCTCTCTCTCTGTCTCTCTGTGGCAGCTGTGGTCGGCTGAGCGACTCGGAGTCAAACAACTTCCTCACCTTGAATGATGTCATCCTTTTGCACCTCAGTCTCGTTGTCATCATCCAGACAGTAGACAGTCTCTCGCCTTACGTCATCTTTCTGGTTGGTTTGAGCATCAACTGTAAACCAGATCTTCTTCAGCTTCTCTTCTGTCACCTGATGTGCATGATAGGAAGTATTTGAGGATGAGGAAAAACCTTGGCTTCACTGGCAAGGCTGTGTGACTCATATTCATGAGCTATCATCTGTTTTTATACTGAACCATATGGTGAATTTGTCCAGCACTGTTTTTTGCTGTGAGGGTTTCACAAACTGATTTGTTTTTAGAACAAAACAACTAGAATTGCACTCAGAAGAGCTAATACCTCTGTCAAAGCCAACAGTCCCCTTAAAAATCCATTGACCCATATACCTAAGGCCACATTAAATTTCTCAGAGGCAGAAAAAAGCCTTCACCCTTTTATGAAATCCCATTTCAGTCCCCAGTTGTGCCAGATTTTTTTCCCATCAAGATCCATGAATTATTCTCTGGGAAAAAGAATAAAGATTTCCTGGATACGGTTCTCAGGTTCTTACTTGGCCCTTACTAAGTTTCGTGGAAAAAAGTTCAGTAGGGTTTAATCCCGCTGACATACAAATGGACCGGGGAGAAAAACATAACCTATTATTCAGCACTTGCTCAGTAGCCAATGAAAACTGATCTTTTAGTCCAGCAAATACAGTTATGTTGAGAAAGCTGTTGTTTCTATTAATCCATTACACTTAAACTTACTGCTTTGTATCCAACAATACGGATCGACAGGGAGCTGCCGATTGTCAGTTGACAGGGCCAGGCCATTGGTCTCCTCTCGATACGCTTGAACATATTCAGCTGCTCGATTGCATTCCTACAACAAGAGAAAGACCCCAATGAAACCAAACTCACAAGAATTACAACAATACTTCATATATATGTGTCTATAGTGGCCATATGATTCAGAGACAGAAGTTATCATGCAGTGTTAAACTACATTTTTCTGACCTGAATGTGTAAATTTCCTCCAGGCCATCATCTTCATCCAGATTCAACATGATGTGTTTCATTATGTCACGGCTATTCTTCTGATCCTTGGACAGACCTTTGCCAGTACCCGGGTGACCAGGACCTGTGCTGTCCTCATCCCCTCCTCCACCTCCCTCCTTGTCATGGTCTGCCACAGGGAAAGGCAGACTGGCAAAGCAAATGATCACAATCAAATCCAGATTAAAGACCATAACTGGCACCCGGTTTGAAAAGAGTGACCAAATGTCAGGAAGTCGGCCTGAATGAACTTCCCGAGATAATCCGTTTAACGTCGAAAGCTTTGATAAGAAAACACATTTTATCCAGAGTTACTTCTGATAGGTGTACATGAAGTGTTAGGCCAATCAAGACCAAGGGATCAATGTTTGAAGATATAAAAAAACTAAAATATCAAATGAAGTACAATTTGAGCCGTGTGCCATTTTTTTCAAAACCGAAAAAATATATCAGCAGGATGGACTATTTGCCTCAAATAGCCTGATTGTATCACCGCAGTGATTCATATTAATTTAGGAATTACACGTTGTTAATACAGTAAGTTTGAACCTTACAAGAACTGTAAAGTGATGCCATCTTTTTTCAGATTTTCTATCATTGCATCCAGGTTGTCCGCACTGGCTGGGGAGTTGAGGTCAGTCAGGAAGACGATGTTGAGACGATCAAACTTCTTCCCACTGAAAAGAAAACCAAAAACAGGACCTCAAGTCACACTGATGAACAACCAGAAGTGAGTTAAGAGAGACAGGCGGCTTCTTACTCAGTTTCTGTCTTAAGGAGATCCATGCAGACAACAAGAGCATCAAGCCCTGGTGAACAGTAGTTAAGGATTCATTTTACTGTAGCAACTCTGAAGTAAACCTTTTTAGGGTTCATATGCAAAAACACAGGAATTAGATCTATGTGTTTAGGCTAAAACAGGGTGTCGCAAATGTACTCTCAACAATCTTGTCTAGTCAACTGTTTATATATTTTTGTTGTGGTAAATATTATTAATAGAAAGTCCTCTCCTTTAAGCCTTCAACTGACATGACCGAAGTCCGTCCCTTAGCTTATTGACTTACAAATCTTCCTTTCTGAGTATGGCTAGAAGGGTGAACTGAGAAATGTTTATTTCATGTAGCACAGCAAGAAAAGAACAATATCTTTAAAAGCCTCCATCATAGGACGTGTCAATAATATAAAAATATGAAGATTTATCTTGTTGAAACACATTTCCTGGCTAACCCTAACAACTGATAAAATACTATTGGATAAAATAACCCAACCAAAGTGATTGAAAATTGAGAAATATTAGCTTTGGTGTCCCAAAAAACATAAAATAAAAAGCACCTTGAAGTGACTGCTATAAAAGTAATCTCAAAGCCCCATCAATAATTGTCATTTGTTTTTTCTTATCTTGAAAAGGATACAATCCGCTTGCTGACTCTCTGGATGGACCTGAGTCTCAATTTCTTCCAGTAGTTCAAAACCGGCTACCATGAGGTGGCGGTAGATGGTGATGTGCTGGTACTGGTCGTCCTGGTGCAGAGGGTTTTGGGTGGAATCTGTGCCAAACAGGACTAAAGCCACTTCATCCTTAGTCTCAGCAAAAACCTGCCAGAAGATAAGAGATGTGTCAACTTAACTTGTATAAAAAAGGATGGGTTACTTTTGGTTTAATAAGTGTTTCCATAGATGTGTGAACGTACCTGCCGCTGGACAAACTTCTGGACAATTTTTTTGGCAAGTTCAAAGTGAGGCTCTTCACCCGGGGCAGAGTTGGACATGGAAAAGCCCACGTCCATGCACAGCACCAGCGCCGACTGCAAAACAACACTTTGTTAATACAGAGCAGGTTTTAACTCAAGGCGACTTTGCCTCAGCAACTTAGAGGCGACACAGACAAGAAAACATCCGAATGTTTATGTTAAACGGTCTTTTAATCTAGAACGGACTGAGAGCAGGTTTGACCAAAAATGTAATAAAAGATAACAACTGTAAAAAAAAATTGAGCTGCTCCTGAGCGAAGGTTGTGGTATTAAACTCTTCGTTATGTACAAAGAATAGACAAAACAAAAATATTTAGCAAATCTGAGGCAGACAACACAGTGTTGTACCTCCTCACTGTGCCTGAGATGAGATAAGATCAACTTTATTGATCCCACAATAAAGTGGTCTATTCAGTTAAAGCATTAGAGAGTTAGAATGAGGTAGAGAAGATAACACATGAAAGTATAAAACTCTATAAATTCAGGCAGTAAAATAGTAATATGACAAATCAATTAAACAAAAACAGACTTTCACTTTGGACGGAAAAATGAATTGGAGAAAAATATACTGTAGTAAAAAAAGCTGTATGAAGTGCAGTGGCAAGAGGATTGTAAGAGGTTGTATATTGTAACTGAACAAAATATATGACATATGGAAATAGACATATACACATATGATTTGTTATATGTATATAGGCAGGTATGGTATCAAATATAAAAAAACACAATGTATTTGTTATATGCCGACATTCAGCTCATAAAGATAAAGCTTCAGTCTCAACATGTCTCAGCATGTCGCTCACTCGTTCAATGGAACTACAAACCTCTTATTTAACACACTACCCCTCCCCTCGCTGTGTTTTTGAAGGGGCGTTAAACATATTGAGGGAATAGACTAAATGGTTCATGAATTAAAGAAACGTCATAAGACAGTAACTTACTTTCGATCCTGCCATTTCTTCCCTCCTCTGAGTCTGGTGTGTCACCGTGTTATGGCTCCGGAGGGAAACTGTGCGCGGCCCAAACGAGGTTCCTGGTTTGCGGTGAGAATCGTTCCGCAGTATGCTCAATCCGTCGATACGATCGATTCCTTAACGTAAACCCGCAAATACCTGCTCGTACGACACGTGTGATGATTATGTGGACACGTGGTGCTTCGAGCTGCAGAAATACCGGAATAATAAGATGGAGGGGCGGCTCCTGGTACAGGCGACATAGGCGCAAATTGCGAGGGGCAGCACAAGAGAATGATTTATCATGACGTGACACATGCAATCTAAAACAATACAGTAACGTCACATCATCATCCCAATTTCAAATCTCACCTAGGGCGCCAACATTGCCAGAGGCACCCCCTGATAAGATGTACACAGTCTGTGGATGTGGGTCAAACGCCAATCCAGCGTTTCACATGGCACTTTGCACAGACTCATCGACTGACTGACTGTGGACACACATAGTGAGGTCTAACTAAAGTACTGATACACACATAAAAACACTAAAAGGCACATTTTAATAAGTTTCACAAAGCTAAATTAAATAATAATCATAGTAAAACACATCTGTCAATGTGGATCATGATATGTAATGAAACAAAATGAAAATAATCAAGTAATAATGATGAAATATAACTGGGAATATGAACCGGACCTCACTTTAAACCTAAAATGTTTAACATTTATTTAACAGAGAGTAACAGCACCGTGCAAGTTGTGAGCTTGTCAGCTTCTGCATTGGCAGACCAGTTAATAAAGTGTCAGGACCAGAGGAAAGACTTGTTGATATTTATTTTCCGAGTGTTCTCCGTTTGTAGTTGTCTGTTTATGATGATTTCAATGGCTCCGAGACAGATGAAAGCAATAATAAATAAACTGTAAGTACGCTGAAAAATAAACAATCGAATCAAAGCAATTTCACTTATAAAAAAAAATTCACACTGATTATACACGTGTTAATGTGAAACTGTTCGTGTTAGCTGTTGCTTTAAAGTAACTGAGTGCTGTGAAAGTATTTGCCCCCTTCCTCATTTTTTATTTTTTTTGCATTTTTGTCACACTTAAATGATTCAGATCATCACACATTTGTGTATATTAGATAAAGGTAGCCCGAGTAAATACAAAATGCAGTTTTTAAATGATGATTTCATTTATTAAGTGAAAAAGTCTATCCAAACCTACTTGGCCCTCTGTGAAAAAGTAATTGCCCCCTAATCCTGATAACTGGTTGTGCCCCCCTTGGCGGCAACAACTGCAATCAGATGTTTGTGATAACTGCCAATGAGTCTCTCACATCGTTATTAAGGCATTTTGGCCCACTCTTCTTTGCAGACTTCTTTTAATTCAGCAACATTGGATGGTTTTCGAGCATGAATGGCTTGTTTAAGTTCATGCCAGAGCATCTCAATCCGATTTAAGTCTGGACTTTGACTAGGCCACTCCAAAACCTTCATTTTGTTTATTTTGAGCCATTCAGATGTTGACTTGCTTGTGTATTTCGGATCATTGTCGTGCTGCATAACCCAAGTGCGCTTGAGCTTGATGTCACAAACTGATGGCCGGACATTCTCCTTCAAAGATTTTCTGTTAGAGAGCAGAATTCATGGTTCCATCAATTATGGCAAGTCATCCAGGTCCTGAAGCTGCAAAGAGGCCACAGAACATCACACTACCACCGCCATGTTTGAGTGTTGGTATGATGTTGTTTTTATGAAATGCTGTGGTAGTTTTACGCCAGACGTAACAGGACCCAAATCTTCCAAAAAATAAAAATAAATTTTGATCAGTCCACAGAATATTTGCCCCAAAGTCTTGGGGATCAACAAAATGTTTTTTGACAAATGTGAGACGAGCCTTCGTGTCCTTTTTGATCAGCAGTGGGTTTAGCCTCCGAACTCTCCCATGGATGCCATTTTTGCCCAGTCTCTATCTTAATGTGGAATCATGAACACTGACTTTAACTGAAGCAAGTGAGGACTGCAGTTCCTTAGATGTTGTTCTGGGGTCTTTTATGACCTCCGGTATGAGACGTCGTTGCGCTGTTGGAGTAATTCTGGTAGGCCGGCAACTCCTGGGAAGGTTCACCACTGTTCCAAGTCTTCTCCATATGTGGATAACGGCTCTCACCGTGGTTCACTGAAGTCCCAAAGCGTTAGAAATGGCTTTGTAACCCTTTCCAGAATGATACATGTCAATAACTTTGTTTCTCATCTGTTTTTGAATTTCTTTAGATCGTGGCATGATGTGTTGTTTTTTGAGATCTTTTGGTCTACTTCACTTTGTCAGACAGCTTCAATTTAAGTGCATTTTAGATTAAACATGCCTGGACGTAATCAGGCCTGGGTGTGGCTAGTGAAATTGAACTCAGCTTTCCAAAAAATGTGGTTTATCACAATTTATTTAGGATTTATCAAAAGGGGGCAAATACTTTTTCACATAGGGCCAGATAGGTTTGGATAGCTTTTTTCCCTTAATAAATGAAATCATCATTTAAAAACTGCATTTTGTATTTACTCTGGGTATCTTTGTCTGATGTTAAAATTTGTTTGATGATCTGAAACATTTAAGTGTGACAAATATGCAAAAAACTAAGAAACTCGGAAGGGGGCAAATACTTTTTCACAGCACTGTATTTACCCAACTAAAACGGAGAGTGTCATAAGTTATTACTTAATATTTCAGAGGAAAACACTATACCACAGTAATCTGACTGGTTTATTCTCTTTACTTTGACTGGTTTAGTTACATAACTCTAACTTCGTTAGTTACTTGTTACTTTAACCCCCTTGGTCATATGACATGTCGTCTCTCAGTTGTAACAGATTCATTAAATAAAAACATTTGAATAAATCTTCAACATCTAAGAAAAAAAAGTAAAAAAAGTCTTTATTCTTTATTTTTATTATCATTACATTCAATTGATTAATTCTCCATGTTATCATATGTAACATTTTTGTGAAGATGGTTTCTGAACAGACTGGTTTGGATGAGTTGTGGTGGAATGCGGTGGTGAGGGTCAGAGGTCGGGCTGAGGGAACGAGTCTCACTTCCTGTTGAGCGTGTGAGGAAACAGTGTTTGG
The DNA here is from genome assembly GCA_038501795.1 of Pseudopleuronectes americanus. NCBI lineage: Eukaryota > Metazoa > Chordata > Actinopteri > Pleuronectiformes > Pleuronectidae > Pseudopleuronectes > Pseudopleuronectes americanus. Next base: position 14,216,256 of record CM076727.1, on the reverse strand, counting down.
TTAGAATCATCAGATCATCTGTTTACGACATCATCTCCTCGAGAAACAGGAAGTGGAGAGCACTTCTCTCCGAGGAAGACGTGGTGGGCACACAGGGTGTCGGTCAAGATCAGGGTCTCATGATGATGGTGGTGGTGATGATGATGATGGTCTTTGCTGAGGCTCTGCAGGTGATGAAGGTGGAGATGGGTCAGAACGTGACGTTGACCTGCTCTGGGAAGGTTTCATACTGGAGCATGGAGATCCACAGTCAGCTGATCTGCTGCATTGGTCACATTTTGAAGGCTTCTGACTCTTCGGTCAGCTCCCCCAGCTTCAGGTCCAACTTCTCTCTGCACCGAAACTCTCTGACCATCTCCAACGTCAGTGCTAACGACTGCAGGAGATACTTCTGCTCCATGAAGAGCCACGGCAGCCTCGTTCACGTCGACACCTTCCTCCTTGTCTCAAGTCAGAGCCTCTACCATTCTCCAGTAACACTCAAATCTATGATTATTGGGTCTTATTGAGAGAAGTTTCTCTAAAGTTTGTTGAAACAAAAGTTGTGAAATAATCTTCCTCCTCCGTTAACGTCCAAATCTAAAAAAGGAAAAAAATCTGCGAACAGTTTCTGACAGTGGCTCTGATGTCACTTGGAAGTCACAGACTCTGGGTTCAGAAAGGGAAGCAGCTGTCTGACATTCTCTGTCTGACCAGCAGAGGCCGACTGTTTGTCTATGAGAAAATGACTGAACATTTTCTTAAGGAGTTTGTGCTATCTATTATTTCTGGCTGACTTCCACTGTGTTCCGGCGTTGGAGGTCCTCGGGGCACCTGCTCCAGTCCCTGTCCCGCGCCGGAGAGTCCCGGCTGAAGTCCCTTCTGTTCAGGCGTCGGAGGTCTTCGCAGCTCAGATTCTGGGTCCTGTTCTGGCTGCTACTCCGTATCCTGCTCTTCGTCCGAGGATGAGGTCTGCGCCCTTTGGCGCTTCCCTTGAGCGGCCACGGTGCCGCTCTCCCAAGCCAGTTTGCGTTTCTTAGCAAATGATCCACTTCTGTCAAGAAGTGGATCCTCAAGCCTTTCCCTGCCTCGTTTCCCTTCTCCAGCTGTAACGTTCTGAGGGCTCTCAGTGCCGCCCTCCCAAGCCAGTTTGCGTTTCTTAGCAAAGGATCCACTTCTGTCAAGAAGTGGATCCTCAAGCCTTTCCCTGCCTCGTTTCCCTTCTCCAGCTGTAACGTTCTGAGGGTTCTCAGTGCCGCTCTCCCAAGCCAGTTTGCGTTTCATAGCAAAGGATCCACTTCTGTCAAGAAAAGGATCCACTTCTGTCAAGAAGTGGATCCTCAAGCCTTTCCCTGCCTCGTTTCCCTTCTCCAGCTGTAACGTTCTGAGGGCTCTCCTGAGGGTTCTTCCCTTCCCCAGCTGTTTGGTTCTGAGGGTTCTCCTGAAAGATGGGACATAAAAACAACTCAAGATGGGTCACAAACAACACATAACTTCTTGCTTTATGGCAGAAGAGAATGGGACAGATGGACGGACAGATAATGGGCAATGATAGCGCCTGCATGCCTGTTCATGCCTGTCGTTGGCATGGTCATAATAAAAACAAATTTGATAACGAAACAGAAACGAGGCATTACTTACCACTTTAATGATGGGGCTGCCCTGGGCCATGGATCTCTGTATCTGCTGGATACAGAGTGACAGCTTAGCCACGCTGTCCATTTCTCCCAGGGCTCTGTGCCACGACCTCATCTCAGGTATCACCTCCTCCTCAGGGCTTTTAGATTACAGAGAGGGAGACGGAAGTATTACAGGAGAGCATTACATACACAAGCATCTAAGGGTTCATTTCTCATAGGTACCTTCGGGCGATCTTCCCTTCCAGCTCTGCCAACCTCATCACAGCGATATCCAGAGGTTTGGTGAGCCCCTGCACCACACTAGCAGCGAGTTTCTGCGGGATGCTTTCTCTTTGACTCTTTGGAGCTGGAGCCGGAGAAGAGAGGAGCTTGGCCTCTTGATGACCAGATCCTCCCTATTAGTATTAGGAGATAGAAAAATCACAGGAGAAAATTAATGCAAGAAAAATCAAACCTATAGTTAAATATATACCAAAGAACCCCACATTAATATTATTAATAATAATATTTTTAGATGATATATTGTGCGTTAATTAGTTAGAGACCATCTTTAAGTTATTCAAATCATTTGAGGGAAAAAACACCCACCTGTTGTTTCAGCATAACCGCTTGCTGTCTCTGCATCTCCTTATCCTTTGGGAAAAAGAGCAGACATCTTACAAACCACACAGACAGGACACAACAAAGCATAATAAAACATAACAATAAAACATTATAAATAATCAAATAAAATTATAGTAAGGGTCCACTAGGACTAAGAAGGCATAATAAATTGCTAAATACATAATAAATGGGGCCAAAACAATACCGGGCTGACAAGGCAGAGTCTGTAAGATGTGCAACAGAAGCAACAGTGAAAAACACAATTTGCTCATAAACATCAGGTATTGACCTTCTTTTGTTTCTCAGCCTTCATTCTTCTGTCAATGATTAGTTTTTCTCTTCGCTCTCTTGTAGCCTGTGAATGCAAAAAGTTCAAGACACAGAGTTGGTTGATACACTCATTCAATAAGTACAGTATGTCCAGAAGAGAAAAGATAAATTAACTTTTAACCAGAGCAACAATGTTTGATTAATGAATCAACCGATAATTTCCTTGATTAGCGGTATAACATGAAACAAACGTGAAGTAAAAAAAATTATTGAAAGGAATATTTAAGTGTTATACTTAATATTGTGTATAATTTTGGTATTAGTTTGCTTAATGATGTCAATAGAAAACATTCGACACAAATCTAAATAGAGCAAGTGTCTCACTGGTAATATCAGATCTAACATATTGACACACGGGAGGAAAGAGATGATTATTCCCATCCATTAAAAACTCAAAGACAAAATGGCAGCTGTTTCTGCAATAACCTTCAGGACCCACCTCAAGAAGTGTCTGTTGGCAGCGTTCTTTCTCCTTTCGCGTTTGCTCAATGCGCTTGACCTTTTTCTGTTAAAAGGATGAGGGCAAGATAAAATGAATTAACTGTTAAGTCAATTCTGAAAATGCAACAGCTGATAGTTGGGATGATCTGCACGGAAACTTAAGCAGAGCATGCAAAGAAAGATCCTTACTTTTTGTTCGTCGATCTTCATCTGCTCTTTCTTTTGGCGCAGCAACTCAGCAGCCCTTAATTCTAGAAAACACAACCATGTTAGGTTTACACACACAATCTGATCCGATGATAGAGAAGAGTCTGACAAGACTGTGGCTGTTTACCTATCTGCTTCCTTTCCGCCCTGGCTGTTTGTGCCTTGGCCTGGAACTCTAGTTTTTTTAGCCATCTGATCTCAGCTTTCAGTTGAGTCATTTCTGAAACACGATGGGATATAAACTATGAAATCACACGCTAAGGAGAATTTAAATTATCAATAAATATTGACAGGTTACACTGAAACATTTCAAAGATGTACACTGACCTTGAATCTGCAGTTTTTGGCGCAGCGGGGCCTTTTTTACATGTCTGAAGTTATTTGCTCCCTTCAGAAGGTGATTTTTGAAACTTGGGCCCCTAGCCCCATCACGTGGTGACTGGAACTTAGATTTCAAGCGGCGGCGGCGGCGGGCATCCATCGCTTTTATAATTCGAGTTATCTCCTCCTCAGCCAGCGAAAGCCACTGAGGACCCTGAGAAATATTACAAAGAAGAAAGAATGATTAAAGAAAAAAAACGGGGGGGTCAGACTGATTTGTATCTATCGATTGCTTTCATAAACAAAAGGAAGCTTTCAAGCTTAAGATTCATATAAATATATGTATATATGTTGTGTAAAGTAAATAAAAGGGAACATTTACCTCTGGTCCTTCTATGGGTTCAAAGAAGTCACCAACTCGAATTTTCGGACTAAAACTGAAGTTCTCTGTTGACATAGGAGTTCTTCCATAACGCACTAGGAACTGCAGACAAAAGAATTATGCATTGTAATTAAAGCATCGGAAGAACTCTGAACTATATAACTGTTAACATGTTGTGATTTCCACTGGCGTTTGATTACATTAAGCTTAAGTGACTTTATGCCATTGTTTAAGGTTTTATATTTTCCATAAATTGTTGGTTCACCTGCGTTACATCAGCATACTGACTCAACGTCATCCCGCATGGTGAGAAGTAGGCAACCGCCCCTTGGTAACGACCTGCCAATCTCTTGAGCAGAGTCACTCTCTTTATCCTGAGCAAACATAATTGCAAACCAAGTACAACATGTTAATCATGAAATCAATAGCATTAAAATATTTTTTCAGCTTTATTCAGTCACCATAAATATATATATATATATTCAAAGAGAAGCTCACCCATGCACAAGAGGCAACGTCAGAGCTCCCTCATAGGTCACTGTGCTCCTCTCCCCTGATCCTAAAAACAGGAGACATGACTCAGCACCTTCAACATGAGCAAATGACACTACACAAAATAAAGAAAAGAGCCACACTACTGAAAATCTATAACATCCCTCAAAAGGAGGCACTGGTATATAGACCAGTCGGTTTTGGATAGTTTTTTTGATGCATGATGTGCACAATTCACTTCCCATAATTTCACCTAAATGATGTGATCCACTGCATATAGATGCTATTACTACAAATAACAACTAAATGGAATAGAAAATATATGTATATATATATATCATTTTAGAAAGTCACAATGTTCTCTGCTAGTAACAAAACGTGTTCCATGACTCATCCAGTATCAGATTCAAAAAGTATCTGCCTGGGATATAAAAACAAAACCGGCTGGGGATAAAACAATGATTTAACAAATATCTTCCACAGAGATAATTTTAACCTGGAACTATATTAAGATAAATATTGTACATGTATGTTTTCATACCAAAAAAAAAGTATAATTTTGCAAGAGGTAGGGAGACAAAAGTTTGTGTACTTTCAAGCTGTATCGTAGTTTATGGGTGTGTTTGTTACCTGGTACTTGATGGGGAGCGGACTGGATGTTGTTCGAAGACGTCAAAGAGACACCATCGCGACCACTTTCTTGAGTTAGATTTGGATCAGCGGTGCAATGACTCATATTGGTAGTCTCTGAAGTGTCCTGAGTTAGCTGCTGACTAAGAAGATAGTCCTGCTCTTCCTCGTCCAGTTCCTCATCAGTAATGTATTCCTCATCATCACTGGAGTTATCGGATCCTGATAGCTCACCACCATCATTGTACCTATCTGGTAGGGCTCCTGACTGGCTATCTGACATGATTGAAGTCTCTAGTGGTCTTTTGCTGGGTTTCTAAATAACAATAGAATTTCGCAGAAATTTAAACAGATCAGGGAAGTGGACTTTCATGCATATACTGTCGTCTATTCCAGAGTAGTTAATAATACTGGTGTATCATCCCCTTTAAACATTCGTATGATGTAAAGAGATAAAAAAGGAACAGCCTATAGTCTTTGAGGCAACAGAGGCAAAGTATCCCAATATCCTTGTATAGTCCTCCCTTGAAATTCCTATTATTTATTTGCCTGAATAATATGTCAACAGTAAAGAACAAACAGCATGCAGCTAGCCTATTCAAGAGTAGTTAATAAATCAGGTGAATCAGCACCTTTAAATATTCCTACGATGTAAAGAGATCACAAAGGAACAGTCTATTGTTTTTGAGGCCAACAAAAGCAAAATATCCTGAGATCCTCTGTAAATCCATACTTCTAACTTCACTGTCTCTATATCCTAAAAATCATAATACTCTCTTTTAACTAGCAGACTGTATATATATCACCAAGTTGAGAAAAATTTAGCATGTGATCTGTGCATCAGCCTGTTTTACAGACACATAAACATGCACCACAATGGGCTACTTTGCTGTAAATGACGGGAAGTTCAGGGCACTGTGGTGCTGATGAGAGGCGTCTGTAGAGTGAAAATAAACAAGCATACTTACAACTGTATCCAACAACAGAAAAATTCTACGTCGCCTTTCAGATGATATCTTCTAAAAATTTCCAGCACTGAAGCTATACCTCAAAATAAATGAGATTCAACAATATGGCTGCTAAGTTCTCTGAAATCAGTTCAGGTCCGTCTTTATCCGCTTTGAGAGACTTAACCACGACTTCATCGTCTATTCCCGAGTAGTTAATAATACTGGTGTATCAGCACCTTTAAACATGTGTATGATGTAAAGAGATCAAAAAGGAACAGCCTATAGTCTTTGAGGCAACAGAGGCAAAGTATCCCAATATCCTTGTATAGTCCTCCCTTGAAATTCCTATTATTCATTTGCCTGAATAATATGTCAACAGTAAAGAACAAACAGCATGCAGCTAGCCACGGCTGCCCAAGCAAATTCAAATTTCTTCAATGCCATCTGCACACCTCGGAGACGCCCTTGCAGGTCTACAGTCTCAGGTTCCCCAGTAAACCATGCCAGTGCCACTGCCTGGAACTCTCCGATGTACAATTTCTCTCCTAGTGGTTTTATGGCTAAAGAACAGACCCCAGTTGATCTTTAAATCCATATTTCTAACTTCACTGTCTCTATATCTTAAATATCCTAATACTCTCTTTAAACTTGCAGAGTTGAAATAAACAGGCATACTTACAACTGTATCCATCCACAGAAAGATTCTACGTTGCCCTTCAGATGATATATTCAAAAGTATTACACCACTGAAACTATACCTCAAAATATACTGAGATTCAACTATATGGATGCTAAGTTTCTGGACTTCAGTTCAGTTCCCTCTTTAACCGCATTGAGAGAATCAAACACGACTTCATCGTCTATTCAAGAGTAGTTAATAAATCAGGTGAATCAGCACCTTTAAATATTCCTACGATGTAAAGAGATCACAAAGGAACAGTCTATTGTTTTTGAGGCCAACAAAAGCAAAGTATCCTGAGATCCTCTGTAAATCCATACTTCTAACTTCACTGTCTTTATATCCTAAAAATCATAATACTCTCTTTTAACTAGCAGACTGTATATATATCACCAAGTTGAGAAAAATGTAGCATGTGTCTGTGCATCAGCCTGTTTTACAGACACATAAACATGCACCACAATGGGCTACTTTGCTGTAAATGACGGGAAGTTCAGGGCACTGTGGTGCTGATGAGAGGCGTCTGTAGAGTGAAAATAAACAAGCATACTTACAACTGTATCCGTCCGTCTTTATCCGCTTTGAGAGAATCAACCACGACTTCATCGTCTATTACAGAGTAGTTAATAAAGCAGGTGTATCAGCACCTTAAAAAATGTGTATGATGTAAAGAGATCAAAAAGGAACAGCCTATAGTCTTTGAGGCAACAGAGGCAAAGTATCCTAAGATCCTTGTATAGTTCTCCCATGAAGAATCCTATTATTAATTTGCCTGAATAATAATAATAATAATAATAATAATAATAATAATAATAATAATAATAATAATAATAATAATAATAATAGTAATAATGATAATAATGATAATAATAATAATAATCCTTACAATTTCAATAGGGCCTAACTTAAGTCAGTGCCTGTCATATTTTTTTGCCATTTTCCCCAAATTTAGCCACCAATGAAAAGAACATTGTAATTGTCAAGGTTTTATTGTGGATCAGTTCATTTACTAATAAGCATGACAGTGAGATTCCTTTTATTGATCTTATTTTAAATTGATATTTCTACTTATTTTAAAATAATTTGCAGATAGTGGCTTGTTGAGTAGATTTGTATTTTTCTATTATAAATCGTGATGGTCTGTATTGAAAATTAACCAAGTAAGCACCCTCAAATATTGTGCTCAACAATTCTGAGTTGTACTTTTCTTGAGTATTTCCATTTTCTGCTTCAGATATGTATTCATTAAGGCAATTCACTTTAGCGATTCAGAATTTGAAAACACATACAATACAAAATATGATGCATTGTTATAAAGTCAATAAAATCAGTATTATATGATTACAACATTAAATAAAAGCTCATTTTACCCTGCTACTAAGTCTATACGGTTTTTATTGGTTTATTTAGTCTTGCACTGATTGCTGGTTGCACATCAAATTGCCCTTGAAGGATAATAAAGATTTTCCTTATGGACAACTTTAGTTAATCACAAGCTGCACAAACCAAGCAAGAGCAGCAGAGGAACCCAGCAGCCAGCAGGGGGCAGCCTCAGGACATCACATGGAAACAAGCAGAAGCAGGCTGCTTGGAAATTATGCAGCAACGATCCAGTGATTTGTTGTTGTTGTAGATTCGTGCAGTATTGAGGCCCCCCCTGGTCTGTGCATCGATTGGAAGTCAACCTGAGAAGCTAAACTTGAACAAGGACATTGTTGAATTTTCAGAATCATATTAAATTAAATTTGTCCCACACTGAGATTCTTGTAAGGCGTCAGAAGCCAAGGTTGTAAACTACTGGGTAATTCTCTCACAATAGGTTTTTAAAGCATGTTAAATCTTCCAGTATCTAACATCAAAATATATATAAAGTTACTTTTAAGTAAGGCTGTCAAATATATGAAGTAAAGTAGAAAATACAATGGTTTCCTCTGAAATGTGTATCAAAAGCAGCATTGAATGACACAGACACACACACACAGACAATAATTTGTGCATCTTCTTGGTGTTCTTAGTCTCTCATGGGAATGAGCAGGCGGTAGGTGGTAGATTGGTCGTTCTCCAACAAGAAGGTTGGCAGTTCAATCCCCACTCTTCCACATCTGCATGCAAGATACTGAACCCCTGAATTTGGCAGGACTTCAACCACCTATTAATGGCACAATATCTTGCACTATGTAAATTTAAAATTAAATAAATAAAATTAAATGAATCCTGCGCAGTCCACTTCTGCGCAGGAGGTAAATAAAAAAAGGAACGACTTAACCTACTCAAATAATACATAATCATCAAACGAGGTTTGCCTCACTGCAGCAATGAAAAAGGAGGTTCAGTAAAGACTCAATCCAGCCCACTAACAGGCTGAAAAATGGAGTCCTACCTTCCTGGGACTGAACAGGAAGTAAGGCTCTCAGCATTATAAGTGGTTCTTTTCTCTTACTGACTGTATTTTGTACACTGCTGACCTTGCATTAGAGCAGATGGATTTGTTTTCCCAGGGTGCTTATAATCAGATCTCAACGTGCACATTACAAAGCCTATGTGTGCACCATGCAGGCACATTTGCTGACTTGTCTCTGTAAGAGTGAATCTATGGAGCAGAGGAAAATAATGAGCTGCTGTGTGTGTTGCTCTGCAAAATAAATGAAGAAATGAGCACATAGCTGCCATGTAAACACTTTATTTCATTTGTGTGATTTTTTTATTTTGCATCATGAGAGTTCACAACATGTAATAGTGAAATACAAATTCAATCCACAACCACTGACTCGTGTTTTTAACCTGTAAGAAAGTAAAATGAAATCTTACCAGATGTGATCATAAGCATTTGAATCAACAAATATTTAAACCACCTCATCCATTCAATTGGCTTGTATCTCATCGAGTCAGTAGTAGCTGTTGGCAATTCATGTAATGTACTTCAAAGTGCGTAAGAGAAAAAATGTAAAAGTAGCTTGCTACGAGAATTCCACAAATGTACTAGACTTAAATATCTAAAATAAATTAAAGCAACATTTGAAATGTGTCTGAATTGAAATGGAACAGAAATCGTCAGGTAGAAAATTACAGAAAACATTTTACTCGTGTGTTGACCACAGTTGTGAAGACAACACGAGTGGTATTGACCCAAATCAAGGTCGATACAAACATCTTTTTTTGATAGTGCCCCAAACACATGAAAACATGACATTGGAAAAAAACTAAATTACACCAAAGAAATGCTTTGTCAGCTTGTTCTGACTATGGCTTCCTCCATTTCTCCCAATCTCAGATTTTTTGTTTGTGTGCCACAAGTAGCAAACAAGCACAGAGCACACGGCACGATGCACATCGCAGCTTCATTACCCAATAACCAGAGAAACCAACCAGTTCTCACATGTTAGAAGACCAAGTTTGATGTGTTTCAGTTTGCTTGGGGACATCAATTAAGCATAATGTCATATTTCCATATGATAACATAAAGTTTAACATCTTCAGTCTTTGTGAACTTTGTTGACAATAACAAAAATAGCGGAAATCCAGTGTTGCCCTATTAAAAACTAGATGGTGACAGAGTCCTTAAAAAACCCTGCCCATCTTCAGTCACTTACTGTTTTAATCTAGTAATCCTCGTAATTTACAGTGTTGACTGACCATAACTCGGTTATATGCATATTTCCAATCAAAATAGTAATTAAGCAAATCAGTAGAAACTCACACACATTCAACTTGGATCTGTGACCCTGAGGTGGTTGCCCATTTTTCCCAGTTGGTGTTCCAGCCTTTTTCCTACTATAACTTCATGGATTGAACTGAGCATATACAATGTGGCCTTTAAAGTCGCTGCACAGCACAGCACAGTGATCACATGCATATAATTACACATATTTACAGATGAAGTAAAATTATCTAACTTGCAAGTTTGCAGTAACTCCTGTATCAGTTCCAACTTCTTTGGAGGTGCATTGCTACCCACTCTCAGAGCTTAACGATTTAACAATAGTTTCTGTAACAATAGTTCGGCCCCTCAGGAGAGTTCAGGCAGTGTTAAATAAATAATAATTTCCACTTTAAAGCACAGTGGAGTCGTTAAAATTCCTTTCCTATTCTTTTGACAAGAAGTTCAATGGAATTTGTTTCTTCAGGAGCTTTCAGCAAAGTCAAGAAGGTTGACCTTGAGATGATGCTGTCATCAAACTGCTTCCATTGTCAGAAATAAGCCTTTAAGCTCTTATTTCTGTGATTAACTTAAAACTTCTGGCACTTGTTTGTCCTTCAGTACTGAACCAAACTCACGTGTTGAATTTCAGTCAAATAAGTAAAAGCACCCGCAACTTTGACGACGTCCTCCCTATGTGCCTTGGACCTCGGCGTCGCCCTGTTTCACACTGATGATGTCTGGGCGTGTTCACTGGGGGCCTTGCTCTGCAGGGTGCCAGAGACGGTGTCAGAGTCTAGCAGCTCCACTATGCTGTAGGGGGAACAGTCCTCCAGTCCCAGCTTCCCACAGGCCCAGCCGCAGAAGCCCTTCTCAAAGTCTCGCACCACCTGCCACCATTCACTGAAGGCCCAGGAAACCTGTACCACGGCGGAGTAGAGGGCCAGAGACAACGCCACAGGCATGATGAGCATGGGGTAGAAGATGATGAGGAAGGGGCATATCGTGATCTTGTGCCAGAATGTCCGCTCCTCGTTGTACACTAGGAAAACGTTGTACCAGGTGAGCGTGCCGTAGTAGAAGGAGGTGATGAAGGAGAGGAGGAAAACCACAGGGGCGCAGGAGATGCTCCACAGCACCACGTGGGGTCCCTGACAACAACTTAAGCCGCAGTTGCATTTGGAGCCTTCCCCGGCCTCGCACTCTGCATCGAGGCGTTCCTTCGACTTGTTCAGATCCCTGAGTTCCTTCTCTGTCAAAGTGACATGTATGTCCACCACCTGACCCTTCTTCTTGCCCCGGGTGATGGTGCCTGTCAGGGTCACGTAACGGCTGTCTGGAGGAAGGCTCCAGCCTCCACCTGTTGAGATATAATCCACATTAGGACCATGGACACTTTGCCTGCAGCACTCAAAAATGCCTATACAGTTTACCTAAGTGTAGATACATGGTTAACAGAGATTATTCATAATCAATCAATTGAGGTAATGTAATCCAATAAAGAGTATGGTCACACTTTAAGTGCATCATTTTAGGATCATCCCTCCTTTGTTTTGTTCAGATGCTTGGTGTATATCCATTACATGACCAAAAATGAAGAATGAAACGTCTTTTTACTTCAGTGATACAACATATACATTTAGCTGCATGATATTAACACAATAAAGCACCTGTCTCACCATCGCTCGGGGGCGTGCAGAGGAATTTAGCTCCCTCCTCTGCGCTCCTCTCTGCTCCCTCCTCGCTGCCTGGGTCCTCTCCAGGCACCGTCTCCATGTCAGAGCGGTACACAATAATGGACTCTGGACGCATGTCTCTCTTCTTCCTCCTCTTCCTCCTGATAGGGGGTCCCACTTCTCCATCGTCCACATGGTTCCCCGATGCGTCTGACCTCAAGGAGATCAACTGGGGGCTGCCCTCTCCTTCGGTGTGAGACTCCTCTACCTGTGCCATCACCTCGCCTGACCCAGTAAAGACTCTAAAGCTATACCTTCTGCTGGGTTGGATGAGGAGACTAGTGAAGTCTGGAGCAGCACAAACGACATCCGCCCATTTTGTCAAAAGTTTTTAATCTAAGAAAACAGAGAGAGGGAGAGAGGATGTCATTACAAGCTGGTGAAACACCCACATTAATCCTGCATGAACATTGAGTTTGCATGGCCTAGATCCTGGTCAGTCAGTGCTGTTGTCGACTAACACCCACCACAGGACACATCATTATTATTATTTGTATCATTATTGTTATTATTGATGGCATTGAAACACGTGAACACAGAGATCAGAAAGCACCAGATGGATGACAAACAAAGCGTGATGGATTTCCCTTGAACTGGGGGGTTGCCTCTCTTCTGCATGACAGCGCACTGATACTCGGGTGGAAAAGCACCGACTCCTCCTGTCCTCCTCTTTGCAGACACGATGACACGAGAGCAGCACACTCCGCACACGGATCGAGCCCTTTTTTTTCCAAATTCTTAAATCAGTGCTTTATATAATAAGATAAACGAGGGACTGAGCTCCTGACAATGCAACCCATTCTCCCCACAGCTGATCCCCTCCCATTTAAATCCCACCCATGTCCGCTCTTTGTCTGCAGACAGGCAGCTGGTGGAACAACTCGTACAGGAACCAGAGCTGCGGGTAAAAATGTGATCTCACCTGAAGCAGAGAGGACGAGCGGCGGGGAGATGGAGCGAGAGCAGCGAGGATAAATCACCGAGTTCCTGTGACACATCGCAGGAGCAGGAGCATCGCAGCGCCGAGGTTCCGCTGATACAGATGCGCTACGCAAAATGATTTGAAGAATCGCACTGGCCCCGCCCCTCTAGCCGCTGTCGCACCAATCCTGCCATCCCAGCGTCATGTGAACGGGAACCAACCATGTCTGCTCAACATGATGGTTCAAGCAGCCCTCTTTATCATAGAAAATATTTTTAAATAAAAATATAACCATATAAAAATTGCATATGGAATCATTTGATCAAAGATTTCTTTATTTTATCTTCATATATAGCCTCAATTCAGAATCAGAATAGGGTTTTATTGCCGAGCAGTCTAACACAGTGGTTCCCCAACCCCCGGGCCGTGGCCCGGTACCGGGCCGTGGGTCATTTGGTACCGGGCCGCACAGAAGAATAAATAAATTAAATTTTTTCTGTTTTATCTATTAGCCGGTCATTTTTCAAAATAAAACGGTGTTTTATTTTGAAAAACTACCGGATCCTCTCGTTTATGACTCATGCTTTACGCATTTCAAGACGCTTGTCTCGGTCACGTCACTTTTTCGCTGAACACAAACCAACACGGTATTTGTCGGACCCATTTATCAACAAACCAGGTGAATCCAGCATGTCTGTTTAAGAAGAAGAACAGCTGCTGGAGATCGCAAATGACGGCGGCCTTAAAAGTATGTTTGAGAAAACAACTCCGGTGTCCTGGAATAAAGTCACGGCAGAATACCCTGAGATCGCCACAACAGCACTAAAAACTATGATGCCATTTCCAACATCCTATCTGTAGTGACATCGGTGGATTTTTTTTTAATTAACGAATTAATTTTTTATTTTAAATAACCAAAAAAAACCTCTCCAAATTCCATTAAATTAAAAAAAAATCTACCGCTGTCACCAGAGGTACCAGAGGGACTCCGTAATGAGGTTCCGTAGACACACCTTAACGGCTGGTCCGTGAAAATATTGTCTGACATCCAACCGGTCTGTAGCGCAAAAAAGGTTGGGGACCACTGTTCTAAGGCGTCCGAAGATAAGTTTGGAAACTCTAATAATAGGTTTTTAAAGCATGTTAAATCATCCAGTATCTAAAATTTAAAAATATAAAAGTAACTTTTAAGTAAGGCTGTCAAATATATGTAGAAAAGTAGAAAATATTTTCCCTGAAGTGTGTATCCAAAGCAGCAAACGAACACACTATAATTTGTCCATCTACTTATAGTGCTTAGTTCAATGTTGACTCAGCATGAGTTGTGGCCTAGTTGGTAAGGTGATCGTCTGCCAACCAGATGGTCCCGGGATCGAATCCCACTCTCTCCATCATTATGCCGGCAATACACTGAATTCTCAAAATATCTTAAACTATGTAAATTAAATAAATAGAAAAATAGAAAAAATAAGTTCAATAAAAATAAATAAAATAAAATAAATTTAAATTAAATTATATTAATAAAAGCTGCGCGCGCAATTCCTGCGCAATGGGCTTCTGCGCAGGATGTGCGCAGTAGGCTTCTGCGCAGGATGTGCGCAATGGGCTTCTGCGCAGGATGTGCGCAGTAGGCTTCTGCGCAGGATGTGCGCAATGGGCTTCTGCGCAGGATGTGCGCAGTAGGCTTCTGCGCAGGATGTGCGCAGTAGGCTTCTGCGCAGGATGTGCGCAATGGGCTTCTGCGCAGGATGTGCGCAGTGGGCTTCTGCGCAGGATGTGCGCAATGGGCTTCTGCGCAGGATGTGCGCAATGGACTTCTGCGCAGGATGTGCGCAGTAGGCTTCTGCGCAGGATGTGCGCGCGCAGCTTTTATTAATTTAATTTAATTTAACTTGATTTAATTTTTTTTAAATAAAATAAAATATAAAAAAATTTAATTAAATTATTTAAAATTATTTAAAATTATATTAAATTATTTTAAATAAAATTAAATAAAATTAAAAATAATTCAAAATAATTTAATTGTTTTTAAAATAAAATTAAATAAAATAAAATTAAATATAAAAAAATTAAATTAAAATATTTTAAATTATTGTTAATTATATTAAATTATTTTAAATAAAATAACATTGAATTAAAAATAATTAAAAATAATTTAATTGTTTTTAAAATAAAATAAAATAAAATAAAATAAAATATAAACAAATTTAATTAAATTATTTTAAATTATTGTTAATTATATTAAATTAAATATGAAAAAATTTAATTAAATTAAATTTAAAATAATTTAATTGTTTTTTAAAATAAAATAAAATATCAAAAATTTAATTAAATTATTTAAAATGATTTAAAATTATATTAAATTATTTTAAATAAAATTATATTAAATTTTAAATAATTTAAAATAATTTAATTGTTTTTAAAATAAAATAAACCAAGAAGGAGCAGCAGAGGAACCCAGCAGCCAGCAGGGGGCAGCCGCAGGACATCACATGGGAAAAAGCAGCAGCAGACTCTGATTCTTCTAAGGCAGTGGTCCCCAACCCCCGGGCCGTGGGTCATTTGGTACCGGGCAGCACAGAAGAATAAATAAATTAAATTTTTTCTGTTTTATCTATTATCCGGTCATTTTTCAAAATAAAACGGTGTTTTATTTTGAAAAACTACCGGATCCTCTCGTTTATGACTCATGCTTTACGCATTTCAAGACGCTTGTCTCGGTCACGTCACTTTTTCGCTGAACACAAACCAACACGGTATTTGTCGGACCCATTTATCAACAAACCAGGTGAATCCAGCATGTCTGGTTAAGAAGAAGAACAGCTGCTGGAGATCGCAAATGACGGCGGCCTTAAAAGTATGTTTGAGAAAACAACTCCGGTGTCCTGGAATAAAGTCACGGCAGAATACCCTGAGATCACCACAACAGCACTAACAACTCTGATGCCATTTCCAACATCCTATCTGTAGTGACATCGGTGGATTTTTTTTTAATTAACGAATTAATTTTTTATTTTAAATAACCAAAAAAAACCTCTCCAAATTCCATTAAATTAAAAAAAAATCTACCGCTGTCACCAGAGGTACCGGTCCGTGAAAATATTGTCTGACATCCAACCGGTCTGTAGCGCAAAAAAGGTTGGGGACCACTGATCTAACACATACATGTTTGCGCAATTATAAATATAGAAAATGTAAAACATTTAAATAAGAATCATGTGGAATCATACAATCATAGCATGTTTGTTAATTTTACGACAGTATTAGAATAAAAAAAGAGTTTGGGACACTTAAAGGGTGCAAATCTGATTGTGACGATTACATTGTAATATCAAAAGACAAAAAGTCATAATTTACAAAAGAAATATGTTCAAATTTTACAAAATTAAAATTGTAATTTGAAAATTATAATATTAAAATACAAAAAAATTAGAACAGATTTGTATGCTCCTCGAGACTTCTAAAGTTATAACCTTGAAGAACCATTTTCTTTTGCCGGTGACAGTTGAGACCAGAGGCAGCTAATGTTGCTAAAGCTGCTGTGAAGATGAGCGACCAACATTCACTCGACAGCATCGACAGCCTCCTCTGTCAATCTGGTGAGTTGGCTTGTTGAGTTTTGTTGAGCTTAACAGTTTTAACTTTATGTGTGTAAAGGTTTAATGTTCAGAAACTTGGTTAGGAGATGTCGGTAGCAAGCTAGCTTGTTAGCTAATTGACGTTAGCAGCTACAAAAGATGGTAGCAACTCTTCAGACACAAGCCAATTGTTTAATTCTTATTTCATAGCTCTTCAGACTCGGGAGCTTTCGCAAAAGAAGAATGAATTCATCCAACGAATAAAAGGTAAGCCAGTAAAATAAACCACAGACAAACAATGAAATAAAGAACTAGCTTAAATTAGCTACCATGTAAGCTAGCAACAAGATGGAGACCTGCACAGTGTCACTCTGGTGTTCCTGTGTGTGTGTTCACAGTTTGCAGAGCTGACATCGCTGAGAGGAGGTGTTACATCGACACACTTCACAGAAACATCCAGAAACTGGAGGAGGAAACCCGGGGGAAGCAGAGCTCTGCCATGCTTAATAAAGCTAATGCAAGAAGGTAAAGGATGACAGAGCCAAGCCATGGTGACACATAATCCAATTGTGCATGTTAATAACAGTGTCATGTGATAGAGATATACATTTTTTTCACTGCTTGTCGTCCATGTGACTGTAGCATGAAGGCGACCAACATCCTGCTCCTCCAGTACGAGCAGACTCTTAAAGATGAAATTGAGAGCAGAAAAGACAGCTTCAACCACGACACGTGGGTTCAACTGGCTGCTGGGTCCAATCGTCTTTTAACACGTCCTTCACGTGCTCTGATAACAAAACTGTTCTGTATTTGTTTCCTAACCAGGGAAGTGTATGAAGAGAGGATTGCAAGCTACAGAAAGAAATTTCAGTCCCATCAGGAATATTATTTGAAAAATCCTACGGCTCAAAAGCTCCTCAGGCAGCAGGCTGAAAAAGAAGAGATTGAGCGTAGGATCAAGGCCTGCGATGATCATATTACAATGAAGCAGGCAGAGCTCGACCATCTCACTGGTAATAAACTTTATATTCCCATGGCAACTTGCTCTGCTTGAGAATGTTGAAATTCCACTTCATGCAGTTGATTTCTCTGGTTTTGTCTGACCAGGTCCAGCTGTCTCCTCCACTGAGAAACTACTGGACAGGTGTCTCTCTCTGAATCTTATAAATAACAAATAATGACACATGTGTATTTGATTGTATTATTCTCCAATCTAATCTGTTTTTCTTTCTAGTGTTACAGGTCAACAGCCTGAAGAAGAAGCAGAGAAACAATTAGATCCTCAGGTCGAGGACTGTGATTCTGCCATCGACAGCTTCTGTCTTCAACTCAACCAGACAAAGGTACACAGAAGCCATAAACCAAAAACTAAGTGCACATCATAGTTATCTAATTATGTAAGTAGCATCATATAAGTAACCAAACGGTTTAACATGAACAGATGTTGCAGAATGGAGATAAAGTATCTGTAGAGGCAGGTGCTGCAGATATCCCTGAGGAACACAAGGTCCAGGATACGACCGCCTGCAGCAATTTCCCAAAGGAAGCAGGCAGAGAGCTGTGGTCTCACCAACAGCTGGATGGTTATTACAGAAACACTTTCATCTAAGTGAATTCCTGTATCTTTACGCACGGTGTTCTTCATGTTTCGGTGTTAATGTTACATAAAACCTCGTCAGCTAAATGTTTGTATCTCTTTAGAACAAAGTTGGACAGAGGAGATGCAGACTGATGAGCAGGAAAGAGACACTGAACTACAGGAACAAGTCTTGGTAAAGTTCCCGCCATGAGGTTTACAAGACCCATACTGAGCTGTCTCTACAAGTGTCCCAACATGATTGAATTGAAATAGTCAAACTCACAACGCTGATGTGCTTCATCTGGAAAATACGGAGATATCTTTCAGACCAATCTCAATGAATTTATCACAAGGGTGTTAACAGCTTTGAAACTTTTGTTGTCTGACAATGTAAACAGCAAACATTGTTTACTTAAATGATTAATAATTTAGTATCAAATCATAAAAGTGATAATATTGTCTGTGTTGCAGATGCTGTTTTTAAAGGTTCCACTCCTTTTGGAAAAGCTTTCAGACTCAATGTGTTTTGTATGTAGGAGCAGCAATCTAATGTGTCAGAGGAAGAGGAGGCTGTGGAGGACAAGGCGGAGGAGGGAGTGGGAACAGATGAAGAGCAGACATCAAGTGAAAAGGACAACGAGGAACTTGTTGCTTTTCCTCAGTCCTCATGCGAAGAGACTATTTCTCAGGCCTCTGTGGCAAAGAAGACAGCTGCACCTTCAACCGCAGCCTTTCCATTTAAGTAAGGTTTTTGTATACAAGTTGTCAGACTCTTTAATTCACTGTCAAGTTAACCTCTGAGAGCAATCTTTCATGTGCTCACTTCAGCTTCAACCCGGCCAGCGGTACCTCCGATACCAAATCTCCAGCTTTCCTGTTCTCTCTGAACTCTGATCCAAGCACCCCCGGCTTCTCTGGATTTGGATTTGACTCGTCGCAGGCTGAGGTGAGGAACGAGCAGAAGGAACAAACAATCTTTAAGAAATCGGTGTACCTTGGATTTGGAGTTACTTGCTTTTTTAATGGGTTCCTTTTTTGCAGGACACAAATTTTGCTTTCCCTGGCTCTTTTTTCAACGAGAAGGTATTGTAGATTAATTGAAACACTTATTTTTCTCATGCTGTACTCTTTAAAAAAATAACACCAAAATATGTTCATCATTTTTCAGAAAACCACGGACACCAAGTCTTCAAGTGGTAAACACCTAATCAAATCTCTCCATTTGTGCGATGCGTGTTACCTTCCTTAAACTAAAGGAGTTTAAATGATTTCTTTTTTCAGGCGGTGAGTTCTTGTTTGACCAATCAGAGCAAGGTGAGGACTTTCAGTTTGCCTTCAACTTCAAGAGCCCTCAAGCAACTACCAAAGAGAAGAGCAGGGAGGACTTTCCATTTTCATTCAACTTTTGACAGTTGTAACAAACAAAAGTGGTTTATTTGGTTCAGAGCCGTTCCTGGTTTAACTTCAGTCATGTTCTGATATAGTTTGCAATCAATTCAATGGTTACATTTTTTTTCGATTTGCCAACTTTGGCTTTTCTCACAGCATTTGTCATCTTTTACTCTGTTATATTGTTTCTATGCATTTGTCTTTGTTATTTAATTATTTCTACTGACATTTAAGTGAACATGTAATAGCATCTAAAAGCAATACAGTTGAATAACATTTTATTGAAGATACAGTTATAGTATTAGTAACACCATAATACACAAGTCCATATTTCTTTACAGAGTTCCATGGAGTTAGTGCAGTAGTTGTCATTCTCTATGACAGTGTAATAAACTGCCAGTTGGTAATTTGTGATTAGCTGTTCAGTTTACTAACCAGAAGCAGTGTTTCAGTCAGATACAATGCAAAAATAAAACTAACATCTCACAGGTCCCACGAGTCAAAGTTATATTTTAATGGATCAGTATTTGTGAAGTTGGAATTTCTAAAACTATGTGATTTTAAAGCAAACAACACACACACATGTACTTTATATTATATTGCGCAGTACATTTTAACTTAATGACAGACTTGTGTCATCTATTCATGGCAGTGGTTTCCAATTTGCAATTGCTTTGATTGGAATTGCGAAAAAGCCACATTCAATAAATGAGTGTTTGAAGTACACTTACAACATTTACAGTTCAGTAGTTACAGTATCTGCTGTCTTGAGTTCAGTCCAGTGAACGTGCACAGCAGCTAATTTAAATCTGTGTGGGAACAAAAGAGGGACAGAATACACTGTGGTCTCAGAGAGCTCAGAACCCTGAGTCGATGCTGAGGGAGCGTCGAGTCACATGTTCGATCTGTCCTGGGACGTACTCACAGAAGCTGGTCTGATACTTGGCCAACATTTTTAGCATTGGCCGCAGGTTGTACCACCACTGGACCTTGGGCATCCGGTGCCTGGAAACCAGTGATATACAGTCAAATATTAAGACTGATCAAAAACATATATCACCTGATAAGCACCATGAAATTAATTTACTTACTCAAAATCAGTCACAGCCTTCAGCTCAGCAACAGGGGTGAACTTGATGACCTTCCTGTGTAGGCCGAGCACACAGGCTGTATCTGGCGAGTTGGTGAACACGCGGCCTGGTGGGGAAAAATGGCATAACTGTCACACCATTGTTGTTTGACAGGTTTCTGAGCAATTTATTCATATAAAATATGACTTCATGCAGAAACTCTACCTTGTCGAAAGTTTTCTGTCAATCTCTCTGAAATCCACTGGATCACCCTCACACCCAACTTGGTGCCATAATTTCTGTCAAAGGGAGAAGGTGCCCCACCCTAGAGCACAAATGCACAACTGAGTGTAAATAGGTTTCTTTGAGGTCAGGTAACAGCAACACCAGAAAAATGGCGACATGCGCACACATTTTTTTACCCCCAATCAATAATGGGATAATTGGGGTCCCCAGTCTCTGACGCGCTGGGAGACAGGGCCTGGAAACTGGGACCTCTGCTTTACAGTATATGAGTGTCACTTGTATACCATCAATATCAAAAATCATTGTAAATTGTTAAGCTGTGTTTTTCCAGAGTGGATCGATCACACGGTGGCTCCTCACCTGCTGAAGGTGTCCTAACACATTGACTCTGCAGTCAAAGATGCCCTTCCCCTCTGATGAATACAGCTTATGGATGAAATCTGTCGTGTAGTTTTCATGGCACTTCTCATTCCTGTTGCAACAGAGGAAAAATTCAACATGGGAAAAACTGCATCAGACATACACAATAATCATACACAATAATCATTGGGAAATCTTTTGTTTTAAAGGATGACACTGTCCCTCGGTCATTCTTCCACTTTGGTCCGGGGTTAAATTAACGTTTTAATGCGTTGCAATGAAATCATGGGCCCCAGAAGATAAGTCCTCCTGACATCCGTGATCCTTAGATCCTTAAAGCAAAAATACCTAGCTGGTCCGAAACCTTTTGACCACGTCCCTGCAAACTAGAGTAATTTCCATCGTACTACAGCTGTTCTTAAAGTTTACAAAATTTTCACATGCTAGCACGCTAAGCTAAGGTGCTGATCCGATATATGTATCTATATATATCGGATCGGCATTAAAACCTGTTACATACCTCAGTACCAGACCGCGCTGGATGTCCTTCTTCATTTTTTCAGCTAAATGCTCCACGTTGGTCTGTCAAAGGCCAGATAAATAAATAAGCTCAAATCTGTTAACAATACCAATAAAGAATCGCGCAGCACAGTCCGATCTTACCTTCAGGTCATTGATGTTGATGGGGTCCTCAAAGATGTAGGCTGCGTCAGCACCCACAGCTATTCCAGTTGACGTGGCCAGATAGCCACAGAATCCACCCATAGTCTCCACCACGAACACTCTTCTCTTGGTCCCACTGGCAGACTGCTTTATCTTGTCACAGCCCTGATGAGGAAATTAAAATGAGTTTTGAAAGTCAGGGGTCAAAGTTAGGGTGTGGAAGTTAAGGAGGGACTTAGCTTCCAAGCAACACCCAAAAGAATTTACACCTTGAAACCCAAAATCAGGCGCAGCAAGTTTAACAGTAACACTGAACTGTAGCTCAATTAAAGACATAGAAACTCGGGTTTATCTCCAATATTCAGCAAGTAAACTGTGATAGAAATCTGGAGATACAAGAGGCTGGAAACAACAAAGTCATCTACGTGTATTTAATAAGGGGCTTTCTGCAGAAAGGATCAACACAGGGAGTCACAAGGATCTCAGAGTGATGATGCAGAACAGTCAAAAACACAGATCTTATAAAGGAGGACTGAGGTCTGTCCCTCTGAACTAATCAAGGAAGGATCAATGGGTGGGGGAAAGAGAGGAATCTAAATACAACATTTGATTAACATGTGTTTCCTAAGGTGATAAGAAGACATACCCTCCTTCCTGTGATGGTTAATTAAATCACAAATAGTCTCACTGTATTCACTTCACAAACAGTTCCGACCATAAAACAGCTCAAGTCCTAAACATTTGGTCTATGTAAATACAAGTCATAAAAGTCTCTTGAAAAGGCTTCAGACACTTACTAACTAAATACAAAATAGTTTGTTAACCGTGCTAAGTTAATTTTTCTACTACAAAACGTAATAAATATTACAATTCTGAAGAAGAGTTTGTTGTATTTGTTACAGCAGCAACTCCCCTGGTTCAAGAAGCTGGGGGATCATGGGTAACATCCACAGTTCATTTGTTTTTCAGTTCAGTGAGTGGGACTATACAGCCAGAGCTCTGGTCAACAGATTGATGTCCCATAGTTACATAGTGTTGCTTTAATATACTTCTATCTAACCCTCACCTATATTTATTGTGATTATGCAGCCACTAGAGGGCGATACATAGGAAGGTTTTTTTGGAGAAAGCTGCTGTTTTCTTATTTATGTTCTTTTACCAGGTACAGTATTTAAAGTCAGAGGGAATAACCAGAGAGTTGTCTGCCTCAATATCCGTCCTCTAAAAATTAAAAACTAAATCTCTATCCTCTGCTCTAT
Organism: Pseudopleuronectes americanus; assembly: GCA_038501795.1. Classification (NCBI taxonomy): domain Eukaryota; kingdom Metazoa; phylum Chordata; class Actinopteri; order Pleuronectiformes; family Pleuronectidae; genus Pseudopleuronectes; species Pseudopleuronectes americanus. Next base: position 14,193,163 of record CM076727.1, on the reverse strand, counting down.
ATATGTATGAGGAGTTCAAAGTCTGGCTCTGTAACACAGCTCATATCTGATGTGATGCTTTCTGATGTGATGGCTCAGTTCCCATCCATCTTAATCCTGACACATCAAAGTCTCCCGAGTTAATGTGCCATCTGCTCGGTGTTACCTCCATGGCAGCGTTGACGGCAGTGTCTGCTCCCAGGCTGAAGTCAGTTCCAGGCACGTTGTTGCTGATGGTGGCCGGGATTACACACATGGGTATACAGAGCTCGTCGTAGTGACTCCGGGCTTCAAACAGCTGCAGCACTCCTTCGTACGCCTTTGAACATCAAGTGGTAAAGTGAAAACCACTCTGATGTAACGCTGATATTACGGATCATTACCTATGACCAATCAATACTCTTACCTCGAACCCTCCAATGACGAGAAGAGCTGAAATGCTATACTTGGCAATTGTTTCCACAATCTTCTCCATGTGTTTTTTTGGAAGCGTCCTGATGGAAGACATGACACAGACATTAAAAACCACTTAAACAACAAACAAACAAATTCATTTACATTAGCTAGACATACACCGTGCAATTTGTGGTTTATCACAAAGAGATATGGCAAGCAGAAAACATTAAAAAAAAACATATTGCTGCCAAACGATATCTACTCCATAATTTATTAGTTATTAACGTTCATGAAAGTGGAGTACTAGAAATGTGGGTACAGTTTGAGTACTGTTGAAAATAGTTAAATCCATTAATTTAAAAAAACGCTTGTAGCCCACCGTTTTGTTCCCAGCAGCGAGCCCCCTTGTCCCGTCCATCCGGCCACACTGTGCCATTCCATTTCAGTAACCTGCCAACAGTACAGAACAGTCTCCTCTCAGTCTCATGCATTACTAAAAAACATGTTGCTTTGTGGTACAGATGCAGAGTAGTTGGACTAACCGCTCCATTGGCAAGTCCTTGATATCCATCGTTGACCGCAAAGACCTTGTGTCCGTGAGCAAGGGCTAATCTCACCGCCGACCTCGCTGCTGAATTCATCCCTGCAGCGGGAGCTCCAACGTTCAGAATAGCCACGGAGAAGTTGCTCTGTGTGAACATGAGTCTCACATTATAACTTTTGACATGTGTTAAATCTAATACCACACAGGATGTGTGTGCACGTATGTGTTCATGTTGATGAGAGACTTACCTGAACCTGGGCCGGTTTCTGGAAGGCGAGAAGCTTGTAGATGTTCAAGTTGTTCTCAAAACTCCTACAAGAACATCATCTTGGTTTTTATTGACACAGCACCAACAACAAAATGAAATGGTCTCGTGATAAAATGAGAATAAAAAGAGATTAATGATAGAACTATTCAATATACATAAAGAAATCTCCGCTCTCACCCTCCTCGCAGTTTGACCGCCTCATCGAACTTCTTCTCGTTCATGGCATTCTGCACCAACTTGGTCTGAAAACAATGGGAAAAAAAGTTGAAAAAAACAACCACCTCCCACTGTTTGCATTCATGTCCTTAAAAAACTATATATAGAAGCGAGGAAAGAAACTCACCATCTCCACACACTCCATCAGAGGAAGACGAACAGCCTGGTTACCTGACAGGCCGATGACACAGGCTGGAGTGTCAGGAGTTCCCTCCATCAGAGCCACTACAGCCTCCACACCCAACTTACTGCTCTGGAGAAAAAAAGATCACACATACATCATTTCCATTAATATATATATATATATATATATGTCATCCATGTTGGAAGTCATCTTTCCCTCTTTATTAATGTTTCGTGCAGCAGTAGACTAGCATGTCCTTCTGACTATATATTGGGGGGTTGTGCCTGACAAGGTTCAAGGCCCCACATTGAGGTATACCGAAGGGGAGACATCTTGTGGGTGCTGAAACATAATGTTGTAAAGAAAATCCTCTGATCTCTGCAGCGGAGTTAATACGTCCCTTCCCGCCTCTGTTGCTGCACCCGGCTGATCCACCTTTCACCTGAATAATGTGGAGGATTTGTTCCTGTTGTGAACGTGTCCGTGCAGAATCCCTCAAGCTGTGTTGTGCATGTGTAAAAGGCAAGCTGCTTGTAAACTCTGTAGCCGATTCTCAGGATTCTACCTGCAGGTCATGTCTGAAAACAGCTTCAGTCAGACCAAAGAGGTTCAGATCAAACTAAACCATGGTACTCTGACCATTTGCAGTAAAATAACAACATGTATAAAGACTGTGAATTATTTGTAATAAAGCGTTATGTCCGATTCACCAGAGAATTGTTGCAACGATTTCCAGCAGTTGACCTTGCACACCGCTTTGGTGTTAATCCTATTGCTGAAATAAAACATTTACTATCACCTCACAACAATGTGTTCAGGTGTTATACATAACAAACAATAAAAATATCCTGTTCAACTCACCAGAATTCTGTCGAAGGCCGAGGGAGTTCCTCCTCGCTGGACGTGGCCGAGTACGGTCACTCTGGTGTCATAACCCAGCCGATCCACCACCAGCTTCAAACACACATGGAAACACATACATATTTCAGTGTAGTATGTCTTTGTCTTTCACCGAACACAACAGAGAGGGTGTCAAAGAAATTCTTTTTTGGGCAATGTCCCATCCCTCCACCAACGTTCTCGGAAATCTGTTCAGTAGTTTTTGCGTAATATAGTCCTTAAACATTTATACTTACATCTTTGACATAAGTTGAGGAGATGAGTTTGCCATTTATGTCAATGGCTCCTTCTGCGATGATTATAATGTTTAGTCTTGACCCCTTTATACGGCTCTGGAGGTAAACAGAAACACATGAATTAACCAGTAAGTCAGGAACATAATTCTGTTTCCAAGTACCCTAAGAGCTTGTAGACCAAACTTTCATTGTAGTATAGTTTTTGTGCCTTACCGATTCAAGACGGGAACACATGTGGTCCTCCCAGCCCTCCTTAGGGGGAGACTCTGGAATAAAGAGCCAGTCGGCCCCCGATGCCAGTGCTGACACCAAGGCCAGATACCTGGAGTAACAGCACAATCACATGTGTTTTATTTAGTGGCTTCTTATTAATTACATCAAAGTGTAAGTCTAAGTGTGTTACTCACCCACAGTGTCGACCCATGACTTCCAGAACAAAAGTGCGCTGGTGGCTGGGGGAAGTAAACAACAACTAGGGTCAGAGCAACTAAAACACTTTTGTAGCAACTGTGTGAACATAGCATGTGAGAGTTTACAAACTGCAGGAGCTCCGCAGCTGAGATGCAAAAGTACAAGTCTGAACAAGCTCATAGGAATCATGCCAAACGGGCTTGAATGGAGGAACTCTGTTAAAACTAAAACTTGGCTTGGGTCATCGCATTCCAATGCATCAACTACATATTGCAAGTTTTGTGCAAACCACAGACTGGTTATTTAGATAGAAGACGTGACTGCTCCAATCGTGAAGCCAAAGCTTCTTGTTACCCCCCTGGTGGCTGGCTGCAGTATAGATTCTAAATACTTCCTTCTCCATGTTAGTGGATGGGACATGGAACCAACTAAAAATATATATATTTTTCAAAGATGTTTCAGTCATTTTAGGTACTGTCATGGGAATTTCAATAGTCAAGCACAAGTCATTACAATTTCTTTCCGGAAGTTTATTCTACATCTGCAGATGGGCATCACCATACGAAACCACAGAATAGATTTCATACAATGAGCAATGAGACACAGGAGAACCAGCACTTTATACATATCCAAGCCCCTCCTTAGGAAGGAACAGATGTTATTGATCAGCGTCTTTACTGTTAGGAAACAGGTGACCTTTATCCTGTCACCTAGTCTGTCCCTGACGCCTGAGTGCATCATCTGCTTTCAAACATCCCTCGTCTCAATCTTTACAATCACCACAAATCCCCGTACTGTGAAGTCTTTGTCAGGTGACCCTGTGAGTGAGGAAGTCAGATAACATCACTCAGTTGAGCAACCCCCTGACTCCTCAGGGAACCATTTGCTCATCTCTCTCAACATTTAAAGTAGTTCATTTTATCAATCATTGACCAAATTGTAAAATTACTATTACAGTACTTATAATCATATATGTCAAACTGTGCATTCATTTTTGCAGTTCAGTTTTAATTAGTTATTTGATGCTATAAAACGGATTGTAAAGTCATGATTGACAGCTGACACTGACTCCTGATTGGTCGAGCGTATTTATCCACAGGATTTTACTACTGCAGCTCCATCCCCTGATCTATACTACGCAAAAGCACAAGATGGCAGCGTTAGTATCTGGGATATTTTGGTTTCATTTCTAGATAGTAGGAGGAACTAGAGATGCGTTATTCATCTTTATAAACAGTCTAAGGTTCACACCGCAGTCGCAAACACAAAGATACAACTTACTGTATATGTGTGTAGCCTGTATGAATCATATACGACAAAGGAAAATCAGCAATTAGTCACATTTCAGAATTGTTTCGTATTCTAGAGTTCATTTCCAGTCAATTGATTTCTCAAATGAATTGTTTAGTTGTTTTAGGTCTGATAGCAGTTTATCTTTTACTGCTATAAATTAATCTATTTACAGTCTCTCATTTAAAGTATCATTCTGTTCTTGTTATATCTTCATATTCTGAATAAAAACGTATATCACTTTTATCAGTGAACAAAGGATTAATCACGTTGATGAAACAGCAGCCGTCTCTGTTCAGGATCACACAGCGTCTTACCTCTGTGCCGTGGTCATGATGGCATCAACTATCTCCATGATGCGGTGCAGCGCCGAGTCGGCTCCGATGGTCATGTCAGTGCCACAGAAGTCGTTGTCTATTGAGCCAACGAGCCCCACGATGTTCAGGTGATTGTGCTGCTGGGCCAGAGTGTCTGTGATCCGTCCTAAAGTCATACACACACGGAAATGTTATAATATTGGTTTACTGTTATATGTAGAGAGCTAGGGAAGACATTAATGATTCGGCACTTTACCTTTCTGTACGAGCTCCTCCAGCAAACCGCTCCACTCATTGCGGAAGATGTTGGCCCCGGTGAGGCTGCCGTCTCCACCACACACGCACAGGTTGGTGATGCCTTTCTTCACGAGGTTGTACGCGGCGGCGACTCTGCCCTCACGCGTTGTGAAGACCTTGCATCTGGCACTACCGATCACAGTCCCACCCTGCAGCAGAGACCTCATTCACTAACAATTCCAAGATCAGCTCAGCTAAGACAGAAAGGACTTTTCATCTTTCAATAACAAGTTTCCTGATAAATAACAGAAAACTTTCGGTTTACTACGGGATATTTAGTGACCTATAGAAACACGTTTGTGATGCAAAACACATTCAGCAACATTGATACAGAATCTGAATCAATCTTGCGGTAAGAAGATGTAACACAATCAAACACAGCTGTTCGAGCAATTTTAGAGAGGGTGGAACATCGACACATTAGCTACACAAGTCCAAGAAAACTCACACAATTGGTCAGTGCAGTGTGAAACTTTTTATAACTGTCTCATGAGTAGAACGCAGCTTGCACATGCAGCAAGACTCCTTACCAGGCTTTTACCAGTATAAGACAGGCGGAGGGAAAACAGATCAGAGGAGAGGGATGAGATTATAAAATTCCTTTGAAAACCATAAAAAGAGAAATAAAGACATATATTTAAGACAGAAGAGACACACAAATTCTATCTCACTATTGTTTATAGAAGAGATCTGACATGGGACAGTAGGAAAAGACAGAATAAACATTCAGTATGGGCCTGCTGATGTGCTAATAGCATAGCTTGTTACATCAATAATGTTATTACCACTATCAATGTATTCTTCCTACTAGTAAGTCAAAGCTATGAAAAAGGGCAGACTACTGCAGTGGTTAGGGAGCAGTGACCAATGTTTCCACCCACCTGTTGGATGATGTTGGTCACACTGTGCCAGTGAGCCAGTTTGATGTTGTCTCCTCCATCCACCAGGCCCTGGTATCCCTGAAAAGTACAGATATGTAGTCAAGTAAGGAAACAGGACTTATTCAATGTGTATATTTAATAGGGTCGTGAACATGATTTAATAAAAAGCTTGTTCATTACCTCATGAATAAGATAGACCTTGGCCCCCACATAAATGCCCATCCGGGTCACAGCTCGGACAGCAGCGTTCATCCCTGGGTTGAGGACAATGGCATAAAAACGTCAAGATTCAAATCTGACTTTGAAGTGATTACACACAGTGGTTACACCATGGTCCTGAATGAGGAAATCAGATACTACAGAGGATATGACTCAGTTTAACACCAGTGGTGAAAGAAGAACTGGTATCTTTAACTACAAAAGTAGCAAAGACTAATCTAAAAAATCCAACCACACATTAAAAACTTTATATTTGAAGTAACAAAAGTATTGATGACTCAAATTATTTAACTTCTGAATATCATATATTATATCATTGATTATAATTACTGGTGCGATAACAAGCACATAAAAATCGAGTGGGTAATATAAATGTACGTAATACATGGCAGGGTAGTGGATCCAGATAATTGTTATTTCATCCTAACTCATAGTAAGACCTCAGGATGTATGTGTTCTTTTTATATCATATTATTTACCTGAATATTGTAGTACAAGTATATAAGCATAAATGTATTACTTAAATTATGTATTACTATACTCGTTGTCTTTAATGTATTCTTTTCTGGTTTTTATTTAGTAATCTTTTTACAGCACTTTGTGTTTGGTGCTAAGTTATTAGTATTATCATTTTTATTAATATAAACATTCAATAGAATTAGTGCAGTAAAAAGTGCAGTTATTTTCCTTCAATTGTTAAGTAGAAAGTATCCAAAACGGGATATACTCTCATAGAAGTACAAGTGATACCTCATACAGCACTCAACTACGTCACCCGTGTACTCAGTTGCGAGTTACCTGCTGGACAGCAGAGGTCACGTATGTTGTTCTATATACATGCCCTTTGACCCCTGATCCCAGATCCCAGATCTGAAGGTTAAAAACAGGAAGCACTGGGATCATATGTTCAGTTCTTGTTCCTGTCAGTGTCCCCTCGGTCCTGTTGTCTCCTTCCTGCATCAGCACCGACCTCCCTCCCTACGCATGCACCTGAAGGCAACACGCTGCGTTTGAATGTCAGTTTATCTGAATTATTTACGTCACCTTGCGCATCTCCGCCGCTGGTGAGGACAGCCATGGCCCGGCCGGCCCCCGTCATCTTCAGCCGCTCCAGGTCCATGGAGGACATGTTTGAACAACAAGTACGAGTCGGTGCAGGGTCTATGTGAAGTGCTGTGGCTCGGTTTGCTAGTCAGTCCAGATGTGTCCTTCTCGATGGCGGAAGGTTACTTCACCCCCTCTGCGAGTAGATGCACTTCACTCGCCCTGACACTTCTCCAGTATCTGACTCCGCCCCGTCCAGAGGAGTGCACTGTGCGTTTGTTTTATACCCCCGCTCCTTCCGGTGACACGCTCCCCTACTCGAGAAGCTATAAGCCCCGCCCACTCGCTGAACGCTGAGGGGGTTATTTCCGCATCACGTCCCGCACGATTGGTGAGGAAAATGTTTTAATATATTTCATATCAGGGCTATAGCAACTTCTCATATCTGTATTTATTTGGGTAATCTATTATCCTATCCTAATATTTACTATCTTATCGTAATATTAGTAATATTAAATTACTATGATATACACAATTATATAGTATACATTATATGATATTCTATCATATGATAGCAGCTTGTAACTAGTAGTCTAATATTGTTTGGGGAGAATATCTCAAAATGTGACTGTAGCTGAAATAAAAATTAAATTAAGTGAAAATGTAACTGGACACAAAAATATTTACCTGATTCCTCTATAAATGAAAAAAATAATTTTCAATGCTGATAAAAACCAACAATAATGTTGACGTTGACAGAAGAGAGTGACCACAGTGATTTGGGTACAGTACATCAGCATTTATTCCATGCAGTTGTTTGCTCTGATTTTATTCTCCCAGATACCCGCTGCACTGTACACTGGATAATACAGGAAACGGACAGGATTGGTTGATCGTAATGCCATTCAACAGGATGAGGGAGTCGGAAATGATAACCACAAAGAAACAGATGCTTGGTGCATGGGATGAGGCGACATGATGTCCACAGTTAGAGACAGATGCACTGATATTCAGATGTAAGTAACTGGTACTTTTGACTAAAAATGAGAGGAAGGGAATCACTGCAGAAGTGCGGGAATCGGCAGAACTCGAGCCTTCAGGTTTGAAGTCTCACTTCTGCTGCTGTGACAGTCACTTGACCTTTGGTTGGAAACAGAGGTGATTTCATAGAAGCTATATCGATATATTAAAAAAAGATTTAGGAACACTTGGTGTTACTAATTACGGATGTAAAGTCTGTATGATCAATACTTTGTCCGCAGCGATGATGCAAATGATGAATGGTCCCCTGCAGAGTCGATGATATGACAATGCTTTTGTTCTCGCATACAAATACTGTCCTCTTCCCACACCGATTCATTGTGCTTCCTTTAAATAATACTTTTCAGGAGAAATCATAGGTCACAACATTTCTAAACCTGCCTGAAAATAAAACAATGCGCCTTTCCAGTCATTCTTAATAAATTAATTCAATAATCACGTAGGCCAGCTACAAAAAAAAATCAAAATTAAATTATCTTTACAACAATCATACTTCACAGGATATATGCCAGAAAGACAACGTTAATAAGTGCTTGATCAGATTTACCCAGTCATTACTTCACACTGGGTTATTTCACACAAACGTAAAACGATGAAGAAGGTGAAAGGAGGCTTGAGGAACGGCAGCAGTTGTTCTCCATACCGGGGATGAGCCTTTACGAAGCTCTCACGCACAAAAAGCTAATTTATCCATCAGAACAGGTTAAGATTCACCTTGTGCTACTCGGTTTATATGACTGCCCCCCCCCCGCAGTGCTCAATACTGATGCGATACAGATTTAAGAACTTCCTGCTCATTTTCTGGTCGTCGGCGACAGGTTCCGATATATACTTGTAAGAGAGAGAGAGGACAGAAAACAGGTCACATTAAATTTACATATAGGTGTTTATATACAATAATACTGAGATGAGGTCGTTGAAAACCAAGAGCTTCCATTGCTCTCTGGCCTTGTCTCTGGCTTGTATTCCTTATGTAGAATCTCAGCTGCCTGCACACACTTGAGCATTCTTGACATCGTTTTCGTTAAAATTCAAACCCTGGCTGGCTATTTTTCTACGAGCAAAATCATTAGGGTGAATGACAAACACTCAGACGGGGCTAAAAAATAAAGCGCTCACAGATGCAGTATCCCCTTTCAATAGCAACCGCACAAAAAAAACATAATATTACTGGGATTTAGATGGGGAAATTACCTAGGGTAGAAAAAAGGAACAAAAAGCCATAACACAAGGCAATATAGGTCATTGCAAATGTCGCCATCTAGTGGCTGTTGATGGAATCGCTCCGGCTCTCTACTACCAACATTGAACCCTGAGCATTGAGCGCTGGAGAGGATGAGTTCACAAAAATTGGGACAATCTAAAAATATACCATCTATAACAAACAGTTTGACACACGCTGCTCTCCTCTAGCCAACAGCCACAGTGTTGTGTCTAGCCAGCTAGACGCCCCCAACTCCTGAGCAAGCAGCGTCTTTTTCTCACCTGAGCACCAACTCGTGTTATTGCTGTTTAAGTCTGCACAGCACATAATTATTGTTTTGCCTCTTTAAGTCACTACCTATACGATGCTGTGAACAATCCTGATAGGAAATGGTACATGGGGAGATGGGGATACCACATCTGGATTGTGACTAAAACACTACATTTCTATTATAACATTAATGTCCAGCAATATAGAGTTGAACATCAAGGCTATCTGTAAGACCGTTATTTTGAATATTCCTGCATGGTTCATTATACGAGCCGCTCGGAGAGAACATTCCTAAGTACAATAATTGGTCCAGTCTGTTTTCTCAAATCCTCCAACGATCCTGAGATGAAACTGTGATGACGGATGGCGAGGAGAGGGCTGCGTGAACCCGCTCACACACACACGCTGATAACGCCCTCGATATCTCTGGTCATGACATCTGATTGATGATGATGACGATGGCGTGTCTTAGAGAGAGGGATGAGCAGGGGCAGAGAGGGAGAGTCTCTTCTTTTATTTTTTGATCTGCTGTCACGTGAGTCTTCATTCCCCCCCCGTTGGTCTGCTAGCTGGTCCACGTCATGCAGTCTCCTGGCAGCGTTTTGCGTATAGCGAGCTGCACGGACATGCTAGGACTGTTCAGCGGGTGGTGGGGTCTGCACAAATGTTGGTTTTAGGGAAGAAGAGGAAGAGGAGGAGAAGGAGGAGAAGTAAGTCCCGTCTGCGAGGCAGGTTGTTTCATGCTGGTGTTCACGCTTTTTATCATGAGCCCCCTGTGCCCTGGTTGGGTACAGGATGGAAGTGGGAAAGAGGCAGGGCACTGGGGCTCTGTCCTGTAAAGTCACGATGAAGCAGGTAAGTTGGACAGTCGTATGAGAGAGGGCCTGGTTGGTTTTGGGTCTAAAGCAGTAAGATGCGGACTGCGACCACATCAAAAGACGAGTAGAGAGAGACTATCGCGGTGATGTAACGTCCCACAGCTGTCAGCCTCATATACATCAGAACATAATCCTTCTCATCATCCTCACCTGCATCTTCATCCAGTCTCTCCCTCACACACACTCAAAATGTCAGTTTTATTTCTCTGTTGGGATCAGAGAACGTACAGAGATCCTGAATTTTCCTTCAAAACTAAGACAAAAATAAATTATGAATATTACACTATCTACTGTACAGTATCATTCAAAAGGAAATCCCTGCCATGGGTTGCCCTGGATGCTGTGCTAGAGATGAGGAGGGGGAGTTGGGCTCATGAAGGGAAGGGCTTGGGGGAGGCTCTGGGAGAGGTTGCATGGGGCTCTGCTATAGGGAGCTATGTTTACAAGGTCGTCCTTTTATTGCTATTTTCTTCGGTGCAGAGTGGGACGCCGCGGCCTCCAGGCAAAAAACAGAACGGAGCCCCCGGGGGGCGGGGCGTGTGTTCACCACGAGGAAGGAGCCCCGGCTTTGTTGTTCCTGATGGTGGCGTCGGAGCACTCTGCTTCTGACGTATCACAGTCTGAGTCTCCAAACTGCAGGGGATTCTGAGACAGGAAACACAGAGAAACATCATCACACACCTGGTGTTCACTTTGCTCATATTAAGACATAGCTGAAGAGGCATTATGAGTCATGCACAACCCATAGATGTAGATTTTATTTTTATAAATGGGATATTAAAACCATCATTAATGTAAGAACAGTCATAACATATAGTTTACAATTAAAAAAAACACAGAACTCTTTAATCATAGATGATTGGTATGTAAAATGAATCCCCCCCTCACATCCCCAGCACTGACCTCGTAGCTGTGTTCATCTGAGCACAGTTTCCCCAAGCTGATCTGTGTCTTGACCCTGCGGACAGCGCACTCCTTGTCGGAGAGGCCGTCCGACTGGGTGGAGATGTCGATGGGGATGTCCGGTGTGTGCGACAGCAGCTCGTCCAGGTGCTCCTCCTGACTGGCGCTCATCCTCTCCAGGGGCCCGCTGTGGGAGCGGTCGCTGGTGTTTCCCTCGTCTCCGTCGGACACGGACAGGTTCTCTGAGCTGAAGGTGGAGTAGGACTGGAAGCTGCTCATACAGCGATGAGGCCTGTGAGGGAGCAGGGGAGGAGATTAGCTCCACTTAGCTGGGTGCAGGGGCAGATCTTTTGGAATGGCCAGTGCTTCAATGAAACAAGCTCCAGGTGAAGTTCCCATTTATTACAAACTTCCTAACAGACCTACTTTACATGGCAGACAGAGCATGGGTTATATGATAGCTGATCTGGGTGTTTTGAGCGACAATACAAAGCGGCGTGCTAGTAATTACAATTGTAACATTTCCCTTCTATCAACACTAGATCAACTTGTCTGCTACACATTCGGCGATAGAGATTCACCTCATGTAGCAGTGGCATGTAACGCCAACCTGCATCACCCCCCAGTGACAAACCTATAGCAGGCTACAAATATTTGTATTGATAATAATAATGGTTCTTTTATTGTACCGCATGATGTAACAGTGTTACGGTATAATAAAGGTTAAGTATGCACACTAAAGAAACAACTGTACTTTACCTCGGTCTCCTTGGAAACTCCACTTCACTATCCACCTCTCCCTCCTCCTCTTCAGATGACTCATCACCCTGTCAGAGAAACAAATCATCTTTCAGTTTCCTCACACAATCACATTTCCCAGATTCCCTGATGTTAGGCTCCGAGCTGTGCTTACCTTCCTGAGCGGTCTGAGGTTGTGAGGCAGTGCACTGGGCATGGTGTGTGGGGGTTGGGACGCCTCCTGTTCCTGTAGCTCGGTCTTCTTTGAGGCCCCCCCCGTCCGAGGCTGGATCCTTGTTGGAAGCCCCTAAAGAAGACTGGGTCCTTTCTTGGGTGCCGAGCAGCGAGTAGTTGGGTAGCTCTGGGTCGCTGGACGCAGGCGGGGTCTCCTGACAGTGCAGGCAGCCAGGGAGGGGGTGTGCCTGGCAGCAGGGGCACAAAGAATTGGCGGCAGCACCCGAGACAGGATTGGAGCCAGTGGATGAAGTCCGTTGTCGCGTGTCTGCATCCACAGCAGTGGAAATGAGGTCGGGGCCGGACCCAGACACAAGACGCTGCAGGTGGTCCGTCTGAGGGCTGCGGAGGGGAGCGGCAGGGCCAAAGTAGCGCAGGTTGTTGGCACAGTTGACAACAGCCTGCTCGCGGCCCTTCAGGGGAAGTAAGGGCCCCTTATTTGGTAGGAGGTGGTGGTGGTGGAGATGGTGGAACGGCGGCGCCTGGAGAGAACGGGTGTCTTCCAGGGCCCCGGCGACAGGCCTCAGCACGCCAGGGGAACTCGCTGTGGCTCCCTTTGCTGTTGGCGCGCCGGTGACGAGGCTTGCTCCGGTAACGGGCTTTCCCGGGGGGTGTGGAGACCTTTGGGCTGGCAGACAGCGGCGAGGGGGAGGGGAGAGGGTCAACACTGGGGATGCCATCAGAACGAAGCAAGTCTGGCCTGTAAACGAGTATCCAGCAATGTATGGTTTATAAGTTACTTTGACTCACGTATGAACTTCTTTTACCAGGAAATATAACCATTCATCATACTTATTTCGTGCATAAATATTTCAAACTGCAAATGTGTCAGACCTTTTGGTCGGGGGAGCCCCGGGTTTGTGGGAAATGCTTCCTTTCTTCTTGATGAGCTTCTCCACAGCGTTGGACCTGACGATGGGTCGGACCAGATGCCTCTTGTAGGTCCCGGGATATTTCTTCTCCACTGCCTGCTCTCTCCTGCAGGGGCAGCAGAACTGATTTAAAGATGTGTGACTGGGAGCATCATTAACGTGCTCTTCTACACAGAGTTGTACTTTCATTGGTCTAAATTGTCTAAAGAAAACATAATCTTAATACAATGATCACACTTATATTTTATTGGGAAACAGGAGGATATGACAGATTGTGATGTGACTCAAAAAATGCCAATTACTTTTAGTAAATTATGCCTGGACACTGTTATCATTTCAAATTGTGTTATCTTTGAGTAGAAGGGAATAAGATCCTGACAGTTCTGATAATGAAGGAAGGAGCTAACATGTGATTTTCTTTTACATACTTCATTAGTTCCTTCTCCCGGACCTCCAGCTGCAGCATGATGGCACTGAGCTCCATGTAGAGGTTGTTGGCTCTCTCCAGTTTCCTCTCATAATGCTCCCGGATGTCCAGTGCGTGTCTGAGGGTCGACAGGAAACACAGCAAAATATGTTTTTACAGGGAGTTCAAATTCAAGTAATAAATCATTGTAAAAGCAATTAAATGTCAATTAAATTAGAGAATGGTCTGTGGACGATCTATGATGCTATGTAATGCATGTTTGTAAGGGAATGATACTTCCATACAGTTTAACCGGGTAAGGGTACAACACTTTTCGTTTGCTTAATACAATACAAGCAAAAAGAAAATGTTTACTGTCTACTTTGTTATGTATTCTTATGTCACATTCACATTCTGACTCTGACGGAATAGACCATGTACGGACAGACACTTTGGTATGTGGACTGGAGAAACTGTGGATCGAACCACCGACTAACAAGCTACAAGCAGGTTAGTTATGACTCAGTCAACATCCTGAACGAGAGCCGCCCTGGACGTTTACATCACTCCCACGACCTCTGACATCATGCTCACCTGAGTTCCTCTCTGCGGCGCCGGATCAGCTCCTCGTCCAGCCTGTGGATGCAGGTTCCTTCACTTTTGATCTTTTCAAAATGTTTCTTCACTTCCTCCCTCCATTCAGACTGTAATGGGAATGGATCAAATGGAAATCAGTCAACAAACACACAAACAACAAACACACACACTATCAATGTACGGAAGAGAAAATATTGTCGTCTGGAGTTCAGTGTAGTGCAGTGTAGAAAACCCTGTTAGCAATACAAAATGAAGGTAATTTGTGATTATCAGCTGTAGACCTGAGACTTGAAGTAGGTCTCCTGAGGAGTTCCGAGGATGTCAGCGGAGGCGATGTCAAGGTGCAGAAGAATCTGACGAAACGAAGGCCGATTCCTGGGCTTACCTTGCCTGGAATCAACCCCAGAAAAAGAGGGAAAAAAAGGGATGTGATCAACTATTCTTAAAATATGAGAGGGGATCAGAAGTTGTGAAAAAAATATGTTACTGTCCAAACTCACCATGTTTGTTTCATGAGGATTTTGAAGCCATCGGGGCAGGTGGAGGGGACTGGAAGGTGAAGACTGTTGCTGCCAACTCCCCAAATGATGGCAGAGGAGTCGACATCTTTGTAGGGAACCTCCCCAGTTAGCAGCTCCCACAACACAACTCCAAATGACCTGCAACACACAAGAAAAGACAAAAAGGTCTCACTACAGTAACAGATTACTCTTTAAAATATAAGAAAATATCGATGACAAATATCAATAGAATGATAACTTTATTTTCTCTAATGTTATGAACCATACAGATAGTATGTCTTATAATCTCAACTATAACAAGCTTCAGCTACATATCTTGAATATATAATTTATCTCTTAAAATAATTTATTATATCAAACATGTGGCATTTCATTACTCACCAGATGTCGACCTTCTCAGACACAGGCTCATTTCGGATCACCTCTGGGGCCATCCAGGCCACCGTACCTGCAAATGACATCTTTGTACTTTTGTCACTGAGCTCTTTGGATGTTCCGAAGTCAGATATTTTCACAGTGTCGTCGCTGGTGACCAAAACACTGAGAGACAAAAAGAGAAAGCACAGCAGTTTAGATAAAGACCACTTTAAAACAACTGTATAATAATGGGTCAACAATATGGTAATAGCAAAGCTATAATTTTATAAAAACATGTTCATCATTTCAGGCAGTTTCAGACCAACATTAATCCTGGTCAGATGACCTGGGTTAAACCATTCTGACTGACACCCCCTTCCCCTGTGACATTCCACTGTTTGTTTCAAAGAAGTATGAGTTTCTCTTCATGGCATTTAAAAATCAATCTTCGATTCTCAAAGAACTCACACTCACAGGAGCACATTTCTGACTTTGGATCACCTTATTTAATCAAATGAGAATGACCTTTTCTGGCAGATTCATCTGCTGACTCACACAGTGTTTGTTGCTGCTGCAAGGTGATGATATCAATTAGAGTAACAAGGCTACAGTGTGCAGAGGATGAGGCTGGAGGAGCAGGACTGGACACTGTCTTACTCTAATATTAAAGCTTTATTAATTCATGGGCAATGTCAGAATAAAAGCTGTCAGAATATTCAGAGCGGAAAGGTTGAGTTGCTGTTGCTGCTTTGGGACAGTCTTAAGTATATTATATTCTGCTCTTATAATATAAAGCAAACCAAGAAGCTCACTTGGGAGACTTGAGATCTCTGTGGATGATCTTGTGCAGGTGAAGGTAGTTCATGCCGCTGGCGATGCCTGTGGCCCAGTCCACCAGCATCCTGGGGGTCACCTTCCTTCCCGCCCTCAGCACCTCATACAGCTGGCCCTGGGCGCAGTACTCCATGATGATGCAGTAGCACGGTGCCTGAGTGCAGACGCCCCTGGGATGGGCGAAACACAGGAAACACATTTACCCACCACAGAGCAAACCAGCTCTGAAAACAACAGGACGGCATCAGGGGACAAACAAGGTCAAGTTTTCATAGACTCACTTGAAGCTGATGATGTTGGGATGCTTGAGCTTCCGCAGGGGTTTGATGTCGGTCTCCTTCTGCTCGCGCACCTTCTTGATGGCCACCTCCTCAGAGCGTAATTTGCCCAGGAAGACGGCTCCCTGTGCGCCGCTGCCGAGCCACTGCAGCTCTGAGATCTCCTCAAAGGGAACCTCCCACATGTCTGGACCACATGTAATCAGAATGAATGCGACATAATGTTACTTTCTGAAGTACATATGATTGTCAAATGTTGAGAGTTTCTGTCTGTCTTTACTCTATGTTCTGTCACATTTGTACTTTAAAGCAGAGGTTGTCATAAGTTTCTCATCCATTGACCTGCTTTCTCCCTGAGGCTCATGAGTCGTACTGAGCAAAAATAAACCTAAAGCCCTGAAGGCAAAATGTTCCAAACATCGTAGATCTTCAGGAGGTGGGTCACGTGCTGTTCCGTCCTTATTACATGAAGGTGGAAACAGTGTTGATGATAAAATCTTTAGGCCCTTTCTGTCTGACCTCCAATCGTACCCTGTAGCCCGTGTGTCCAACCTGAGCAGGCCGGCCTGCAGCAAGGTGAACCCACCTTTACCGCGACCTCAGTTGAAGCTGAGCAGACTCACCACATCAGCAGTACACTGCAGCTAGGGCTGGCTATTGAGTTACGGTTTCAGGCTACATTAGGAGAAACAGGAATCTAAAGGTTTGTCCCTCAAAGGTCTTAAAGATACAGGGACATTTTGGATTAAACACAGAAAGACAAAATCCATGAACCAACCTTGCTGCTGTAGCTTGTATTCTGTTGAGTATGTCTTCCCTATAATGTTCCAGACCGGCCGCAGACAGCCAAACAGCCCTTCTAAGAAGCCCCCTGACCCAGGCCCTGCTCTCTGGAAATGCAGCTTGATGTCATCAGGGTGGTGTTGGTGGCTCGGTCTCCCCTCTCCACTCTGGTGCATGGGACATTCCCCTTCTACCATCTGTTCCTCCATCCCACTGCCACAGCCATGCTCACAGGATGCCGGTGACACCGCTTCTTCCTGGTCCTGCTCCTGCAGCTGAAGCACGCTATTGTCGAAGTGCCCGCCATCACTCCGCATGGAGTCCACACTCAGCGCCGTGTTTGGGGGGCTTGCCCCCCCCAGCATAGAGTCCTCATCCTGGCCGGGCGTCTGCAGCGTCTGCACGGGGACGGGCAGGTGTGTTGGCGGCGCCAGGTCCGTGATGATCTGAGGAGGTGGGTTAGAGGGAGGGGCCTGAGGAGGCTGGGGTTGGGAGTTGGGCGGGTTGGATTTCTTCATGGTATCCCCTACCACAGTGAGCTTGAGCTCCTCCTTCAGCTTGCCCACCAGCAAACTGGGGCAGGAAGCCCAGGACAGCACCTCTGGGGAGCTACCCATGGTGTCGTGCGTGTGCATGTGCTGCCCAATGATGATGAGAGGGGTGCGTCCTAACACACTGGTTTGTCTGGATGCTGAAAATCACCTGCGAGAGAAAAAGAGAGACAGGTTAACTAAATTATAGAGACCATAGAAAATGGAATTAAAATAAAAAAGCTACGTTGATTTAATCTGGGTGATCGTAGACATCTCTGAGACAACACAAACACAATTATTTCTGCTGTCATAGTGGGACCCTATTACTTCCACAAATAGAAATGCAATCCTCTCACTTCCTCTCATTGATCCGGGGCTGAGAGAGGGCTCACGTTAATTATTATTACTGCAAACAACGCAGAGTGGAAAAGGTCAGACGTTTCAGACGAGCTTTAAATCAGTGCACAAGAGAAGAAGAGTTTCTGCATGAAAGATGTTGCGGTATAGTTCAAATGCATCTCTGGGAAAAATCTGGGAAACACTTGGACTCAACACACAAACACAACTGCTGCTCTACCATGATCTCTGTGGAGCAGTAACATATAGCAGCGGGATTAAAGGGTCTGTGTATTAGGAAGACTGAGAGCAAACATCTGGCACACACAGCCCATCCTCCCTGCTTAACCAGCAGAGCCGGACATAGCTGCCACATACAGTATAAGAGCCACAGATTTCTTCAGCCACTCAGCCACCAGGAGACAATCTATAAAGTCTGAAGCTGTTACAAAAGACAATGATTCAAGTTGGAGGTCACGTAGAACCTACTTGTCAGGTGATATGAGTCAAAGTATATGTAACACTATGGTATATTGTGATTGTAATATAGTGTTACAGGACATTTTCTGGAAGTTCGATAGAGAAACACTTAATGGATTAAATAACTAGACACACGTGTCTGTGTTTTGACCTGAAAACAAAAGGAATACTAATAGATATATACATCCAACTAGATATATTTCAGAAAACATCATCTGAAACTATTATCACAGACGTATACATTTACCATTAGTAGTACATTTATTAAAGACTCCTGCCACAAGATGGAGGATGTTTCATAGATGATGTACTTCAGTCGTACAATTATCAGATAACTTTATAATTAATCACATAAGCTAGACCCAATTAATATGGAGTCTATCTGTCTGAGTAGTCCTGGGTGATCTTGCCTTTGTTACCGATTACCGGTGTGTGTGTGCGTGTGTGTGTGGGTGTGTGTGAGAGAGTGTGTGTTTGTGTGTGTGTGTGTACGCAGGGGACCTACCACAGAGGCAGTTTTAAGTACTTCAGCAGGTGATTACATGTCTGTGTGTGCGAGTAGCTTTCCTGAAACTGTACAGGTGTGCAGCTGAGAACAAAGTAAAGGTTGAGTTCAAAGAAGGGTGTGTTCCAACCCGTGACTTCTAACTCTGTCATCCCTCTCGTAAATTGTCTTCTTTTTGTTTGCCTTTGAATTACTCCACAGATGCTGATCCTGACTTGGGGGTTTGTTGGATGAGAAGAATGAGAGGAAACATCAGGAGTCATTGAAAAGATGACGGTTAAAGCACAGATTCTCCACATCAGAGGGAGCTGCTGCTACAAGATCCGCAAATGATCACCAGAACTGGTTTGCACGGGCTTCCCATTTAAAATACGGCGACAGAAAGACTGTATCGCTCTCCTTAATTTGTATCCACACCCAAGTATTATATGTCAGGATTATTAACAGAAATAAGTAATCTATGAACTGCTACTTTCATGGTAATGTGTCTGGTAAAAAACACAGTCATGGAGGTAATCGTCCTGGATATTCATTTGCTTTTACAGTAGCCAATAGCGCTGAATGTGCATCTTGCCTTACAGCAATGCTGACAGTAACAATAGCAGCTCAACATGGAGAGTCATGACGACAGTAGGATATGGATTTAAATGAAAAAAATACTATAATGTTGTTGTTTTTTTACATATATTTAGCAATCAAAAGGAGATAGATGAGCAATTATCACAGTGATACAGATATCGAACTGGAAAAATTTAATTTTTATTTAACAGGGCCTTTAACAGCCATGTATGACACAGACAATGTCCTTTTAATACACTGTTGTTGCAGTATGTAAAAACATTTAATTATGTATTTATTGCACTTGTACAGTCACAATAAAGGTCTCCTGAATCTCAGCGTAGTGACTCAATCGCAGTGTATATGACACTACTTATATTTTCCCCTTTCAACCCATGTAGGCGCAGCCTCAGAAATCCCATCAAGTTTGAAGGGGGGGTGGAAACTACAGAGTGCAGGACACAGTGAGCCTGAGATACAGAGATAGGTTGTACAGTGTGTGCAGTGGAGAACAGGAGACCAAAGTCCAGGAGGGAGGAGACACAGAGGCAGAGCAGTGAGTTGGCTCTGGGTTACGTGGAAGTCTCCTGACAGGCAGGGGATGGTTATGAAGACCAATGAAACGCACAGTGTGTATGTTGCCCTCTGCGGGCAGCGCAGCTCTTCCACTTGGCACAGGTCAGAGTACAATCCTGCCCTGATCCCTCTGATCCAACTCTGCTGCTGACATTCTGTGGCCTGGATTTCATATCACAACATGATATTTCTAAATCATGAATTTGTATTCGCCATTTTGCCTTCTTGGATAAGTGACAAGAGAGTAAAGATCAGAAAAAATACAGGAAAAGAGAGAGGAGGATTGTTGTGCGGTTTTCGAACTGGAGAAGGTCAGAGCTCCGTGTGCTCTGGTCTGCTGCCATGCCCGAATGCTGCCTCCGTGTTTGTATGAATACATGTACAGTATTTGTGTATATCTACTGGTGGGAAACCTGAGCGCTGTGAGAGTGTTAGGGCTGCCAGGGCCTCATCTATAATGCAGATCTGTCTCTAAGCAGGTTGCTGAGAGTGCAGGGGAAGGAGAGAATGCTCTCTCAGGTATCCAATAAATCTGATCATTCCAGAGCAGAGACAATTGAGCCGTGCGAGTAGAGGCCCGCGATGTAATTCCACCCCACGGATGAGTCTCAGAGCTGGGGCGTCTGACGTGGGCCACAGTGGGTGGATGTGGTCGGCTGGTCAGAAACACACATGTGAGGACCCAACCCTGCACGCACAGCAACTTCTATAAACCAAAAAAGACAACCTAAGATTGTTTACTGAATAGGGATCACAGAGCCTGCCAGAAAATATGATGCTTCTCAACCTCTTCTAATTTTCACCTATTTGTTCTGTTCCTCTTTCCTGCCAGGCGGAGTCTCTACATCTACATGTGACACCGAGAACAGGAAACAAACCTCTCGCTCTCTCACCCATTAATCTCTAATGTACGATCTCTAGGAGCATAGAGTCCCATGAATAATGTCCGTGCCCAATCGAGACGGGAGCGAGGTTTCGTTTACATTTATTTATTTACTGGACTTTCCGAAAGTCGCCGTGACAGTGCAAACGCACACCGTCCATCTGATGCTCAGAACGACTGTGTTACATGTTTGTGTAAAGAAGATATCTCTGTCGAACGAGACACAATACAGATATTTAGCAGAATGGATGAAATGAAGAAAGAGGGTTATAGAGAAAGAGAGGGTTATAGAGAGAGGGAGGGAGAGAGAGAGAAATGATCAGGGGCTGATCCTTTAATCCCTCTACAGGGCTCTAGAGACAAGCTCGACAAACACAGACCCTATTCAGCCCTCCCCCTCTATCCTCTACACACTTCCTCTCATTTCTTGCCTCCTCTTAAGGCAATCAATAGCACAATGCATTATGGTAGTTTCTTAGTATGTGAACACACATTTATGTGCAAGACTGATATTGTAATTGTGTGTGTGAGTGTGCATGGCAGCTGCTGTTGCAGGGGGATCAGGTTGAGAGAACACCCCCCTCCACACACACACATGTCTGGCAGGATCCAATAATCCCACTACTCCCAACAATCCACTGGGGATTGGTACTCAGCAGACATTAATGTGGTTGTTTAGATTGCGTTTCAATATCTTGTTCCTTCCACAACATCCTGTAGCAAAAGGCCGACCTTTAACATAACAGACACACACTGAATTAATGCTCAGGCCCACAAACACTGCACCACAAGCAGTAACTGGGTCTCCATCACTCTGCTCCTCATTAAGGGAAGCCCTGCTGCGCCCCACAGGGGGAACCTCCCTTTGGGTGGCAGCTGCGTCACCAACAATGAACCAATTTAGACCCTGTCCCACCTCATCATTCACACGTTACCATGTCAACACAGCATCCATCCTGACCTTCTGCTCCCAGTCACACTCGCTCTCATCCAGCTCTCAGGTCTGGAGAGGACAAAAGCCCTAGAAGTCCTTGATGTATCCACCAAGCATCTCACACACAAGACAGATATGGAGGATGTGTTCTCACTTTTGCAGTTGTTTTGTGGCTTTTTGCAGTTGTGTTGTGGCGTTTGAAGTTGTGTTGTCTTTTTTGAAGTTGCATTTGTGGTGTCCGCAGTTGCGTTTTGGGTTTGTAGTTGTGTTTTGACATTTACAGTTATATTGTGACACCTGTACTTGAAAATAAAAATGTGGACATTCATATCCTCAGAGAACTAAAGCAAGCGGAGACACATGACTGAAGCATTTCTTCTCCTCCATTGCTTCACCCTGCAGAGCTTGTTGCCGGGTGGGAAGATAAATACATTTTCCCGGCCTTTCAATTCGCTCTTCACCTCCTTTATTGAAACAAATGCAAGAAGCAATAGAAGTTCTTGTAAATCGAAAGAGCTTGGATGAACACAGGAGTCTCTCATCATGAGGGGTTTTTATGTTTCGAAACTACACTTGTGACTTTCTGTTATTATATGAGCTGAACAGTTGGACTCTGGTTGTTTTTTTACGGAATCAGTGCAGACTATGGACCTTCCCTGTGTGAGTAAGCACTGTTATGAAACAGAAATGTGGAAACATGAATTTCTTTCCTGTCACTGAAGCAGACACCCTTGTGACATATTTTGCAACATCACAGTGCAGAGACCTCAGAGGGGTATGACGCTGAGCTGCCCCATCCTGATTTGTTATCGGGATGCAGGTCGATGCCTTCTTCAGCTTTTCCTCTCTAGGGGGATTGGACGGCCTGCTGTAGGTGGGTGAAAGTATTAATCTGCTGGTGCGCGCTAGGCGGTGGAAGGGAAAGATAAACTAATTCTGGCTCAAGCATTCGGACATCTGCCATCACGTGGCTGCCATTTTGTTACAATCTCCTCTTTTCCTCTACATTCTGATTCCCTCCGGTGACTCACCTGGGCTGATTTCAAAACCTAGAGGTGGGCGGAGGGGTGAGCAGGTCACATGCACCTGCCTGCCCTGAGTTTGACTGGTGTTGTTGGGCTAATAGCTACAAGGTCAGGGCTACATGCTGCAGCCACAGGGAAAGTGCCAGGTGGGATCATGGGGAATATGAAGAGTTTGTTGTGAACACTGAGTTTCATGGGAGGAGGAGGAGGAGGAGGAGGAGGAGGAGGAGGAGGAGGAGGAGGAGGAGGAGGAGGAGGAGGAGGAGGAGGCGGAGGAGGGTCAGGTGGAGGACTGAAACTCCCAGAGAGAGAGAGATGACTGACAGGAGGCTGAAAGAGTGTGTACAAACAAGCCAAGCCCTAGTTTCCTCTTTTTCTAAAGTCAGTGTGTCTGTCTGTATGATTTCAGGGTCTGTCAGAGAGCTCTTCAAACCAAATTCAATTAAGGACTGACGCATTCAAATTCAGACACGTGGGGGTAAACTCAGCTAACAATCATTAGCACTCCAACCACACACACACACACACACACACACACACACAGACACACACAAAACACAAGTTGTTCCTCAAATAGCCTCAGCCAGTACCAGCCAGAACTGGAGAAAAATAAATAACTGAAGAAAAGAGTGTGCGCCATCGAACACGTCACACACTCTCCCCTCCAGCTTCAGTCTCCCAGCATCTCGGTGGGGGTGCAGCCCGCACTGCAACCAGGACACGCAGCCTCCTAAAGAAAATCTGCAAGTATCACAAAAAGGTTTCCACAGAAAACCTCAAACAGTCTGAACGTTGGTCTTTGCAGTTAAAGCTGACTTTTTGTTCCCAGTGATTCTTTAATTTAGAGCTCCGTTTATGAACCAGATCCATCCAGATATGATGAATGCAAACAGACATAGAGGGACGGTGGGGCCAAGGAGACAGCGGACGGAGAGGAGAGCTCAGAGTAAAGTAGAGGAAGAAAAGCAGATTAGGGAGGAAAGAAAGGAGACATGGAGGGTAGTGAATAGGGAAGATGTGAAGGAAAAGGAAAGCTGCGGGTTGTGGCTGCTTGCGGCGTGATACTGTACCACGACCACGCTCCAAAGGGAAAGACTCCCGGAGCGACAACAAAGGACACAAGAGGAGCCGGCTCCGTGTGAACCGGGCCCGTCTGCCTTGCACAACCAGGAGACAGCAGCAGAAACACACACACACACAGACAGACAAACACGCACGCTCCAACACTGCACACCAGAGCAGCTGCTGCCACAACAATCCCCCTTGTGCTCTTTTAATAGGGACGGCCTGGGCCTGCTTGGCCCGCCAACAACAAGGGGCCGAGGACACAACTACAGACCCACACACGAGGAGAGACACGACAGACTCACACATATTGCAGGAGGCTGGCTGCGACTGACACTGCTTTAATGGATGAAAGTGTACAAATCTACAGAGCAAAAGAAAAAGAATAAGAACAAGCATGTGGGAGGAAGTGGGTGTATTTTTCTTCTGCCTGAAGATAGAGTGGAGGCTGGGAAATCAACACGCATTAGTGCTTCTATTAGCTCCCGGGTTCATTCTATCCCTGCTTGCTCTTAAAATAACCGCAACATGTGCATTTAAATAGGAAATTATGTTCTCTACAAGCTGCTGGAGTCAGATGCTTGAGAGGAAACCCGAACGGCAAACTCTTCTTGGATCTGCAGCCGGTACTTCAAACACTGTGTGGAAAAAGGATGGAGGGATGGATGGAGTTCTCCCCTCCTCCTCCCCCCCCCGTCCGCTCCTCTAAAGTCCCGGCTGCCGGCTACTCATCCTGTGCCGTTATATAAACACGCTTAGTAGCAGAGGACAGAGGTGGGCACACACAGAGCACTCCTGCTGCCAAGCCGGGTAAATACAGGGATGAGGACGCAGAGTGGGGGGAGAAAAGTCGAAGATGACGAGGCAGGCAGGGAGAGAGAATATGCAGAACGAGTGGTGTGGAGTAAAGGAAGAGACCATGAGAGACAGTGAAGGGAAAGTGAGTGCGATTTGTGTGCGTGCCCATGCAGAAGTGCCCGTGGCTGTGCACAATAAACACGTGCGCCCCCAGAAAGTCTGTCATCTCTGGCCATCAGGGCGTTGTGAAGCCTCAGAGGTCACGCTGGTTTGATTCTGTTGCTAAGTGAAAAACGTGGAGGAGGGTGACGACCGCTCGCCTGCTCGTACACCTCTTCCCACATCTCACCCTGTCCTTCAGAGGGCACAGAGAGGCACTGCATCAAAAAGCAGCAGCAGCAGCAGCAGCATCATCACAGCAGAGCCTAAAATAGCTCCTGCACGCACCGACGCACAAACGCTCGAAACACTCCTGCAGCATCGCTCCTGAACAAGCACTGACAGCTGATCCACATGCAAATAGCACAGAAACACACAGACGTGGGGATGTTTCGCTGAAGACGCATACACGTGTATAATAAAATAGGAAAGAGAGCACTCCAGCAGGGCGAGAAGACAGCAGCATCTGCAGATTACTCACAGCGCACAGAGCCCAGATTCATGGTCCTCTCTCAGCTCCGAGCGCTGAGGCAGGGATGACGAAAAGGAGACGAAAAGGAGAAAGGCGAGGAAGAAAGAGTGAAGAGGTTGTCGGGATCCAAAAAAGAGGAAAAGAAAAACAGCAAGAAACCCGGGATAGAGGGAGACCAGAGGCCCCGGAGACGCACAGACACTCAACTCCTGCAGCACCTGTAATGTGAGTGGGTGGGCGGCAGCGTCACCGGCTCACGCTCAAAGACCTGCTCACGTCACACTTTTCATGAATGGAGCCGTCTGACGCAGAGAGGACACGGCTCAAAGAGCAGGGGAGGGAGGGGGGGAGGTGGAGCCTTTCTGCACAGACTCTGAGAGGAGGAGGAGGAGGAGGAGGAGGAGGAGGAGGAGGAGGAGGAGGAGGAGGAGGAGGAGGAGGATAGTGCAATGAGAGATGAAGAGGAGAGAGGAGAATAAAGAGCGTGGGTGGGTTGGGGGGGCGTATATTACAAAGCAAAAGCAGCTGGGAGCAGCAGGTTATAGGCAGCGTCTCTGTAAGTAGGACACGAGTATGACTCTTTCTGCACTTTGTTCCCGATCAGTCATCAGTTCTCAACACGCCGAGCGTATATCAGCATCACCACGTACGACTGCACGATTCGTCCTGTATCCTAAACCTGACGAATTCAATCTCAAACATACACCTTGACTTGAACAAACAGCCTCTGCTTTCTTTAAAACGTTTCACCAAGCATTAATTTGTCATTGTGTAGTGATGGATCCTTTGCCGAACACATGATGCTGCAGCAGTCCGTGTGGCGGCTCCTGTCCTCGTAAGTCTCCCGGTTATCTTTTGACTGCTCAATCAATTTCCCAGCATCACCCTGGATGAATGTCAGCAGATTTAATAACAACACTGTCATCTTTATTCATCTCAATCTGTGTAATGTTTAACATGTCACTCATTCAAACTCCCCCCTCCCTGTTCTCTCCCTGTGTGTGTCTGTGAAGGTGAGAAGCAAACCTCGCACACACGCACAGATCAGACCTACTCTCATATTTAAATACACTAAGGTATACACACATGAGTGTAATTATACAAAATAACACATTTTCTGCAGTAGACTCACAGACTTCAAACTTCTGTGTGTTTCTACGAAGCTTTAAAAACAATTATGACCTTACGTGTTCTCCCCTGTTTCCATGGGACTTATGGTGTCGACCAGTTCTGGCCGAATTTGGCCAGTTTAGCCATTTTCTCATTGTCTTCTCATAAGAAAGTTTGAGCCTCAGGCCCGGAGAACTCTGATAGTGAAAAATAAAATGGTCAGATCCAGAATGTCAGAAGAACCGTTCCTTTCTCTCCCCAAAAGGTCAACGAACGTCTCTCACAACATCTCACACTTGAGCTTTGTATTATAAAGAATCCCCTCTTTATTTGGCCTTTCAACCCCTCAGCACGAGTGTGTGCGTGTGTGTGTGTGTATTTGTGCATGAGCTGTCAGGTGGTTTGTGAGCATCTCAGAGGCCTGCAGAGTGAGAGGTGTGCTCAGGTTCAGCTACGATTTGCTTTTCACCTGCACGCACACACACCCACACAGACACAGAGACACACACACACACACACACACACACACACACACACACAAACTGGTACATATGAGTGACATGTTGAACGCTATACAGATTAAGATGAACAAAGATGACATTGTTGTTATTAAATCAGCCGACAGTTCTGGGGTGATATTGAGAAATTGAATGAGTGGTCAAAAGAGAATCTAGAGACCTATGAGGACAGGAGATGCAACACAGAATGATGGAGGTGGTGTGTGTGTGTGTGTGTGTGTGTGTGGTGTGTGTGTGTGTGTGTGGTGTGTGTTTTAAGGGCAGATATATGGAAACTGACTGTGACCAGAGGGGATATCAAAAGGGACTGATTGAGAGGGAGGGCCTGTGGGTGAGAGGAAAGCCACGGGGAACAGATGCTCACCCCCCTCTTCTCGTTTCAGACCCAAACCTCTAGGGAAGGTGATGGGTGGGGGGGTGGGGGCAGTAGGAATATAACGATGCATGGAGAGATGGGGGTGGGTTGGTATTGGGAGTCCAATATCCCCCCCCCCAGGCTGCACACATGCTAGGGGACATTTGCAGAGAAGGAGGTTTGGTATCTTGGGGCGCGGCGGCGGAGGTGTCCAAACACTGCCTATAAATGGCGTGACATGACAGTCAAATGAGTCACGGCGCAGATGGCCGGGATGCTGGCTCTAATGGGACTGACAGGAGGGAATGGTGAGTGTGCCGGCTGATTGTTGGATCTGTGAAAAACTACACCTTTGTCATGCAAAGTCCTGAATTAACACGGTGTCAAGGATTCCTGTAGCCCTGGAGAGAACAGGAGTGGGCGTAAGGCAAAGTCCTCGCCACGTTTCTGAAGACACATTCCTGTAAATAAGTTCACTGTGTACAGAACATAAAAAAAAACACACACACACAGCAAGGGGATTCCCAAAAATAGAGCTGTGGTTAAATATTGACAAAGGGAGAGAGAGAGAGAGACTTCAGATTTCCAGAGGAGCAGGGGAATTCAAATTCCTGACCTGTTTGCCTAGTGGGAACACAGAGCTCTGCTCTATGGCCCAAATTCCAAAGGTCAGAGAATCATGAGCCTGTGTGCACATGTGAAAACAAGTAAAGCCAAACTGTATCAAGAAAACAAACCCCAAACACCTCCAGCCAAGTGCTCTTCAATGGAAAAGAAAACCACGTATAGCCACTACAGCAAGCTGGGATGTCCATTTTAATGAGAGATGGCTGTAAAACCACTTTCAACGAAAATATCACACAGGTTTTTTTTGGGGAAAAGCACAAGTCACATCCTCCTATTTCTTTTTAAACCCTTTCAAAAGGTCTTGTAACTTATAAATGTAACAGAACTTGTCTTTAAAAGTGTTATAAATTAAGCTATTATTATTATTATTGTATTAACATGTTCAGTCTTTCACCTTAAAAAGTAACAGGAACGAGAGAAAAGCCCTGTGAGCTTGATGAAACCCTCCCTTTATAAGTTTTTATAAGTTGTATGTTTTTCTCATCGTATTTCCTCCGTCCTGCAATTTTGATGAGGATGATTCGTTTCATTTAACTTTAATTAAAAGTATCGAGTGACAAGCAGAGCAGCTGGAATCTGAGCTTGTGTGTTTCTGATCACAGCCTCTTCAGGTAGAAATTGTCTTAAAATACGATACCTTCCTTCTTCGTTTGAGACTGACAAAGGGGAACAAATTACCTTTTTCTTCAGGCTACAGCATTAAAGACAAAACACACGTCTGCTGAACCAAACATCTTCCCACTTGACAAGAAAGACTTCTGCACGAAAGTCAATCACCGCTCACAATTTTATTAAGCGTCATAAAATAAATGCAATCACAACTCTGTATCAATCATAAATAAAGGTGTTATCATTCTGAGTAGAAAGGGCATGAAACTGGCACAAGATGTCTTTATAGAGAGCATCATGTCATGTCTGATTCATGTCGCATGAATCAGAATCAGTGGGCAAAGTTCTCAAGTTTTTGTCAGTCTACACGTTACAATGACTTCAAAACACTGACGACCATTCAAAGACTGCAGATAACATTTACATCACTATTTAATAATAGATTGATAATCTAGTTTATTCTATGTAAGCTACAATGAACACTTACTATTTTCATAATTAATTAATTCTCCACTCCGTCAATTTTGGGGCCAAACGATAAGCATTCACTTTGTTTTTACCAAATAAAAATTTCATAAAATAATGATCATTGAATTGGAAAAAATTATATGCAGGTTAATTGAGAATGAAATGTAAACCACGCAGTCGTTAAGGTCAGAGTCAAGTCCGGGATCACCCTTATGACTTGTTCACATGAGTTTTAATTCGATCTTTCTTGAAAAATGTACAACTTTTTCATGAAAGAGAGTCCTAAAGTTGTTTAACTCAAACGATGACTCTCCAAGCCCCTCAACAAATACAAAGGAAATTCCTTCACTTTGTGTCTTTGCAGCGATAAATACCTTTAAATATCTCCAGACCAGTGCCTCAGTGGGTTCTATTCCAGCGGTGACCAAAGCTTCTGTCTCCGTCTCCATCTCATGAACCAGTTGCACGGACAGCGACTGCTCCCTGTGGCCCGGCCTCACCTCCCAGTGCAGCCGAGCCGTAAACCACACTGGTTCTGCTCTGTTATACAAACTCATTACTATTTCACCAGAAGCGGAACAGCAGTGCTGACAGCTCCTGTGTCCATTGCATTAATAAGACAAAAGCACCATCGCACACATAAGCTGACAGTGGTTTACCTTTCCAATCTGCCATCGCGTGCAACAGCCGTGCACAGACAGCCGGCCAACAGGCTCAGCTACTGACTACTGACTATACCACCACACAATGGAGAGGGCCTGATCCGTCCTCCAGTGTGTTGACATGTTCAGTTGTGTGGTGGTTATACAACGTTATACAACATCAGACAACATAATTCTGTACCTCCTTCCTGAATTGGTGGCAGAACAACAAACTCTACGACAATCAACGAGATAAACTTGGAATTCACGTGCAACACAATCAGTCAATAAAAGTATTTCTCAGCTGCTGTGCTTTAGGGTCAGTTGTTGTGTTGGTCTGCACTGAAGAAGAAATGCTCCAAGGACAAGGACTTCACTTTCATGTAGTCGATTGTGCACAATATCTTCTTATACTTGCAAAACTTCAAATTGCTTAGAATTTTATGACGTGACACTGTCTCAACAACTTTTCAACGATTCAAACTTGAATCCTAAAATTACACAATGCCCAGCATCAGCCGGCCAGCACTGAGACAAACTGCAGTAATTGGAGTGAAGGTGGCAGAAGAGTCGGGGAAACACCTGAACTCCTGAGAAAAGACTGATACTGAGGCTGATGAGATGTGTGTGTTGATTTCATGCACGGGGACAAACCTGTTTGGCTCAGATAGACAACAGATAGAGGCTGGCCCGGCCGATTGGTCGGTTTTACAAAAAAGCAGGCACGGATGAGTGAGTCGCGCACACAACCACCGCTGATTCCGAGAGGCAGATAATGCTTGTGAGATTAATATGCTGAGCCCACCAACAACCCACAGCCAGACCAATCCGGGCAGAGAGGAAATTACATAACAATGACTGCTGAGCGCTCCTGGAGGACTCTGCCCCTACACCACCGCAACATCCACCCTCATTCCCTCCTCATCATCAGTGCAGAGTCCAACACAGCAGCACAGAGATGATGAGCAGCAAACAGAGCGCCGAGGTCTCCGCCATCCTCCCTCCTCACTGAATGCACCTGCTAATCCAGAGCGGGATTTATGGGATTGTGTGCAGAGCTGTAATGTCGAACACAGCATCCGCTCTTAGATAACATAAAATGTTATGAGGGCTCTCCGGCTCTCTTGCTGCTAATTATTTTAATAAAGAGAATTACAAACGCGGGGGGAATTGAGCACATACTGGGATGTCATGTTCAGAGAGACTTCCCCTCCTCCATCTACATCCCCAAGAGAGGGATATGAGGAAGTGCTGCAGTGGGTGGCAGGCAGTGGTGGTTGCCCTGAGATTACAGGGGTGCACGCTGCCGCCTGCACTTGCTGGGGTGAGAGGTCAAACCAGTTTGTGAGGTCAGAGCTCTGCAAAGCTAATGGGAGACCGCAGAGCTAACACTGCACATTTGCACTGTGCATACCGCTCGGAGAAATCATATCTGAATCTATTTCTGAGATAATGAAAGATAATCCTTATTTATCGCATACTTATTTATTTATTCTTTTAAGTTGATTTTTCACTCTGTTTGGAAAACTGAAACCCATAATTGAGTTATTATGCTGGGTGCTGCTACAACTTAAAACCACACAAAAATCAACACCACTTATCATCATTCATATATCGTTAAAAACAATGAATTTATTTTTTCCAATCTTCTTTTGCAGATATTTTGGTATCAGGTATATATTCGATTTTTGCTTTAATTAAATGTTTCTGTTAGTAAATAACCAACTGAAATTAAAAATGTATATGTTTTTTTGACCTCATGTTTCTACAGTAGCCCACAATGGACATAATGAAAAGATAGAGGACCTTTTGTGTTTCTATATGTTACCTCAAGGCCACCGTAGTTTATCCTATACATACTTGTAAAGGGAGGTGTGAGGGGAGAGGTATTCGACTGGTTTCCATCCACATCCTCAACATTAAATGCAGCTTAATCTACCAGACTGGTCCTTTACTAAAAATGTGCTGTTTAATTATTTAGTTTGTCGGAAAAAACATGAAAAAATCCACCTCCAGTTCTTACAGCCCACATGAAATATTCAAATGTCTTGTTATATTCGACCGGTTGAATTAGAAATAATCTGTATCAGTTGAGTTAGAGTGTATTTATGTTCTATGTCTCTGCTCCAGTTTAACATTTGCTTTGATCACGTGCCGTGAACAGTGCACACTCATTCCCTGTGATCGATTTAGAGAAATCATCCCTATTGCATTGGACAAGCATTACTCATGGCTACAAACCCATTATACCATGACCTATGATTAACTGTGCATCACTGTTATTCACGTAATATCACAGATGCACGGATCAGAGGCTGGAGATAACACACGCACACACACACACACACACACACAAACACACACAAACAGTCAGTATATGAGTTGGAAATGTGCTCTGGCTCTTGCTCCTCCACTCGTGTGTGTTAATATGCTCCCCATGAGGCGCTGCAGGCTGTGGTAATTATAGAAACTCGGCTATAGCAGAAACATCACACGAGAGAAGTGCATAAAAAGCCACGTGCAACTGTGTAAATACAGTAAGTGTGTACATGCTCTAACCAAACAACACACAGTACCGAAACATTGTAGCTACTTCATTTGAAGATAAAACTGCATTGTGATCCGAGTTCTCGTGTAAATGAGTCTCCAAAGAGGGTTTTTCATGATGTGTGGATGCATTTAAAACTTAAATAGTGCAGATAAATTTGTCATTTTACCAATTATGACTAGATACTTGAAATAACCAGCAAGTACAAACCCGAGAGCAAATCCTGCATAACACCAGAGGCAGAGTCCAGGCGGCGCCCTTAGGGTTCAACAACGCCGGCTTAATCTAACCCCCACACAGTCAAAATTGTAATACCCCTGCCCAAATATAAAGAGATGAGGGGCTTAACCCACTTCTCAACAGGATCCCAGTCCCCAAACGGGCGGCTGACCATCAGAGCATCTGTCCAATAAAACCACCAGACAACTTTTTCTCCAGGCGTTGCCATAAGAACGTGAGGGAGACGCTTACTCTCCTAATGGAGCTGCGGAGTGGTGATCATTGGCCTTCAGTGGCGGGATACAGATGTGAGGCTCTACTGTTGGGATACAGTAAGACGAGCATGAGATGGAGGCAGGACTTGTGGAGCGCAGACAGTGCAGTCAGGAGGAAGGAGAGGAGGAGAGGAGGAGAGAGCCCTAAGAAGGAGAGGACTAAGAGGAGGAAGCAGGGAGGGCGAGCGAAAAAAGAGGATGGAGACAAAGAGGGAGAGAGAGGAGAGGGGACAACACTTTCATGTTCACATCCTTTCTTTAGCCCAACGTTTATTGTTTGGCTTTTTCCACTCAACTGACCTTCAATGGCTGCCGCATACGCAACGTGAACACTCAGCAGTGTGTGTATACCTTCTCTGTGTCACGTTGATTTCCAGATACTCACTGTTAGGAATTCATTTATTACAACTGTAAGCAACTACAAACCAAAATGTTCTATTTATATATAAAATATAATATCTAATACATTGATTTCTTTTCACTTGAGCTCCAGAATTATATTTGTGTGTTTTTTATGCCTTTGTTAAATAGTGCCAGTGGCAAGGTGACGGGATATGAAGGGAGAGAAGTGGGACACTGGTGCACGGTCAGTGATTTAACCCAAAGACGACCACAGCAGCACAAGAGATGATTTTTACTCTATACCAGGCACTTAAATAATAAGCTTTTAGAAAAGCAAAAATAGATTTGAGTCATGTAAAAAAAAATGGTGATGTAAAAATCCAGTTTTTGTCGAGTCTAAACCTCCAAGTGTTCAATATCCTCACATTAAAGAATGAAAATAGCTGAATTCTTCTGGATAATAAATTTGATTGGGGCAAAACTTACAAATATTTTATTTTTTAAATATCATCAATATCATGTCCTGATTATTTTCTCAGTTTGATACATTTTCTGAATTGTTCTTAACTTTCTTTCCATTGACAGCTCTATGTATCTTCCATAACTCTGTGCATCATTGTTCAAGGAGAAGTTAGTATAGTTTTAGTTAATCAATAGTTAATCAAATAATTGAGAAACTCACGTACACAATATAAACGACTCATTTAAAAATATAACTTTTAAAATCAGACAAAAGTGTTTTATATTACAGCTGAAAGATCTAATGGGTCTTAATCGGTAAACCAATTAGGACAAATTAAACATTACCCATTACATTGTACGAAACCTGACAACAACCTTCTTCATTGAGCACACAAACATGGGAGCGTCCGAGTCTGCAGGGCTGAGATTAGAGAGATCAGAACAGCTGCAAGGCTGCACTGCTGCTGCTGCAGCCTCACATGTCAATTACATAAAAACTGCTTCCTGTGTCTGTACGGCAGAATCAGGACGACCCCGCCTCCAGTGACGCTCTGCTCCACTCGCAACTCCACGGCTCAGAGTCCTGACACCTGGATAAACACTGTGTTGCTATGCAACAGCATCGCTGCACTGACCCACTTTTTCAAGATGAAATTAGGGAGTTTATCCACTTAGCAGATGATTCAGTTTTTCAATAGATGTTTCTTATGATCGACAAATCAACGAGGCCACGAAAGATAAAATCAACAATTTGTTAGTCTGCTTTGTTGTGGTGGACTATTTTCAGCTGTAGAGGAATACACATTTGGTCTTTGAGCGTCAACTGCAGTAGGATTATGTGTGTGGGACTGAGCCAACGTAAGCATTGGCCATGTTTGTGATAATGAAAAAAAATATCAGCCAATTAAACAGTGTAGCTCTCTGTTGTGTATTTAATCATTTCTGGATAACAATAACGCTCCATGGCTGCAACTTAACAAAAAAATAGTTTTGAGTAACAAATACCCAATCAATTATGTCGTCAGTTAACATCTTAATTGTTGAATAAAAAAAAATCGTGGAAGAATTCCATTGTGATGTATTCAGACGACGTGTTTCATTCAGCTAACAGCCATAACTCTGTGATAATGTAAAAGCAATGGAAGCAGCTTCTAATGGATGTTTGTTGTTTCTTGGTCAAGGAAGAGTTGTGTCTTCGCTTAAATCTGTTTTCTACCTCTACAGAGGTAATGGGGCGGCTGTGGCTGAGGGGTAGAGTGGTCGTCCTCCAACCTGAAGGTCGGTGGTTCGATCCCCAGTCTGAACCATCTGCATGCCGAAGTGTCCTTGGGCAAGATGCTGAACCCTGAATGGCCCCCCCTTAGAATAACAAAGTGCTGGGATAGATGCACTGTATGAATGTGTGTGTGAATGGGTGAATGTGAAACTGTAATGTAAAGCGCTTTGAGTGGTCATCAAGGCTAGAAAAGCGCTATACAAATCCATTTACCATTTTACCATTTACTTTGTTGGTGGCAGAGTTTGGATTCAGCGCTCACCTTGGCACACATGTGTAGTTGCTCACACTTTGCTGTAGCCCCTGGTGTTAGGTATCTTCGTGCCAGAGTAAAAAACACAAAGACAACCTGAGAGGTGTAGCTTTCAACAGGGTTAGTGGGGGGGGGCGACTACATTTGGCTGATTGGAGGTGCAGTGTGACCTGTAGCTGCACCACAGTGTCAGGCAGCAGTTACAAGAGAGGCGATGTGCTCCACACGTGGACACCTACGGGGAATGTAGCACTCAGTGAGGGCGGAACACAGGGCTGCAGCCGTGACAGCGCACAGCCTCAGCCAATCACACGCTACGCTCTCCACTGCCGGCGGACTGTCAAAAGTGTGCAGAGCAGGGATGGAAAGCGGCCCGGCCATAAAACTGTTGTGACACCGAGTCCTCACAAAAGACAGATGAATGATCATCTGTGATTGGTGTCAGATGGACCCTGCTGCACGGCGATCACACAGGATCAAGAGTTTCCAGAGCCACATCTGACAGAGGGAACCTGTTCTGGCTTTCAGTTGTGATACTACAAAATGTGTTTATTTTGTCAAGTTTGGACGACTGTAACAACATAAAGTATTTAAATATAAAAGGGCCAATTTAAAGAAAACAGCAATTCGTACAATTTAGATGAAAGACACTTGTGACAACACCAGGGTAATTTTCTATTCAATTTCGGCCGATAGATCCATTTGCTTTGAGTATTTCCACCATATTGATCTAAGATTTCTTTAGTCAATACATTGTGAGATAACAGTGAAAAAAAGAGAAAAAATCTCCACAGTCCAAGGTTACGTCTCAACGGACATTTTACTACAATGCAGAAGTAAGTAAAAACATTTCTCAGCTATAATGTCAAACTGTTTCTTAACTATTACTTACACTGTTCTTGAGCTCAGGTTACTTATCCCTTTGACTCAGCCACTATTATACTAATGCTATTATCAGATATACATAAGATTAAGATGAATCAATACCATAAATGTTACTTGTATATATATATATATATATTATACTGTACATGTACACTATACCTACTTATATCAGTATATATATCTGTTAAATCTGTGCAATAACATGGAATCATCCTGTGCCACTGCCATTTGTTCTATTACTTTCTCTACTAATAAAATTATCTTTGTAGGGAAATGTTCCATTACTTACAAATATCTTTTTTATACATTTTATTTTTAATTCATGGTATTGCCTGATTTTATTCTATTTTGTACTTTCCATTGTCCTTTTGTCTACCTCTCTACTGGGTAATTCCCCTGGTTTGGGATCAATGCAGTTTATCTTATCTTATCGTATCCGTACAAATTAAGTTATAACTTTTATTATCTTACACTATTTATTGTGCCCTTACTGAGATAAAGGGGGTGAAGATAACTCTAAACCATAATGACCATAATGTGAAACAACACTCATCCAACTGAACCCTATAACACTACTGTTGCCCAGCCAAGATCTGCTTGAGCTTCTTTGTGAAGCCACGTAGTCGAGAGTCACAGGGTGCATCGTGAGCGTCTATCTGCAAAAGCAAACAATTCTCCAGCACTCTGTGTAATTTCACCTCCCTCGCTGCAGCAGCCTGTAATTTACTCCTACTGGTTTTAAAAAACAGACCAGGAAAGAGTCTTTTCTCTGGAGCCTCTCTTCAACACCACTCTCCTCAGTTACATGATAATAACAACAATAACACACAACCTGATCATAATAACAATAATGATAAGAAGAAGAACAGGTCCCCTTTGAGTCAAACTAGTGTTGCAGGCTGGTTGTGTTGTGTGTTGCAGAGGATTCATTCATAACCGGACCCTGACAGCTGCAGCACGTTCCGCTTCATCCCGGGGAAACAAACCGAGCCGAGCCGAACCGAGCCGCAGCGGCTCCGGTCACACTGTCGCTCAATGGGAGCGTTTGAATGTCACAGTTCACGAGATAAATAAAACTGTCCTTACCGGCTGGAGCCTCTCGGACGTCCGGACGCTGTCCCCTCCCTCTGTTTACTGTCCACCACAGTGGTTCAGTCCGCTGTGGTTCAGTCCTGTGAGCGTCACACGTCACTTCCGGACACTCTGGCCCGATCACCTGTGAACCCCGAGCGTCCTCAAAGATCGTCTAAGGGAGAGATGACTCACGCTGATGCTTCAATATATTTTTTATTATACATAAAGAAGTACATATACAACCAATTATATAGAACTTGATTTAAGGAAATAAGCAAATTTTTTGTATAAAATATGAGCATATCTGTGAAACATTTCTCATTTGTTTATTCAGTAAATATACAAGTTTTCATATAGGCCAACCAATAATAGTTTAACAGATCTTTGGTATTTTACGTGGCTGCAGTTTGTGACACATGTGTGAATTTACGTCATGAACTGAGTTATGATCCCTGTGATTTTTGACTGGACTAAGGAAACAGATATTCCTGTGACAGGCTCGCAGAGGTTCAAAGTTGACCTCATAAGAAATTCCTAACTTAATACATTAATGAATCGATGAAATCCACAAATAATCAATTTAATCTCCAAACTGTATCTAATGTTTCATCCATAGGGTTAGGGTTCTTGGAGGATCTTTTGCTTTAGTGGCTCCAATAAAGAGCAGAGTGGGTGCTCTTCTTTTGTTTACTCTCTGACGCTATGGCTAAAAATAGCGTCGGTATATTTTCGATGAAGTTGCGCCACCGGGGGTTCACGGGGATAATAACAATAATAATAATAATAATAATAATAACAATAATAATAATCATAATCATAATTATGAGGATGTTTTACTGTTGAGATGAGTGTACACCCTGTTTGATCTAAAAACATTTGAATTAATGACTTTGTTAAGTTATCATTGAATACTCCAGAGCGGTTTTGACGGACTGTGCAGACGGTCTTTAAATTTTCTGGCGCTGGAATAATTTGAATCAGGAGCAAACAGGGGAATGTGGAGGGCGTGGAACCGATACTGCGCCATGTGGCCACCTCTGCCTGAGCCAATCAGAGGTGGCAGAGGCTGCTCCGAAACCACGTCAGGCCTGCATGTGTGTCAGGCGCTACACAGTCTATGTATGGTCAGGTGCAGAAAACCCCTGCTGGGGAAAAAAATCCCATACGTGTAACATGTGTTATGAATGAGTTCAAAAACACTGAGGTGTCCCCAACAAGCAGAGAGAAGAGGCAGTGGAGACAAGTGATAAAGTTGTAGGTTGGTTTTTATTCATCACAGAGGTCAAGAGTGGCTGATTAGATAAAGGTCACATGTGACATAAAGTGCAACATATACCAGCGCCTGACACAAGAGGACTATTGGATGCGGTTTGTCAGAAGTGGAGAATAAAGTTCTCAGAGGAAATTGTACTTGAATACACGTGAAAGCCCTGCAGTCAAAGTGGAGAAGTAGCAGCTAAATATCTCAAAATTAAAATAACTTCTTCTCAGATGTTAGTATATGTATAGGTCATATAAGTGTAGTATTGTAGTAGTAGTGTTTTGTATTTTATTTACAATACATTGTGATCTGCATTTCTGTAACTCACCATCCTGTCAGATAAACGCAGTGAAGTAATAAATAAAGAATTCCCTGTGGAAATGAGTTGTAGAAGTATGAAGCACTGTAGTACAATCATCATGGATCATCTCTGTCCTAGAGAGCTAATTGATAATGTGTTAGCTAACCAGACAACCAGTCTCAACAGACAGGGACAGACTGTATCTACCATTAACTCCTGTTTGACAACTGCAGATCATCTGCTACATCTTTTTAGTTTATCTTTTTTTACTTCAGTCTTTGAGTGTATATTTCCTCCTTTTAGAGAACTAATAACCGCCCCAGATTACCCAAAGCACACTCAACATTATCCCACATTCTCAATCAGGATTGAGAAAGTTGGGACATCTAAAAAAAAACTGGCAAAAAAAAATATATAATAAAACCTGAGTCAATTTATATTTTGTTTCTTGAATACATCTCAAACATGATCTCATAACAATCAGGAACATTGTCTAATTCATGACGGATTTATATCCTTAACTTTTAATCTTGTTTCACTGACTTTGTCGGTCAATTCCAAGGGGCGGGCTCTTGATTGACACTTGATATAAATGCTAACCTAAAGTAATGGTATTTTTGACTTGATTTTGTTGGAATAGGAAATAAACAGACTGACGCTTAGGTGTCCCCCAATGTCCCAGATTACCTGAATTCACCCTGTACATTCTCATATGTCAACTCATCCCACTGCATTAACTGAACAACACAGTGTGCAAACTAAACATTCAGTCTAATGTCATATGACATCTGTAAAAAAATCATCCACCGCAGCATACATTCATACATTATGGCTTAACTTTTTCTTAGCGTCTGTCCTTTCTTTCCTCTGCTGCTCTCACTGCAGCAGAGTGAACCTGTAAACCAGCAGATGAGGAGGCACATTGACATCTATACAGCCGAGTGAAAATCAGAACTTGATCTTGTGCAGCCCGGCAACCTGCCGCAGAGAGTCTCTTTGGTTTGAGCACAGTCTGGTTTTGCTGCTCACCTCCTGCCACTGAGGAAAGCCGTGGCCGCTCACCAACTACGAGGAAGAAGAGGAATAAAAACAGTAATAATTGATTATGTATCATTATTGTTCATAGTTATCCCCTGAATGCAGAGAAATCAAATATTGCATGTGTATGTTTGCAGCACATGAAATCTTAGATATTGTGTTCACAAAACAAAAAGGGAACGTACCAACATTCTAATGTACGAACAACCTGACAACATATTGCAGGCAGTGGTTGTTTCCAGTGCAGAGGCTTGATAATAGCTGCTCTACATATTTTACAGTAGTGATGTTCTCCCTGCGTTATTGATATTTACCATCACATGGCTGTTTCTGTCCAGATGAATGTTTAGGACGGTGGTTTCCACCCAGGCGTCATCTGTGTTCCTGCAGTCATCTACATAACCCTCAGACACCTGAAACACAGTAACACAACAGCCGCCACAGGTTCATCACTGTCAGCGTTAAGATGGGTGAGACAGGAGTGAACTGAGGAGGAAGGGTTATGACCTAAACCTCAGGCATCCATCAGGGGGCATCAGGAGGAGATGGCGTCCCTATGAGGGAGCCGCCATATCATCATCTTTATATACTTTTACTTTTATTTAATCAACCACTGTTCATGAAAATGTTACTTTTCCTGTCACGAGCTGCAAATCACACAAGATTGCCCCCTGGTGTCTGGTTTGTCCTTGCTGCTTTGTGTATCGCTTCACCTTTTCGAACTTGTTTATTCACTGCTCCCCTTGTTTTTTTCATTTACTTTACTGCTGTGAACTTGTCCATCTAGTGTTAAGTTATCTGAAGACAATGTGTTGAAAAGACCCACCTTTGTCCCCTCTGACATTTTTGCATTTAGTTTCTCAAACAGCGTCTTTCCCATGGTTGCCTTGAGCGTCACAGGCAGCAGATCATCAGATTGGACGGGTCCCTGAGGATGTAAATGTCTTTAGATTTATTTGAACATCTACAAAAGTAAAGATTAAAAACCCTGAAGTTAACAAACAGTTGGACTCACCCCAGGAAAAGCCATGTTTCTTTGGCTCTCGTCCCAGACTGCCAGATACTCCAAAGCAGATCTCTCACTGTCTCGCCAGCTAAAAAAAAACACTTTCAAAACCATAGATCGTGCCATACAATGCAGTGGCAGACAAACATACATTGCAGGAGCACACGAGCTGACCTACCGTGTGACAATGAGGTCTAGGTTCAGATTTGGACCCAGTTGGCTGAGTGCACCCTGTCCCCTGATGCCAGTCCTCCCTCCTGGGTTTCTGACGACAGAGGAGATACATGTATGATTGCTGTAAGTGTCATTTGATGCTTTATGTCTCTTAAGTTATATCATACCTGTAATTATCTTTTGCCTCGGATTCCAATCTGTGTCGTGAAGGAAGAGATTAAATATTAGGGATGAGAAGAGAGGAGATATTAATTAGATAGTGGACTCAGGTTCAGGTCAGAAAGTCAAACTTCAATCTGAAGCAGACATTCTTTAATTAAATGCCAGACTAGCAGAATAAAAAATAAAAAACTATATAGCAAAGTAGAGGAAAGAAAAATTGGAGAAAACATAGGTCTCCTTCAATAGGAAAATATTTGGTTATCTTGATACACTAATTGAAAAGGTATCCTCACATCGAGCCATATAGGGTTAACATCATGAATGAACTAAATCCTACCCATCCACATGGTCCCCACTGTCTTCAGGGGCATAATGAGTTGGGTTGTAGGAGCTGAAACTGACCTGAAAAAAGGAGGACATGAAATCAAACCGGATTCAACAAACTCAGACCATCTTTTCGTGCAGAGCTCTGATGAATCTGTGGTAGAGATGCGCTGTGTGAGAATTACCTCCCACGGCACTTTCTCCTCCGGCACAGGGAAGCGCCGGATCTTGCTGTTCGGATAGTGGAACCGACGGGCTTTCACGTGGAACCCGTCCTCGTTCTCGGACACATTCATCAAAGTGTCAGGGGTTTCATCTGTAGTAGTTGATGCTGCAGGGAAGAATCCAATCAGAGTGAAAACAAAAGGAGATTTAACACCAAATATAAATGCAAAACAACAATAGTTAAATCAACAATGATGGGGAATGAGGAATTTGGCTCCTGACTCAGTGATTGTGCTTCTTTTGTGGCAGGATTCAGAGATTTCATATTGTCCATAATCCACTGCAGGGCTCGGGTTGACAGGGCAACCTGATGAAACGTAACAGAAGTGGGTCAAATACTGACTGATAACTGCTTATATAATTCTAATGCTCCATCCCACTCAATATGTGAAATGTCACAGACACAGGTGCAACGGTAGTGATAAGAAAAATCCAGATCACAACCTGCTCCTCTAGTCGGGCCAGTCTTTTCATCATGGCAGCAGAGCTCGGCTCCTCTTCCCTCTCCAACCGATCGGCTATGGTCGTAACCCTCGGGGAACAAACAGGGGCAGTAAGTTATTTGTTTTAATATAATTCCCTGTCTATTAGGAAGGACAAAAGTAAAGTGACGTTTATGTTCTCACCCAAATCAACAAACTATGCCTATAGAACTGTATTAACGGATTTTGTGACCATTAGAGGGCAGTGTTACAAACTGTAAACAAAACATTGCCTTTTTTGTATCTTTAAGTGGATGTGGCAAACATATATTAAAGTAGTGATGAGAGTCTCACAAAGACAACAGTATCCTATAAAGGATTATTCTGCAGCTACATTCCTGTGGGTCTTTACTTTTGGGCTGTGTCCAGGATGCGTCGCTCCATGCTCTGACTCTGCTCCTGCTTTGTGGATATCAGGTATCTGTCTTTCATCAGCGCCTCCCAGGACAACAGGTCCTCGTCCTCTATCTCAGAAAGCTTATTATCTGAAACACAGTGTCACATGCTCAGTGTCACTACCTTAAAAAGTTCTGTACATATACACATAGACACATACATGCTAATTAAGATTAACAAAGTTAAACTGGAAAGGAATTATACATCCAATGTGTTAACCCTTTTGAGGAAAAAAAAAGAAACAAATTATAAACTGTAAATTTGAGCTTGACGTTTCTGAAAACAAAGTCAGATCTGTCTGGTGGAGTTGCTCAGTTGTCATGGAGATGGCGCAGCTGTGTCCATAGACTGTATATAAAGATGGACGAGAGGTGTCTACTTCCTCCCATTGTAAACAAATTTAGATATATTACCCTTGATATACAGGTGATCCCATCTGGAGGAACATTTTTATAAGAACAAGCTAAAATTGCAGAAACCTTCTTTGAGAAAATGTTTTTGCCTGTGCCGTTTTAGTTTGGTCCATGTACCATACACTAACATGGAGGGGACAGGGTTTTTTACCTATACTGCAGCAAGCCACCAGGGGCCAGCCCAGATGATTTGGCTTCACTTTTTGAGAGCTGTCATGTTGTCCATCTTTAGATACAGCCTATGGTTGTGACTGAAGCATGGAATTTCAGTCCGCTGTTGTAAATGTAGAATCTGAAAATAGGACTTTACTGAAATGACTATAATTGGGCTCACGATGTCTGTGACTATTGTCTAAAATCATAATATATAAATCACAGATTAATGAAGATAAAATAAGACTAGAAGTCTGCAGCATAGCATCACAGAGTCAATAGTCTGAAGTTATTAACTCAATACTCACTGAACTCCTTGGACCTGACGGGCGGCTTGCACAGCACCACGTGTCTGATGAAGAGGTAGAGATGGCCGAGGATGATGAATGGAGGCGGGGCGGCTGGGCGGCTGTGGTACTCCTTAATGAGCTCATATCTTTGAAACTTCCATATTCTGTCGGTGTTGTCCTGCACCTGCTGGAACGTGAAACTGCGGGAGAAAGCAACGGGACACGACACGCAGGAATGTAACAAGACACACATGCACAAGTGACAAGTGAAAATGTCTCACTCATTAAATGATGACAGCCGTGTTGAGGGGAACTCACTTGAAGATGGCTATGAGCAGGTTGAGCAGCAGTATGTTGGCAAAGAGCAAGTAAATACAAAGCATGATGATGGTGAGCCACTCGGGGAAGGCTGGCG
Organism: Pseudopleuronectes americanus; assembly: GCA_038501795.1. Lineage (NCBI taxonomy): Eukaryota > Metazoa > Chordata > Actinopteri > Pleuronectiformes > Pleuronectidae > Pseudopleuronectes > Pseudopleuronectes americanus. The sequence goes on along the minus strand of CM076727.1, from coordinate 14,149,499 downwards.
TTTGGTTTTCATTCAACACTGGACACTTGGGCTTCAGGGGATCGGTGCCGTTCATGGTGCAGGAGTCTATGTCAAACGCAGTATCTGCAGAGGGCAAAGAAGACTTTCAATGTCAATAGGAGGAAAGAATGTTTTCCTTGGTGAATGGAAACTAAATTTTGTCTGTAAAACTGAAATTCCTGCTCTGTGGTTGTATTGTGTTTTGTCTCAAAAGAATGAGGCAGAAGGACAACCCAAAAAACCTCCGGCCATTGGCTGTCTCTGGCGTGGAGGCCTAATTGTATTTACATACAAAGGATAATTAAAACTACAAAATGTTTTAACTACAAAAAAAAACACTGTTCTCCATCTTCACTCACTATCAATATTGGAGGGGAAATCTCCAAATATGATGAGGTACGGCTCGTACACCGCCCCACGGACAATCCAGTCCAGCCGATTGTCGTTGTGGATGAGAATGCCTTGTTTGGCCACGCCGTAGGCCACCACCCAGATACTCAGCAGGAACATGAAGAAGAACAAGTCCGTCATCTGGAGGACAAACAAACACATCAGCCACAAGCCAGAAGAGGAAATGGACACATCTGGATACTGTGCCGAGTGACATGTGAAGTATACACAGTGGTGACTTTCATCTGGTGGCTGACTTTAACTGAGGTATGGTACTTGAGAAAACTATGTGTTTGCTGCTAAAAGTTTCAATAGGTTGCACTGCAGCTCAAATATTGTCATGTATATGATGAAAGGAATAATTGAAACTAGTTAAATGAATACCAGAGTGCAACTGCAACACAGAAACACCTTATATTCAACACAAACCCTTATATTTACACAAACACCTTATATTCATCACAAACACCTTATATTCAACAGAAAAAGCAAATCTCATCTGCAGACACCAGACAGAGGCCCGGTGGAGACTCGTTTTGTGTCAGATAAAGTTTTTTTGGAGCATATTCCATCAGGTCAGCATGTAACCCCCTCACCATCCTTCTGACTATGATGATTTTGGGTCCCAGAGTTCGGCTGATAGTGAAGATGGCCATGAGGCGGAGGCAGAAGACCACGAAGTCGATGCAGAGGAGGATTTTACCCGCGTAGAACAGCTCGGATGTCAGCCTGAAATAGAAAACTTTAGTGATTCACAGATGACCCAGGCAGCGCAGTGAGAGCACTTAAGTGTTTGTCTGACAGGAAGGAAACTAACCTAAAAGCAAGGCCAATAATAAACAGGAGGGCGGAGAGGACGTCTAAAATATTCCACAGGTCATGGATGTACATCTTGGCTTTCTTACGAAACCCAAAACCATCAGGATCGTGAAAGAGCTGAGATGAGAGAGAGGACAAATTATTTTGTAGAAGATGTAGTAATCAATAAATCATATATGTCTTAGACTAAGGAAAACTCTGTTGACACAGTAATTAGTTCCAGTTGTAAGGTCAACTCAGGCGTGTGTGTGTGTGTGTGTGTGTGTGTGTGTGTGTGTGTGTGTGTGTGTGTGTGTGTGTGTGTGTGTGTGAGTGTGTGTGTGTGTCTGTGTGTGCCAGCTGCAGCCTCTCACCTGTCTGATCTCCTCAAACACCAGAGACATCAGCCAGATGTAGAGCAGCACCTCCGCTACAGAGGGCGTATCCTGGAAGTCGATCATGAGCACCACAGCAAACAGGAAGAGGAAGGCAAAGTAAGACACAATATTCCAGTAGAACTTGACCTGTGGGGAGCTGAAGAGACAAACCAGTCTGGACCAGCTGCACAGAGGCTTCAGGTGCTGCTGGCCGGGGTCACTGTGGACAGAATGGTATTATACAGATTATATTCATGTTATATTTATTTTGATCATACCTTAGTGGCATTTTTAGCTTTAATCATTGTATTGATAAATTAGAATCAACAAATAAGTACTTACAAGGCACGAGAGTTGGTTCTTATTGTACTTCCTGTCACAGTCTCGATTGTCTTGATCTCCTCTTTCTTCTCGTTTTCTCTATGGATGACTTCATCACGTCTAGAGTGAGAATCACAACATCACTAATAACCGTCACAGATGTGTTCATAAAACACATATGAATGACATGGCTGTAAACTGAGATAGCGTTCACATCGAAGCATGTTCATCTTTGATAAATGTGGGATAAATTACATTAACGAACAAAAAGAACATATGGATCTTCTATTATGAATTCTAATGTCGTGTTAGTAGGGGGCTGGCAGGAAAGTCCATCTCTGACACCAACCATAGAGACATCTTGTGCAAACTCTTACACTGACCTGAAAACCAGAAAGCCAGTGTAGATCAGGGGGAAGAAGACCATGCAGACCATCACCCTCCACACAGGGTTGTCCACTGAAAGCTCACCACACCAGATCTGAGTCAGAAGAGCCTGAAGGAGGACAGACGGGAGGGTGAGCAGACTCATTCTCATTCATCGAGATATGAATTCACAGATCAGAGGCAAAAATTATCAGTTTCGAACAAATCTAAAGAAGATTGTTGTACCTGGACACCTGACTGAGCTACAAAGCTTTTATCATTAGCCTCCAGTGCCAGCCTCAGACAGGTTGTCCTTCCCCAAAATGGTGATGAACGGACCAACAGCTTCTGAGCCCGCTCCTCATCGCTGTTGTGGCAAATGCTAAACACACCTGAGAAACACACCCACACACACAATGAGGATAAATGCTAACCTGGTAAAATAACTGTTCGTACAGTGAAGCCACTCATTATGTGTGCGGTATCTTTACCGATGGCGTGTTTCTCATAGTGATCGGCGAGCTCTTCCATGGCCTCTGCCTCGTCCGCGTCACAGATTTCCTCGGCCATACTCTTCAGGATCTTGCTGGCGGCCAGAGCGGCACAAATGCCGTCTCTGCACTATACAAACAAACACAGACACGGATAGAGATACAGGATACAAACAGAAAACCTTTAAAACTTTGTCCACACAAGTTTGTTTTCATCACCTGCTCCCAGGAAATTTCCGCCAGCTCCTTATTGTTCTGGACGACAGCCCAGAGGAAAAGGTGTGTGCCTGGGTCCCTCTGTGCTTCCACCTTGTCCTCGCTGAGTGGACCTCCGGAATCCCACTGATGTTTAGACAGCTCGAGGAAACATTGAGGAAAGTGTTGCATTAATTAATGAACAGTTGTAGCTATGACTTCAGAACTATTCAGGTATAATTGTCTTAAATGTCAAACCTTGAGTGGTTCTTAAACTGCATTTTTCGCAGTGATTTCTCTTCTCGCTTAATTTGAGAAGAGGCTATGTACGATGGGTAAACCTACTCACTGATGTGGACGTTTCCTCAATAGCCATGTTGAAGTGGTATGCCATGTTGGTGAGAGGAGGGTAGAGGGGCTTGGTGAAACTGCCCAGCAGGCGACGCACCTCACTGCACACGTGACTCATGGAGATGGTTTCGGGTTGCCTGCAGCGAGTTCGACGCCTGATGTTGAACTTTCGTCCCCTGGTCCTGCTGGAGCTTTGAACCCGCTTGGCCAGCCTGCGGAGGAAGAAGCAGCCGGGAAGCTGCTTGTAGAGCTCGCACAGCGTTTCCTCGTCCTGCAGGAAATCCCTCAGACTCACGCCGTTCTCCAGCAGCAGACTCACAAACTCAGGCTTGTTGCCAATCAGGGCGGAGAGCATGGCCCAGTGGAGGTCACTGGACTAGAACGAGATCACAAGGCACAATCAGAATCCCAGTCAGTTTATGATGGGATGAGAAGTCTGTATGTGGGCCGGATCAAAGCTGGTGTCGTTGTTATGTTCTGTAATGGACAGACCGACCTTCCACTGGCTCTCTTCAGTGAAAATCTCAGTCTCAGCTATGTCCACTCGGTTCCAGGCAATAGCCAGCTCCAGCTGCCTCCTCCAGCAGTGTGACTCACTGGTCCTCGAAGCTGAGCAGGGATTTAGATTGACACCATTTAAGAGGGAGAGTGATAAATCATATTTAGATTTAGAGAACTAAGATTTAGTTGGATTGACTGATGCATAGCTCAGTTTTTCATTATATGACGATTAAGCCAGCAGCAGTTTCATTGTTCATGATGATCATTATCCTTTTTTATTATTTGATTTATGTAAACTCAGAGCTTAGCGCTATCGTCTCACAGTTCCTGGTTAAGACTTGATCTTGATGTGACTTGATTCAAGGTGATGTCTTCAAATCGCTTTTTCCAACCAACAGTTCAATTAAATGCAACGTAAAGTAGAGGAAAGCATCAAATCCTCACATCTGAGAAGCTGGAACCAGTAAATGTTGCACTTGCACTGTTTGATTAGTGACAGAAATAAATATTAAAAACAGAAATTTGCTTATAAATTTCCCCTCAGTTGACAAATCGATTATTTTACTATCTCCACAGTTAAGTGTTACATGTGCAGCTGTATTATCCGGGTTGCAAAGCTGTGTTCACACTACAACAAAGATACAATGAGAATTTTGTGACTACAAAACTATGGATCTACAGTAGCTGAGTGAGCAGAACCACTGCCTGGAAATGCATTATAATTACTGCAGTGGAGCTCGCTCATGGAAACAATGTGCAGCAGAGTTCAGCTAGAGTGGTGATTCATCATGGTCAGAGCATTAAGTGAGATTCCCGGGTGGAGGGCTCACTTCCTTCTAGTGCATTTTGGCTCAGTTTTCCTTAATGCATTCAGCTTGTTCTACAGGGGTTGAATAAGTAAACAAATCTAGACACTCACAAAGCAGAATGTGTGTTATACATACAAATTTCTATAATTGATCATTTGTAGCAACTAAAAGAAATGTCAAGTAAAAAACATCAGAAAAATTATCTATGCTGGTTTTCAAACGTGCAGTGTTTGATACCTCACTCCATTCATCTGCTTCTCAGAGAAGCAACGTTATTGTTACATTACATTATTGTTATATTGATGATTTTAATACTGTGTTGAGCAACTTCACTTTGTCCAGTCAGCTACTAAATATTTTGTTGAAACCAGGTTCTTACCTTTGAGTAGTGCTTGAAGAATAGCAACATCCATATCCCCGTGACTGTCCTCGCTTACTCTGAACACGGTCAGCAGGTGAGGCAACCGGATGATGTCCTGAATCTGTAACAGACAACGGGTGTGGGCAGCATGACAAGTAATCATTTGCATAGCTCTTTTCAACGTCGCTAATTCAGTGAATTGGGGTAACAAGACGGCTTTTATCCTCATGTGTTGGAAGTTACGTAAAGCAGAATGTTGTCAGCCTAAAAATGGAGATTATTGTATTCTCCCAATGATGTGTCCTAGAGCAGTGGTCCCCAACCCCCGGGCCGTGGGTCATTTGCAGTGATGCCGGTAACGCGCTACTTAGTAACGCGCTACTCTAATTTTACCACTTTTTTCAGTAACGAGTAATCTAACGCGTTACTATTTCCAAACCAGTAATCAGATTAAAGTTACTTGTCCAAGTCACTGTGCGTTACTATTTGGGTATTTATGGTTAAACCGCTGGGCACGTGCCGCGGCTGGGGGAGCAGTCGCCCTCCTCTCCATGCCGCCGGTGGCTCGGTGCGCGGCACGCCTCAACGTTTTTTCTAGGGAGGGGGGTCCTCGTCCGCGGCGTCTCACGGCGTCGCTGGTGCGGGGGCTTTCCTTCTCTTGGGCCGCGGGTCGGTGTCCGTCGCGGTGCAGAAGGCAGGGACGGGTTGGAGGGGACCGGGTACGGCGGCGGCGGCAGCGACTCTGGACGCGTGTCTGTCCCTTCTGGCGGATCACCTCAGTTACGGCGCCCGCTGGGGGAACCCTCCGTTCACGGGGGGGCCTCCGGCGGTTTCTAATAAAGTGAGTGTTGGTGGCAAAACCGGTTCTCATTTTTATGTTGAGGCGGCGGAGGTGTTGTCAGCAGCTGCTGATCGTAACTAAAAAAGTAACTTGTAATCTAACTTAGTTACTTTTAAAATAAAGTAACTTGTAATCTAACTAAGTTACTTTTATAATCAAGTAACTTGTAATCTAACTAAGTTACTTTTTCAAAGTAACTGTGGCAACACTGGTCATTTGGTACCGGGCCGCACAGAAGAATAAATAAATTAAATTTTTTCTGTTTTATCTATTATCTGGTCATTTTTCAAAATAAAACGGTGTTTTATTTTGAAAAACTACCGGATCCTCTCGTTTATGACTCATGCTTTACGCATTTCAAGACGCTTGTCTCGGTCACGTCACTTTTTCGCTGAACACAAACCAACACGGTATTTGTCGGACCCATTTATCAACAAACCAGGTGAATCCAGCATGTCTGTTTAAGAAGAAGAACAGCTGCTGGAGATCGCAAATGACAGCGGCCTTAAAAGTATGTTTGAGAAAACAACTCCGGTGTCCTGGAATAAAGTTACGGCAGAATACCCTGAGATCACCACAACAGCACTAACAACTCTGATGCCATTTCCAACATCCTATCTGTAGTGACATCGGTGGATTTTTTTTTAATTAACGAATTCATTTTTTATTTTAAATAACCAAAAAAAACCTCTCCAAATTCCATTAAATTAAAAAAAAATCTACCGCTGTCACCAGAGGTACCAGAGGGACTCCGTAATGAGGTTCCGTAGACACACCTTAACGGCCGGTCCGTGAAAATATTGTCTGACATCCAACCGGTCCTTAGCGCAAAAAAGGTTGGGGACCACTGTCCTAGAGGAAGAGGTGAAACAGACTTCAGGTGCACCACAAGTTAGATGAACAACAGTAGAGGATGAAGTGATTCACCATCCTCCACACTATGGTCCACTGCATCAAATCAAGTACACCACTGAGGTCCAGTAAACCCTCTGGAGCATAGTTTCTGGGCTGTGATGAGATCTAATCCAGTTTTAAATAAACCTACTGAATTAAACAGCAGTAATTCAGCTCTAATTGTTGAGGTGTTGATCGGATCACGTACCATTTTGGTCCATGTTATGACCAGTGTTTCATCCTCTTGGCCAAAGAACTTCTTCATCAACTGGCTGACGAGGGCAATAGTAACCCGCTTCATTGGCAGTCCGGCGACTTGGGCGATCAAATCTGCTATTCTCCCGGAGCCCTCCAGGACCACACAAGGTGTTCCATTTATCATGGCATTGTAGATGGTCTGAAAGGAGACGCAAATTCAGACGAGACAGACAACAACAAGGAGGCTTGGAACTGATGACTCACATTCAGAGTGCCTGGTCCTCCATCCAAAACCAGACACACCACAGGGATGGTCACACTGCTCACTGTGGGTTGGACAAACAAAAATCTATATTAAAAGCCGGGCAGATGAGACAGCACAGATTTGAGATGTTATCTGTATTGGCTTTCTGCATTTGTAGACAATGCATCAGTTGCTTTTAACCTTTATTTCCGAGATGCTTCCCGGAGATGCACCTCTCCAGACGACTGCGCAGCTCGATCTCCACACCGTACCGCCCGTTGGTCCCGTCATCCACCAGCAGGAAGTGGGTGTGGTTGTTATCGAGGCAGGACAGCCGGCCCTGGCCATTGATGTCCATCAGATAATGGGCTGGGTAACAACCCTGCAGTGAAGTTGGTGTCATAAGAGGAATGAAATGGTATCACAAGAAGAATCTATTCTATAAAAACGCATCACAAGAAAGAGAAGCCGTGTGTAGGTGTGTTTTCCAGACCTCTGAATTCACCAAGGCATCTCTGTTGTGAATGACTCCCCAGGTTGCGACTCCGATAGCTACGATCTGACCCTGAGTGGAGGAGCTGCTCAGAGTGTGGTCCCTCACAGCCTGCCCCACGTGCTTCATCACACCTGCATGGGTGCCACCGGTGATGATCCAGGCACCTGTGAGCAACACAAGATCTTCAAATTCAATCTCAGAGAAACAATATGATGAAGAATAGGTTCACGTTTTACACACGGAACAGTGGAATGGGGCTGCAGGGACTTCCTGAGTTTAAAGTATTTGTGCTATTCAAAATTCGAGAGATCAGAGATGAACTTAAGAGCCCCGGGAAGTGGAAAATGTGTATTTGGTTCTTCACTGGTTCATGGTTCTTCCACATCAAACTGGTAAAGCTAATACTTCAGGTACAGCTTGTATGTATAAGGGTAATGTCATGTTGAAACCAAACTGGAAGCTCACTGTCTCCCTCTATTGTCTGAAATATCATTATTATTATCATTATCTGGAGGGGACGTTGCTCAAACCAGACAAAACTACATAAAACTTCCACCAACAATAATCACACCAGGTTCTGTTCGACTCGACTAAACAAATGAATAAAAGAAATTAAAAGAAATCCCTCAAGACGTTCCTGAGATGTCATGCTTGCAATAATGGGAGGGACAAACAACAGACAAACAAACGAAAACAAAGATGTCGGCCACAGAGATTTAAAAACCTCAAACCTCAAGTGCGTGGTCCATATACATTATAATGTTTACTACTGAACAGCTAATCTTCACACTGTTTTTACAGTATAAAAATACGTTACTTTACTACAGGGTGGTTCGAGGATTTTCTAAATCAGGGAACAATCAAATGTTTTGCCTGGGCCCAGTGCCCCCCCGGCCCTGCCCCAGATCCGCCCCTGCTTTACTGCACAATAAACCAAGAGGAAATTACCCGATTTACAAATGTCAATTAAACAGTGAACTGCTGAATATTTTCCCAATGATTTGATACATAATTTGTTTCTTCATAACATCATTGTGACACTTGGACAGCTCACACACTCGTCTCTCTCTCCGGCGGACTGACCTGTCGTCTGGGCCACTTTGATCAGACCTCTGTGGAACATGTTCTTGAGACGAGCCTTCAGGTAGAAGTTCTTGGCTCCTCCGGTCACTGAGATCAGCAGGTTGGGAGGAGAAAGCTTCCACTGCTCTGTCAGTAAGTGGTACAGGTCTTCAGGGCTGGTGTCTGTGGACACTCGCACATACTGAGAATGGACACAGGTGGAAAGTAAAGGAGGGATGAAGACATATTTTACATTCACTTCACTCATGTTGCCATCGTGGAGAGAAAGGATCAGGTCACCTTTCCTGTCTTGGGGCCCGAACCACCGAAGCTGATGTCTCCGTAGGCATCAGTGGGGACTTCACGAAGGTGTCTGTGTTTGTCCCACGCCTCCCCAGTGAAGTCCTCCGGCTTGATGGCTTCTTCCACATGATCGTTCTTTGAGTAACCACACTTACATACGTCCTCTCTGGTGGGTTACAGAGGACAAAGGGGCATAACATGAGCACTTACCTGGCAGTGTTGATATGTAACTCCTCAACAGACAGTGTGATGAGAGTAGCAGCTGCTGGGGAGAACTAATACATTCATTCATGTAGCTTTTCTTTAGTATCTCTGTGTCATTGTGCACTGGCAGCACCAACAAGGTCACTTGTTTCACCGCACCGACACAGCACAAAGCAGCTCGGCCTACCTGACACCTTTTTCAAAGAGGCGACATTCCGTCTTGCAGATGTTTTCCCTGATCCAGGAGCCGAACGCACAGCGCTGGAAAGAAGGGGAGAGAGAGAGATGATGAGAGGGTCTGGCTACGCTGATTGCCAGAGCGTGCACCAGCTCCGATTCCACCTCAGCTTCTCCCATGGCAACATGGGAAGGCCACGCAGCTCAGATCTGCCCCACACAGACAGCCGACAGCCCGGCAGCATGAGAGGAGAGAGGAGCCCTCTGCAGCCGGGGCTGTGGGTGCTGGCTCAGCACTGCATCAGTGATGTCAGTGATGTCAGTGATGAGACACAGCAGAGGAAAATCTGAGCGAGCCTCCTCCTCATCGTTGCCCGACACCGGTACTGGATCAATAAATAACTGCATTACTGAGAGTGGATTAACATCATGACACAGCAAAAATACTGCAGTTTATTTTTGTTACAAGAGAAAACATTTGCAGTTTGTGATATTGATCAGAGTTATTTGTCGTACTTAAGGGATATAATTCATGTTTTTCACAAAAATACAGTATACTCACTCAAGTAATGTATTTAACCACAGTTTTGGGGTGCTCTTGATTTTATGATATATACCGATACTGTTTTACCATCTTTTTTTACATCTTATATATTAATATTTTACACACAAAACATACTGGACAGAAAATTGTGTCCCGAGCTGCACTTCAGCCTGAATATTATTACCTTTAATTTATTATTTTAATGGCTCAACTTTCTCTCAAATTATTTCAACATTTCAGTATCGTTTGTTCTTGTTTTTATATTCACAGACATCTATGTTGTTGTTACATCCATCTTTTAGGGGTCGTTCTGCCTCTGAAAGCATTAAGTCTATCACTGTATGTATCTTCTGATATCAATAAAGTTCACTTCATTCCTTGACCTAATGAAAGTTTCATGAGAAAAGGAGGAATATTTTTTTACTTTCGTCCTCTGCTACCTGATTAGCTTCCTGTCCCTGCGTTCCCCACCTGGTAAACCCCTTTATACCGGCAGGCCCCCCCTCCCCCCCCTCTACAGTTCAGTGCCAGATTGTCTTTTTACCCTCATGTCCATCCATTCAAGTGTTTCCCCCAGCATTCCCAGCCCATTTACAACATGTAGTTATGTTTTTGGACTTTGGATTTTTGTCTGTTTCTTGTTATCATATCTGATTTGAACCCTTTGTCTGATCTTATGATTTTTCTCTGCGTTTTGATTCCACTTGTTTCAATACGAGTTAATGTATCAGACTCTTCTTCTGCTATCTTAATGGAAAATTACATACGGATAATTTATTTCCCACAAAATGCTTTTATTTTACTCCCACACAGGCACTTAGAATAAAAATCTTAATCTTTGACCTGATTTATTTAATCTTTGGTTCATCCATTGCTGTACAGTCACTTTTACTAGTGAATAAATATCCCTTCTCACCATAGTAATTGTTTAGTAATGATCCCTGATCATGAGGAGAAATATAACAGGCGCACACTCACCCTTTTAAACCCAGAAACCTCTTGATTTAATCCATGTTTGCTCTGCTGCAGCTGCTTGATCAATCCCTCTGGTAGGACCTTGTTCTCAGATTTTAGCATAATTTCTGAAGAAGTCAAAACAAAAGGTCTAAGGTTTGACTATAAGACTGTAAGTTGCAAGCTTCTGCTCTGAACGCACACTGGAGGTAGAGGCAGACAGTCACTCCTCATCTATAAAACCTGCAGAGCGATGGTGCTTCAGTAGTCTGACGAAGGCTTTTATCTCCCCCCCGACATGTGATCTGTGGTTTATTATTGCTTCTTCCTCCACCGAGGCCCCTTGAGCAGCGAGCAAGAAGCTCTTATCTCCAGCACATGGATTGGAGAGTCAACATTGATCCACTTATTCATCCATCATGTTCGACAACTGGAAAAAAAAATGTAATCAGATGACTTAACTGGATAGTACAATGAAGATATGAACAAAAAAAGATTGAGAATTAAGTCTTAATTGACATTTCAATAGAAATAATGCCAAAACATAGATAGTATTAGGGCCACATTTTGTGAAATTCGAAAATAATGTTGTAATATCCCAAAAACGATGTTGTAATATTCTCAGACTAATGTGGTTAAATGGAAACAAGGCAAAATATACAGTTTATTGCACAATATTTTCAAAGTCCTGATACTTCCATAAATATGGGGCTGATGAGCCAAATGATGAAATATTTTATTATTTGTGATACCTAAACTAAAGCATACCTAAAGAAGTAATCCACACGCCTCCATCAAACGGGAGCAATAGAATGATCAGATTTTCCTCCTGTAATATGACACGGCGTAAAATTTGATCTTCTTGTAAAACTACTACCTCTCTATTGTAATTATTATGACATAATTATTTTGCTGTAATTACTTGTATTGTACTAAAAGTAAATTATTGTAACATATCAACTTTATTATTGCAATAATGACTTTATACTCATAATAAAATGATAATCTCATCAAATTAAGTGTCTCTAATATGCTCAGAGAGAAGAGAAGCTGTCATCTAGTCAGTTTCCACCTGACCACCAAAAAAATTATATATACACATATATATATATATATATATAAATAGATATTTAAGCTCAACACATCTAAGAAGGTGAGGCAGCAAAACACACTTTAAATAATTTCAGAAGACAAGGAAGCTCAGTCATGTTTAAGTCTTTAGTGAGAAAAGAAGTCAACAGCTGTGGTGAGTTTAGATCTAGAAAACTTTACCCTTTGTACTCTCTTCAGACGCTTCTCTCACTCGGACGAAACGACAGCAGAAGCATGAAGGGGTTTCCGACGTCTGGCTTGAGCAACACACACTTTCAGTCGTGCAGTGTTTGTTTCTTGTCATTTTCCAGGCGTTAGAACAGTTTGTCAGACAACACCTGTTGCCAGGTGACACCTTCAGAGTATTGTACTAAGGGGATCTGGTTACTGAATGCAGCCCTGGTTGGTTTTCAGGTGTTAAAACCGTGTAAGTGTTGAAAACTCATTGAGAAAGAATGACCAGGAAATCCTGAATAAAGTTGGGGTAATTACAGCTTATTTATTTGTTATTATTCACCACATGTGGCTGCAGAGGGCGCTGTTTCTCAGTAAAAGGTACATAGTGTTGCATTGACCTGTCGCTCCCACGCCCAAAGTCTCACACATAACAGTACATTGCACATTGCCAGTGGCGTTTCTACATAAGATGGCGCTGGTGTGCAGAAAGCTAAATACTGCATATGCTGAACTTTATGGCAAAATATATATTTTATTTTATTTAATATGCAAAAAGCGTGAATGCGTGTGTGAATAAACGAGACTCACAAGCATTATAGTCTTGTTTTGGAGTCATTTGATTCGTGTGTGTTTCTGTCTGTGTGTTTGCTTTGTGAAACGCTTCCCTCTTGCCGTACTTCTCTGCTGTGGGCATAAAGGGCAAGCTGCAGACCAGTGCCATGGGAGCACCAATCAGCGTGAAGCACACAGGCCACTGTTAACATTGGAGAGTAGTGATTATGCAGATGAGCCCCACAACGTTTCCCAGAGAGCTACTCGACTCCAGCGTCAGCGTCACCCGGAAACAGGCTGACGCTCCGGTTCGGCGTCACCTGAGCTAACAGGCTACCTCCGTCAGTGGACGCCACCCGGGTCTGTGGAGAGTTTCACTCACATCGGATGAATAATACGCTTTGAAGTTCAGCTTGTTCTCCTGGCAGAGAGGCTGAATACGTGTGAGCTCCCGTTTCTGAGGTGAGGTTTGTCAAGTTTAGTGTTTGTATTTATCTGTAAAAGTAGTGATTCAGTACCTGCTGTACCTGGGTGTTAGCTTAGCTCGGCTAGCCCGCAGGCATGCCAGCAGCAGTACTAAGCGTTAGTTTATGAGGATGAGTGTGTTTGTGATCCGTATTGGTGAGTCAAAGCTTTTTTTTTGGAGCTGAAGGACATGTACAAAGTTTTGTTTAATAAATAATAAAAGTTATTTGAGCTAAGTTATTTATCTAATCTTTTTACTTTGTTGCAATCATTTTACTTTAATGCTGTATTATAGGCAACATCTTTGTGTTGCGCTGAGTGCTAAAGAATGTGATATGCATTTGAAATAGGATTTCTGCTGCCTGCTGGCACTCAAAATGCAGCCCATAATATATCTTACTGGTGGTCTATATAGGCCTACTGCTTATAATAATCAGCTAACTCTATTTTTGTGACGGTGACATGACGTCATACAAAATTGCCCCACCAGAAATTTCAGGCTAAAATCGCCACTGCACATTGCATATTTCACATCCACATTTCTCTCCTGTTTTGCATGTGGCATTTTACTTTTTATATCTTGTATATATTTTTGTTTTGTTTTATATATAGTTATTTAAAAAACTTATTGTGTTTTTATGTTTTATGTTCATTGTATGCACTTATATACCAAAGAAAATTCCAGGTAGGTGTTAACCTACTTGGCAATATATTTCTGATTCTGATCTGAATTGTTCTTGTGTAAGCTGAATTCCCAGTTGTTCTGAAGTTCCACCACCAGATGTCAGCACCTCACCAATAATCACAGCTAGTCACGCGCTTGAACTCAGCTGTCTGAGTTTTACTGCAGGAGAGATGCGACACCTTTATGAAACGAATCGTGATTCCGAGGATTTTCATTGTGACAGTAAGAGCTTATCAAACAAACTGTGGCTCCCTTCAGTTGAACCTTTTGAAAAAACCGGAGTCCCAATCCCCAACATTTTTTGTTTAGTACTAAACAATGGAAACAAATCATAATATTCAAAAAAGATTAAATTTAAGATTATAATTGAGATGTTTCATTCCGATGCAAACTCTTTTACTGTCTAATTGTAACCTCACTAAGTGTATCATATATTACCATATTATTAGCAACTATTATCTTTTTGAGACTAAACTAAGATTAAAACCAGAACTTCCTGTGTATAGCTGCCAATGGCCACTGCAGTTTCAGTTTATATCAGTTCATTTCCAGATTCATATGAGGTCGATGTGACGCTTCATCACCCAAATCTTATCAGTTCATTTCTGAGTATAAGTGAACACTTGTGCCAAAAATGTAAAAGCTTCTCTCTGCGGTCACAAGGCAAGACAAGTGAGTGACTTAAACTTTAACGTCAAAGTTCTTCATCTTTGTTTCCAAGTTAGCATTTGTACAAAATGTGTTCACAAGAATAAAAGTGACAGACATACCAACATATGTACATATGTACGGACAACCTGAAAACATGGCTCCGGCCACTGGGTGTCACTGGTGCAGAAGCATAAAAATGGAAAGTTTACATGTACTGTGGATATTGGTTTATATAATAGAAATTGACTGAGAGCTGAATCACGGTGATGAGTGAGAATGAGCAACATTGTATTGAATCACACACAAAGCAGAGACACTTCGATCCCTTACGGCACAATATTTATTCAACAATATACAGATTAATTTCTCCCTACATATCAGACTGATCCTCGGTTGTTTTTTTTAATTTACCTTGCTCTCACCTTTGTACATTCGATATTTACAAGATTTAAAATAAGTCTTTCTCTCCATTTATACAACAGCAGTGGTACAGTGTTATTACATCTTACAGCAGCTTCCCTCGAAGCATCAATATTAGATTCATCACTGATCGTCTGTTTACATTTCATACACTGGCCGACGTCTTTGAGCCACAGAGGAGCAAACGGACATGGGGGCTCAACATGCATCAGAAGTCCACACGTGGCTTTCTCTCGTATTTGACCCACATGAGAGGTGCTTGCTCTGTGGCACCACAACAGGGTGTACAAACGGATCTGTTGAATGAGGATGCTGTTGAGGACTCGCACCTTAAATATCAGCTTAAACGCATCAGCCCCATCCCACCCGACAAGGATTAATGAAAAGGGGAAAACATGTTGCATAGAATCAATTCTGACTTCAAGAACAGAAATTTTGGTGCTGCCGTTTTGAAATGTGGCATTTTGATAATCTCCTGAGACCTTCCAGACCACGGAACATTTTTTTTTGGTTTTGAAATGAAAAAATAAAAATAGATAGCTGTACCCTTAGACTAACAAAAATAGCATTGTGTTGGATGTGACATCACATAGAAGTACTACTTTAAAGAGACTTAAACCCTGCATTTAGTGTATACACATTTGCACATCTATATATATATATATATCTTATAACTATCTTGAGGAGAGAGGTGGATGGATTAAAGTGCATTATACTGTATGAAAACAAAGCCCACAGTTATCACATGCAGGACAGGAAATGAACGTTGTCCACAAGCAGCAACAGCTGACCTGGTACGAGGTTAACGAAATATCTGCACAACCTTGAAGAGGTTTTCTGTTTTTGAAATGTTAGTGGACCATGTGAGGATTTCTGAGCTGATAATATCTGCCAAAAAAATGTATGGAAAATAAAATAAGCAGCCACAGCCAATCAGACGTGTGCTAGCCAGCGTTCATTTCCCGCCCTGATCACATGCAAATAACACCAGACACTGAGGGACTACTCCAAGTCAACATACAGTACCAACATGGCTGCTGGTAAATCTCGGTCAGGGGCACTCGTATATTAATGACATAAACACGTCACCAGTTTTAAAAACAGCAAACAGGTGCCACTCAACTCACAGCAAAATACAGCAAATGGTAACACGGTCCGCTGGGAGCCACACAGCACAGAGGATGACGGCAGACAGACCAGGTGAGAGCGTGAACTGCACTCTTCTTCTTCTTCCGCAGTCCAGTCCAGCAGGAGGAGGAAGAGGAGGAGGAGGAGCGTCGGGAGGCCAAAGAGCCAGCAATCATACACTGATTGGCCTGAAACGTTTGAGGTGGAAGAGCACAAAGGAGCAGTGGCCGTGTGACGGCTTTCAGCACAGCAGGGGCGAGTGTGTGACAGTTTCACTGCAGACTGAACTGACTTTTATATACATTAATCATTCACCCTCGTTTTCAACGAGCACGTAAGCAAGACTCGGGGAAATGCAATACAACAGCTGACGGCTACAGTACACAGACACTTACTATACTGCTTTTTAACGTGAACAGCAAAGCTTAGTAATGATTGTGAAAGTACAGTGTGTCGCACACACACACGAGTGACGAGTGACAAGATGGTTCATGGCAAAAAAGGTGAAGCCGCATCTAAGGGCACGTTGAGCCACACGTCCAAACATCCCTTTTTTTGTGCCTTAAATTTAAAATAAGACAAGTAAACAGAAAAAAAGGCATTTTTAACTTAAGACACCCATGCGAAAGAAGATTAAGAGGATGTGTGTTGGCACATCTGGCAGAAGACGAGACTTGGGTTTGACTTGTTGGCCGTAAATCACGCATCTAAGAAAAACAGCAGTGCTTTGCAGGGAACGAAACATGCAGACAAGCACGCCATGTTTTAAACCACTCAGTCTGGGCAGGGAGCACTACAGAAGGCTAGCTAGATGCAGGCATTTATCAGCAGAGAAGATCCAACTCCATGCACGTGTGGAGAACAAAATTGCACTTTGAAAATCATTACATAAATAAAAAGATAAGCAGGACATTTCTCTTGGTAAATTATCAGGTTAAACCCCAGTGTGGTTGTTTGATATATGACAGAGATTATGAAGAAAACCTGAAGACAGAGGTTGTGTTCTCGTTCTGCAGCGCGAGCTTGTGCACAATGTGATTGAACTGAAATGCATGGACCAGTAATTCAGTCAGAACCGATTCTTCAGTGTGGTTA
This sequence comes from Pseudopleuronectes americanus, assembly GCA_038501795.1. Classification (NCBI taxonomy): domain Eukaryota; kingdom Metazoa; phylum Chordata; class Actinopteri; order Pleuronectiformes; family Pleuronectidae; genus Pseudopleuronectes; species Pseudopleuronectes americanus. The sequence goes on along the minus strand of CM076727.1, from coordinate 14,132,357 downwards.
CAGCTGCAGTGTGAAACCATATTGGTCCCTCGCAATACTGGTCGAGTGCTCTGGTTTCAAACCTAATGGGGTCTCTAATCCTGCGTCTGATTGGGAGACAGGTGTCTGAGTGGCAGGTGAACACACAATGAGGTAGAACAAAATGTTTCATGAGCATCCAATCAGAGCACAACAAGACCACCGTCATGGTAACTGCTGATGCACCGTGACTAGTACGAGCCTCCAGCGGCAAATTCAACGGATCAGAGACAACGCCACTCACAAGCCTCGACACCAACAAGTGCTTTCAGATTGCAACGGTTTAAACCAGAAAAAACAATCCCAATATAAAATACAGTCATTGCCTTTAGCTTCAGACACAAACCTGCACCTTCTCAATGTTTTATCCAGTTCCTACTCAAGTCTCGGGTTTTATATCAAATCACAAGAGGAATTCTTTCCTCCTGTAGCTGCACAATCGTGATTTGCCTGGTTGAAAGTCTGAGGCAAGACAAACCCTCACCACATTCCAGTTTGGTTGAACAACAATCTTAAAAGTGTTATAGATCAAATCAGATCATAATTATTATTATAATAATTTTCACAATAAAATTAAAGTCAATGGGCTGATAATCATTTGGATCTGACAGAATCTGACATCAGCAAAGTGAACGAAAACAAAAACAGAATCTATCTTCTTTGGATTGTATTTAACTAAAGATTTAATGATTTATTTTTCCCCGTAAAACCATTTCCATCAAACAGCAATTAAGAAGGAAGATAATCAGCAAGAACGATTGCACGTGAGCCCGGGAATGAATGAAGAGAACTATTCTCCACATGAGCGACGATAAGTGTTATTGCTGATTCATGAACTGAAGAAAATTCTGAAAGGTCATACTTCCCCTTCAGCTAACGTGGCGTCCTTACGACTTTTCTCTCCACGAAGAGAGCAGTGACTCTTTAACGCTCCACTGTGGTTACAGAAGTGGGCTGTTATGATTTTACTACTTTTCTTGTTGCATTCTCAGTAACTGCAGGCCAATTTTTATTTAATGGATGATGAAAGGGTTTGTTCCCAAACACACACACATACGTTAATGCACCGGTAGACAGGAGTTGTAGTAGTCAGGCTGTAATGGTGTGTTCACACCGAACGCGGATCATTTGTGTTTATTTGGGTTATTCGCGTGCACACCGTGGAAACACCGGGGCAGCCAGTGCTGTTGTGTGTGGGTCCACAAGCCCACCCAGAACAGCACACAGCTCGAGGACTGCCACCGGCTCCTACAGGAGCTTGGTCTGGATGACTGTGGTTTCCAAGGCCACCTGAGGCCGAGTAGTGAACGGTCTGATCACTCTCGAGCTCAGTTCGGCCCCAGGGCCACGGCAGAGTTTCATTCTCAGCGCTGATTGGATGAAGAAACACTGCATTACGCAAATTTGACGCCCGAGTTCAAATATCTCAACTCGATTCACTTTGTATGAAATCACACCATGTTCGGTGGGAACCCGCCTTTATGGTTAGGTTTTGTCTGTGTGTGTGTGTGTGTGTGTGTGTGAGTGATGCCCTGCACTGCATGTTAGACCTGTGATATGATCTGCATGTTGAAGCTGGGGGACCGGGACTGCTTGGTGAGGGGAGCTCCAGGAGACAGGAGGTCCTGGGCATCCTCTGGCCTGACCAGGTGCTCCTCCTGCAAGCTAATGGTGGAGTGGCGGTGGGAGCCGCCTGCCGGACGCTCCCCTTCCTTGTCTGAGCCTCCCAGGGCCTCCTCTGGCTCGTCCTTGCCTCCGTTCATGTTGAAATTCATGCAGTCAAAAGACTTACTGGAGGAGGTACTTCCAGTCCGCACCAGCGTGGGCCCCACAGGGAAGCTCAGGTTCTTCTTTATGGGGCTCAGCTGGATGGAATCCAAGGTGATGCTGGCTGGAGGCGACTGCTGCCTCTGGTGATGCCTCCTCACAGCTGCCTGGTGGTCAGTAGATGATTCGGCCTGTTTTTCTGCTGCTCTCTCTCGATCCCTCTCCCTCTCCCTCTCCTTGTCCCGTGACAGCCGGGCTGTGATGGCTTTCTTGATGCTGCTGCTGCTGCTGTTCAGGCTGCCGCCCCGTGGCCCCACGCCGCCGCTCGCCTTGATGCCGCTGGGCTGGCTGCTGTTGGAAGCCCCGGAGGAGAAACCCTCGTCTGGGTCGTTGACGTTGAAGGAATCCTCCCCACCGCTCAAGCCATCAGCATCTGAACACGAACATACAGAGGAAGAAAGGATGATAGATCAACGGAGAAGTGGGTGAAGAAGACGATACATGAGATGATAAATCTGAAAATTAAGATTCAAACTTAAACCTTTTGATTTCAGTCCTGTAGATTAAAGTTACATTTTACTTTTAGAAATTTACTTATTAAATACTTTAATAGCTACTTATAATAAAGTACACACAATTTCACAGTCATCTCGAGAAAGGACGAAAATGTTGTATCTGATTATCATCAATTGTGATGTCAACTGGACAAAGATAAACTAATGAACTACTACTGTGCAGTGATAGTAACATAAGTGTTTAAAACAATGCAGAGGAGGAGTCTAATTTATCAGCCTTCTAGCAGACCAGCACTAACACTGCCTCTTGTCAGAGTGTACTGGTTCATTAGCTCACTCTTGTACCAGACTGCAGAACAATTCAATACACTGCACAATGACCTTGAGCTCTGATGATCTGACGTAATCCAGATTGACTAAAAGAATGACTGGCTGTAGGTTTAGGAAAAGTGTGAGTTCAATAACCAGCTTGATCAGTGAGCTGAGCCTCATATAAAATATTGTTAACGTTAACATTTCCATCTGGTGATATTTTCGTTGAATTCATAAAGGCACAGGACAGGGCTTAAGAAATCTAAACAATAAAACAGTCTTAGTCCATTTAAGACCTCATTGTTTGAAATCTGGAAGAGAAAAAGATGATCAACTATGTTAGGTAAATCAAGTTATTGACATACAATATGGAGGAAAACGTCTGTTAAAAGAAGAGGCAGATAATCAGCCGTCTGTCTCCGTCATGCATTGTTGGGACAAGCAGAAATTGGAACACAGGGAACCACAGGCAGCACCAGGACTGACATGCACATAACATGGAGAGAAGACACATGCTCTCCCCTCCAGCCCCATCTCTCCTTTCTCCCACAACGCTGGCCTGGCGGTCACATGGTTTGGCCGGCTGAGACGAGCCTGCGGAGCCCGCTGAGGCGAAGCCGTACACCGCATCAGATCAATAGCGCACCAGTTAGGGCTGACAGACCACAAGGCTGAAAACAGGGCCTGTCTGCAAGCCATCACAAGCCAACCCCATCCCAGACGACACAAACACGGGCACAATTCAAAAGGACCGAACCAGCGTTTTTGCAAGATTTAACCTTGACTACAGTTTGGTTACGTTACCCTTGTTACTGGTGTCCAGTCATTTCATTGTGCTATGAGAATCTGCCTGCAGAGGTTACTCTCTGTAATTTTGTAATTTAAAGTCCAGATTCTTATCACAAAGTTCCTGAGCTAATTTCATGAGGATAACTTTACAGTTACATTTATCTGCAAAGGGTATTTTGATTAGGTACTCCCTCACGCCATTATATAATTTTTGACATACAATAGCACTTAAGTTGTAGACATCAAGGGACAATATATCAAACACATATGATATCCCTGTGCAAATGGTTATTAGGCAAGGAAAATACAATCATAGTTATCAGGATTAAACCTGCAAAACCACAAGTGTGGTTTTACCAGCCCCAAAATGGTGTGTTATTATATATTTCTTTCTGCAAAAGAATTTCCAGTTAGTGCACAGATGCTGGGTGATAAATCTGTAAAATAATAACGTTTTCTCTGACTGGTAGATTTCTATCAATAAAACATGTGAGGATTCTTTGAAAGATCATGGGAAGAAAACGGGATGGTGCTGCAGACAAACACCGATCATAAAGTTTTGGGAATGGGACTCGACTTTCGACATTCAACACATGGAAACGGACAAACACATTCAACAAGACAAAACGGGCCATTTGAGAGGTCCTGGCAGGTAGTCAAGTCAATAGCTTTAGTTGTAGCAAGAATTATTGTTTGTTTGTCCGGTCCTGTCATTTCAAGTGTTAGTGTTCCAGGTTTTTACGTTCCAGTAGAAAAGATCATAGCTGGCTGTGGCGTGCGCATGCATGATGAACGGCTCGTTCCCACTCACTGAGCGGAGGAAATATAGATGCAACACAAAATGAGCAAACAATAAAGCTGTTGGACAATAAAGACAAAGGAAGGCCTCATTCTGCAGGATGGTGGCAGCAGATGGACGCCGTTGGCCTGAGTGACCCAAAGCTTATGGCGCTGTCAAACATCATGAGGGACAGTGAGAGATAAAGGTTTTGGGTATTTTGTGCCGGGTTTGTAAAGCGAACATATTTTTCCGGGTAACACAAAAAATCGAATCCATAAAGCCAATTATCAGACATGGAGGGTTGAGAAAACCCAAGAGTAAAAGGTTATGCTGCAGGTTGGGCACTGGACATGCTCAGTGAGTGAGAAGAGCAGCAGTCTGGCAGTCAGACGCTGGAGGATGCATGATGAGGATAGAGGCGGGATATGACATGATTACAGGCCCATGCAAAATGGCCACTAGCAACACTTCCTTCAAACCCAGAATAGGCGACTCTTCCACTCTTCTGTGAGATGACAAACAGTAGCTGTCTGGTAGTAGAGGGGTTGTTGGCTGAGGGTCTTATAAACTGGATGAGTTAGTATACTCTGGGGGAAGTGAAGAAAAAGCCAAAATGGGAAGAGCAGAGTTAAGCCCCTCGACTTGGAGAAGGGGTAGGAGTTGGAAGAGGAGGTTGGGGAGGATACAGATGGAAGTGGGCACCTCCTCCTGAGACCCTCTCTTCTCTGAGCGTCTGCCCCTGTCCCCTACCCTCAAGTGTGATCGGGGGAATGATGCTGCTGCCGCTGCGGTGGCTGTGAGCTCGCCCTCGTCTTTCTTCTTTGGCTGCTGGGTCCCAGGGAGTGTGGCGGTGGTGGTGGACTGGGCTAGGAGGATTGACGATGAAGCTCAACTCTGCATCGGCTGAGTAGTCAAAACAATCTGGGAGTCAACAACACAGACGGGGAAACGCGTTTCTTTAGTGGCAGCAAGCGTCAAACGAGTCGGGTCTCATCATTGGCACAGCAGGTGTGTAAATTACAAAATATAGAACTTGTAACTTAAAAATGAACTGCTCCATTAATTGCCCATCTACTGGGTCAAATGGAGTCAGAAGACTCTACAGGCGCCATTTTGTTTTGAAGTTTCTCTTAAACCACAAACAGTCATTGTAAAATTGAAATAAAAAGCACAGAGCACACTCAAGACAAAATGGGCAGCACAGGCACTGCAACACAGAGACTACATGATCACAACTACATGTTATAAATGACACAAAACACCATATGACGATGTTCATGGTGTGACTGGGTTACAAGAGAAGGTTTTCCTCTCACTGCTGAGGACAAACACCAGAAAAATCATTTTCTCACCATACAGATCCGTCTTGTGGCTTTTTACTAATAAAAAAAAAGGTACAGCTCGTGAGGTTAACGGATCACTGGTCCTTCTCCTTGTTTCCGTTCCAAACTACTAATGAAATACTTTGCTGCCTCTTCTGCTGAGATCTCTCCTGCATTGAGGGCTGGTTCACTTCGCTGCGTGTGTGTGTCCAAGATTTCCCTGCGTCTCCCGGTGCTTTCTGTCTTACCCTCTCTTTTCCAGCGGTGGCGCCGTATGGAGGCAGTTGTGATGGCTGAGATGGAGATGCGGCTAACGGTGGGCGTCACCTCCACTTGGAGCACTTTGCGCCCCTGTGACTCGTTGGGAGCACTTTCTGGCAGCGAGTTCTTCATGGCGTTCCCCAGCTGGAGGCAACATAAACACAGATGCAGATCAAAAATAATATTACAATAGCTAAAGCCTGACGACTGTTTTTATGGCCATTCTGTGCTGATTTGAGAAAAACAAGGAGGATCAAAACTATTCTTCTTCATCTTTAGTGTTTACATTTTTGACACAGGCTCCACACGTACTGTGCTGTGTGTAATTGACTCCATGCACACCATCCTATTGGTCTTACCAGGAGAGGTTGGGAGTAAAGCTCCAGCTGAGCTCTGTACAGAATGTCCTCCAGAGCTTCCCGCCCCATTTCCCACTCTCCATTGTATCTGGAAATCACAACACAGAACAGGACACAATTACACACACATTGGTATTCAAAGACGTCATGTTGTGAAGTAATTATTTTTTTAGGAGTGTCTGGCAACATGCCTTGATGTCTGAGTCACATCCCCTTGAACTATTATTAGTTACCTAATAATGTCTCCAGCTACAGTGAGGGAGGGAAAGAGGTTGGACACGTATCCATGATACTCCACTAATTTGTATTAAACCGGTTCAAGAAATATGCAAAAGCGCATGATATTTTTATCACTCATCTATTTGTTCGGATAAATCCTGCACGTCACCCTCTCTCTCTTCATGTGGCATTAGCAAAACATATTAACCTAAATCTCAGAGTATCCTCCAAGCTGCCAAGGTCCCTGAGCATGTGTGAACCCGGGGATTCATGTTTGTCTGCCCTTCACGTGCACCTGCACAGGCCAAGGGTGAATATGAGAGCTCCAGCTGGCAAAGAGGTAACCTATGGTAAGGATTACTAAAAGTATATTATTCTGCATCACTCACTGTCCTTGCTACACAATCCTTAACAGCAGTGATTCCAGTCACTATGGTATCAGGGGATCCATCACTGAGGATGAGCTGTCATCGAGGAGCCGTAATCAGCTTTGCAACGACTGTCCCCATCCCAGGATGAAATCACCTGCTCCCACAATGCACTGCTGATGAAATCAGTCAGAACAGTGGGGAGCCGCTGGTAGAGTGCTAGCATATGCTGTTAGAAGGTTTTCTGCAGTAGACCACAGCAAACTACAATGGAGACTACGCTCATTAGAAATGTCCCAAAAAGGCAAACATAGGAAAAATGCTGTGATATCAAGCTCATAGAGAAAGTCATTTGAAATGGGTTTACTAAATATTAAAAACAATGTTTCAAATGACAATTAAAAGACATTTGGTGATAGGAACTGGCTCCAGAGACAGGACTGTGTGACACACTTCTAGGGAAGGTTCTCAAAAAGGGTGGTTTCCCTAATCTTTAAATTTTTTTGTTTTGCCTATGTAGGGTATTTTTCAATGGACTGTATGTCAATGTTGTGTTGACAAGTATTATTATTTACTTCAGCTTTAAAAGATACATACATGGCATGATACACGGCAGTCAGCATCTGCACCATGAACTCAGGGTCCAGCAACACTCGGTTGCATGGTTCGCGCCAAAGCTTCTGTTGCTGCCGTGGGAAGCCACATACACACAACCTGAGGAGGGAATATACACACACACAATGAGAAAGGTAAGTTAAGTCAAACAAAGGCAGTTGAGACAAAGTTTTAGAGGTCCTCTGAACGCTGCAGGAAGTCACAGAGCCTGGATGAGAAGAAGAACAGCTAAAGATGAAACACATCAAACAGCAAGCTAAGGAAGCCTTTTTTTTTAGGTCGGTTGAGATTAGATGGCGGGGTGTTCTGCATCAGAAACTGAAAGAGGGAGTGTTGTTCTCGTGCTCTAAAACCTTCACAGTTTGCAGTCTGTCTAGACAGAGATTGCTTCAGGCATTCGTCTGCTCACGAGCAGAGGGGAAGTCTTCATATCCTGAACCGCCTTCACGCTGAAGATCCAGTACAGGGCCTCATATTGTGAATTCCCTATTGATCCTTTCTTCTAACAACAGGGCAGACAGACAGGTAATGCTTTCATTCTGCCAATTGCACAACTGAGGTCTAACGAAATCGTACTTATCAAATCCAAGTCAGTATCGAGGTTAGTGTATGGCTACAGGGTAGTAGCGGTGATTTAATTTCCGGGCAGCGAGTGATGAGGGTAGAGGGAGGTCACTAGTAACAGAAGGGATGAAAAAAAGACTTGTTCTACGTTTGTTTTTCTTACCTGGAGCTCATTCTGCAGACCGACTTATAGGAAGAGAGGGGCATGTACACCACAGCAGAGTTGTAGCAGAGCATCAGGAAACACAGCACTTCAAACCTGCAACCGCAAAACACAGTCAGAAAAAAAGACAAATTATAAAGACAAGAGAAAGTAAAGTATATCACTTAACCTTTCATGGTATCAATATTGACTACTACATTTTTGCAGTCCTGAAATCCCTAATATATATTTAAAAATATTGATATAATCTGTATGGTGCCCTAGTGGTTTATGTTGGTACACTCTGCAAATCTCTGAGACCTAAGATTACACAATATGCAATTCTCTGCATGGGTTCGCAAAGATATTCACTTGTTCATTTTGTCCAGTCCGGGACCTCTGTTCATTAAAAAGTGTAATGTGTCCACCACATTTATTCAATGAAATGAAATGAACAGTCAAAAGATTATTTGACATATTACAACTTGGTTAATTCAGGTTTGACTTTCTTTTTTTAATTCCTTTCTTGTTTAAATGTAACAGCTGACTGACTTTTTTATTTCCACTTGAGGCAGCAGTGCATTTCTTTTAGAGATAAGTGAGGAAAGGGGAGATTTTTTTTAATGGTCCCATTTGCAGCATTAGAATTAGAGTATTATAGACACCACTGATAGATGATTGTGGTAATGAAATAAAATGAGCGCAAAATTAAACTACCCACTTTAATTGATTAGTTTCCAGACGTCGGATCAAACTCAATATTGTACATCTCTTGTTGCATTTGTGCTTTCCAGTGTATGAATATGTGCCATATTGTGTCTACGCTGAAAAAAGGACAACCAGGAGGGGGACCAAGTATAAGGGCCATAATTGACTGTGTGGAGGAGGAGGAAAATGTCCTCAGTGTGTGAGAGCTGCCACCTCTCAGGAGCTTCAGGGTTTCTTCACATAAAATCTATCTCAGCTGCAACCACACAAATAGATTTCCAGATAAACTATAAGGCCCCGATAAAATCCATTTAATATACTTATGGCGATCTATGTTCATTGTATCCGGACCATGTTGCTCCGGACAACAGGAAGACCTGCGTCATCTGCTCTGCCCTTACATTATCAGCTCTGGTAGTTCAGTCCGTTTCTGCACATGCATTGTTGCAAACAAACAAATGTACAAAGAGTGACTCTACTCCCTTTAGTGCGACAGAAAGGAATATTTTTGTCAGGACTCCAGTGTGCTTCATTATTATTGGAAGATTATCATTCATCCACAGCAGCAGAGAAAGTGTCGGAGCCAAAAAAGCTTTCAGGCTTGCAGTGAGCGACAGTCAAGGGTTATGTTCCGATCATCTTAAAGGGTCTTTTTCATACTACATGGATGGAAGGATGGGATGGATGGATGGGATGAAAGGTATAGAAAAGTGTTTTGTCATCGAATAAATTAATTAATAAGGAGATGAGATAAATTATGACACAAGATGGACGGTGTGTCTCGCCTTCCTCCCACTAACCAGAAATTAACCTAAAATATCCTTGATACGAATCTGTAGGCAGAGTCTGCACAGTAGCGATTGTGCGATGGGGCTGCGGTAGCCAAGTCCCGTCGATACATTCACTCGATAATTACAATTTAGTCTCAGCGTGAAAAAGAACTGACAAATATGACAGCAACAATTTTTAAGAAAAAAATATTTTACATGTATTTGAGGCCGGATTTATAACAAACTTGACCAGCTGGCAATCGCAACGCTTTAAGTTCGCAGTTATGTCGTTCATCTTTATACACAGTCTGGTCTCAAATCACTCACTCCCTGTTAACAGCTGGCTGAGTCGGAGCCGTACCTGTTCTGAGCCGTGAAGGTCTCTCTCTGTGGGTGGAGGCCGCTGTACACCACTCTGATCAGGTCATGTTGACACAGAGCCCCCTCTGTCAGTGCTATGGACCCCAGACTAGAAGGCTAAACACACACAAAGAAACCACAGTTAATCAAATACTTGTTAACCATGTCGGCTTTTGCACCACAACAGTAAAATAACAGCGAGGCTGGTGCGATGATGTGCTCTTCAAATAGTTAACTGAAAAACTGGGACTTTTGTTTTGCTCAGATGGGAAACTGCTGTGATAAGTGTTCATGTTTTATTGCAGTTGAATTTGATTGCCACTGGACCTCTGCCAGAGCGTCACCTTTGGTCACCGTAACTGTTGAGCTTATTTATCCGTTTCCAAACTCGGGAACAGACAGATTTTTGTCGATTCATTGCTGACTGTACAACTCGTCCACTGATATGTTACAATTTTCCTTATAACTTCTACAAATTACTAATTACTTCATGCAACATAAAGCATCTAGCACCTAAATTGACCAGAACAGGAGATGCAGAATGATTTAGTCTTAACACTTCTGCTTAACACTTCTGCTTAACAAAAGTCACCTCTTCATTGAATTGATAATCCATTCCAAGTATCTTGGGCGACTCTGAGCAGTGGAAGCGGGCAGTACGGATTAATTCAAAGAGAGACTTGAGTGTATGCTAATGCTGGAGGCTTGGGGATAAGGACATGTGATGTACCGAGCCATAGTACAGCCTTTGGAAGATTGTTGGGATTCATGCGTACACACTCTCACTGTCAAACTCTCTTACACACACACAAACATGCTCTCACTGTCACATTCTCTCTCACACACACTCACTGTCAAACTCTCCCTCTCAGACACACACACACACACTCTCACTGTCACATTCTCACACACACACACGCTCTCACTGTCACATTCTCTCTCTCTCACACACACACACACACACACACAATCCCCTCCTCATGCCTCCATGCTTTCCGCATTCTCTCAGCATGGAGGGAAGACTCTCTCAAGCTTGTAATTACAGCGATAAATCGCCCACAGCACTGCCACACACTATAGCCTCATCAACACACACTCATAAGGAGCAACTAAGCATTGTCAAACTGTCTAGAAATGTACTGCATAGCACAGTCTTTGCTGAGGTAGCAAGAAAGAAAAGGCTTGAAAAAAAATAAAAATAAAATAAAAGACAATGCTTTTTTTAGCCCTTGGTAAATGGTCCTAGTACAACATGTCCTATGAAGAACCTCACTAATGAATTGCAGCTCAACAAAATAGTCAATACTCGAGCCGGTGTTAGCATTTGGTCAGAAGGGAGGGTTTTCCAAAAGCCTGGCATGCCTGAGAGTGAATGAAAGTTAAGAAAGTGAAGTTACCTCCATTTAAAACTACAAAAGAACATTCATAGTGAAGCTTTTGGTTGTACACACACAAAAAAGTGTGAAAAACCTCTCCTCTTGCAGTGTTGGAATCACAGTGACATCTTAACAAACATAGATGGAAAAGCCCTGGAGGTGGGGTTAATGAAAATGAACCTCCTGAAGCGTTCGACACTGAGGATTTGTCAAAAGTCAAAAGAGGAGAGGAAGAAGGAAGAAAGAAAGAGATGAGGAGACAAACATAGCAATAAAAAAGGGCAGAGGAGTAACTAGTAGATTACTCTGAGGAGAGAGGCGTGCTGAAAACACTGATTGATTGGACAGGCAGGCATCCTACCTCATGATATAGTGATGGTTTGGACAGAGATGGGATTGTGAAGGCCAGGAGCTTGCTGTTGCCGTCTTTGTCCACGATCTCCTGCGAAACCAGAGAGTGAGGAAGAGACAGAGAAGGTGTGTCATTCATGGAACAGAAACCAGGCCTGGAGAGCCCCATGTTTGTCTGTATTAATCTTAAACCGGTTAAGCTATTTCCTGTGGAGATAGGTGAAAACATTTAGCAGAATACTTTGAACAACTGCTCTACATTCCGCCCTCCTTCTCACGACTGGTACATGTTATTGACTTTGACAGATTGAAAGTCACTGCCAGCACACTAACCACTCAATTCCAATTTCACACTGCGATACGTAACAAAGATGAACGCGTCTCTGCGAATGATGGCATTTTAATAAAATGTAATGCCTGATTATCTCCTCGCATAACAACTGCAGTTGAAATAATGGTTATAATAATAATAATAATCAAGTGCATTCACAGAGATATACAGCCGAGCACTTTACAATTGGAAGAAAGTACTTGTTATTCCTACTTTGCTCTGTAAACCAATTATGTGCAGCCGAGGGGGATTGGCGGGGTGTGTAAGAGTCAAACCACTTGTTTCTACTCCGCGTGAGGATGGCGGACATTGCTGACTGATTCAAATACAAAGATATAATTGTCTCTTTTCTCCTGAGTGTGTAACATTCCTTAGTTTTTTTAACTCTAATTTAAGGCAGAGTTGGAAGGTGGAGGGTTTATTACATATATCATTTACCACTAACGCTTGAGCTGCAAGCTTTTCTTTTGTTTAAACATGAGCTGCTCCGATTGTACAGGTTTTATTTTTCTGGGCTGTGGCTACTGCGAGTAAATGAATTAGACCAAAAAAAAATCTGTTAATCCATTCCCACGTCCAAGCGTCACATAATCTAGGTTTTGAAACTTGATCCCAAAAACTCTTTTATTGCCCATTCTCCCTCAGCGTACTCCTGGTTCGGGCCTGCTGCCCTTCAGTGGCTAACAGTGTATCTCTGAATATCTGATGGGGCTGCTGAGAGCAAAGATGTTTATCAGGGCCCGGTTGGCAATGACCATAAGCAAGAAAAGAGGCCTTTGAGCATTTATAGTGTGTGTGTGGTGGTGGTATAGACATACAGGAATAAATTATGCATGGATATACCTTTAGCCGCACCAGCTGACATGGAGCTCTTTCTATTGATATCTCCGGCTCTTAGCCCATTTTCCCATGGGTGTTTCCTCATCATACAATCTATCCTGGGTCTTTCCATTACCTGTGCTTTTCCCTGCAGATTGTCTTTCTTGTCAACAGACAAGTAACCTCACTAAAGCTCCTACTGTGTCTAAAAATATAATCAACATAAAGGGTTTTTCCCACATTGAATAGTTTAAAACTCTGGGTATCAACCTACTGCACATGCATCCATACAGAAATATACAGCTCTTATGTATACAGTATCACTATGACACCAATAAACCTAATAGGCCTTATTTGCCAACTGACAGAAATAAAACAGCCGTACCATCCCAGAAAGCAAACAGACATGTGTTTGAAGAGTTAAACTCAGATAAAAGAACTAGTGTGTGTGACCATCCCTGCGGCTCTTACATCACCATTATGATAGTACTTACAAAAGCAGAGTGTTTCAGCTGTAGATGTACAAGTTTTTCTGAAGGATGATGCTAATCACTGGCTGAGTTTATACCTGATATCAACATGCATCTTGGTGATCTGATAAATTCTGATTGGATCGCACATCTCCCCTCTGCTAAATGTTTACATTGTTTGCAAAGCCCAAATTCAATGTTTTCAAACCAGTGGGAGGCAGCATTGATCCCCCTCCTGTGTCTCGTCTACAAGAAATGAAAAGAAAAGCAGAAATAAATCGGAACAATTCAGACTGAGGCTATTCTTCGCCGTATGCCAAGGAAACCAAATCTCCCAAGATTGTGTGAAACCCTAATAATACCAACCAAGGTAAAAAAGTATGTACGTCTTCTTACAACAGTGTGACCCGGGACACATTCACTCTTCTAGAAGACAGTGGCCCTTTGCAGCCTACAAATCTGTAAATGTGGTCTGAGCACTTGGATCCCAGTGGATTGGGTGTATTCACACCTGCATTTAGAGCTGTCTATTTGAAAACCTGTTACTACCAGGTATGGACAGGGGCTCAGTTTCCCTGGAGGACAATTATCCATTCAAATAAGGACTATATTAACCTAATCCTTATTCTTTGCTGTTATATTTACTGCAACTCTGTGGCTGCTCTCCCTCCTAAAATAGAGTTTACAAACAGTTTGAATCTAAAATTGATACAAACTGGCACAAAATACTTGTCACAACTACCATATTTAATAATCACAGAGCAAAATCTATGTCTTCTAAAAGGTCATGCCCCTACCAGGTTATAGATGCCCAAGAGGAGCGCCTCAATGCAGCCATTGCTCTGACGATCCCTGCTGGCCGTGATCCGTAGATATACCCACACCAGCTCAGGCAGGAACTGCAGGGTGAAGCGGCGCAGGCCGTCTTCAGAGCTCCGGTACAGCTCAAACAGCTGGTGGCACACCGGCTCAAGCAGCTGGTTAGGAGGAGGAAACACACAAATGCAAATTAGCACAGGTCTGTCACTTTACTAGACTATACACCATGGTGGGGCTGGATCCAAGGCCAGCTGACATTGGGCAAGAGACAGAGAGACAACCATTCACACTCACATTTACATCTACAGATAATGTAAAGTCTTTCACCAATCGAGAGGAAGTGCCCGGAGAAATTTAGAAATTAAGAAGTCTCTATGATCATCAAGTCATCTTTATTTCAAATTGATCAAATCATTAGCATTAATATATGCCTATGGTATTAAAAAAAGATAGAAAATAATCTCATATGCAAAACTTTAAGTCCCAGTGGGAACCTGTCGTAGCGACGAGCCTCAGACAGTATCTCTGCTTCGCAGCTCTCCTTTGAAAGCATGAATGGATGTCATCCTGATTATAACAGGACGGGTGGACTGCAGGGAAGAAAGCTTTGCTGCTGCTGCTTAGTAGTGGGAGGTGCGCAGGAGCAGAGGGGATAAATCACGACAATGAGAGTCTGCTCAAATGTAGTCTCAGTGGAGCCGCCTGAGCCAGTGTGTTTATACTGTCCAGGGGTCAGTGGAGTGAGTGCCCGCACAGCACTACTCTGGATTGTGTGTTGTACTGTGGCTGACCCTGAAATAAGCGGCAACTCATTTAATGAACTTGGCAAGACATATGACCCTCCATGTGATCAGTGAAACACCAGCCTAACACAGCAGTCAAATACGCTCTGCAATCCCAGCCCCCCCTCTCTGTGTCTCTCTCACACACTGGATCACTTGTCCAATCATTAATGGGCTTGTGCAGCCAGATTGACAACACTAATGGAATTTATATCCCTGAATGCCTGACACCCAAATTCGACCATGAAGGAGCGAGTAACATAGGGGAGAAGAGAATTGGAGGCACCGACTGTATCATTAGAGTGAAATTAAAGTCCTGTCTCGTTGAGGGCCTCAAGCCTTTGCTGGAAAACTGTGTCATTACTTCCTTTAAATAGGCGTTGTGGTGCTTGTATGTTGCAGTTTGACTAATTATAACCTGAGATTATATACAATATCTGTGGATGTATCCTTGAGTGTGCACGTGGCTTTCCCAGTGTGGGCACCAGATGTTCCAAGCTGTCAGTGTGCTCTGTGTGTGTGTGTGTGTGTACGTGAGATTATAAGGAACACTGTGTGCCATCTCGCAGGTGACGTGGCTGGCGCTGTGACTGTGCCTGTCCATCACACTCTTTCCAGAGCGCTGCATGCTTGCATTTTCCATGTGCACGTGTACCTTGTGGACACAGCTGTGTGCCGGTTTCTTGCTCACTGCCAACTGAGGCTACGTCATGCAAGTCACGAGCAACGCATTTCCTCGAGCTAAAAACAGCCATACTTGGGAGTCTGTGTGTGTGTGTGTGTGTGTGTGTGTGTGTGTGTGTGTGTGTGTGTGTGTGTGTGTGTGTGTGTGTGTGTGTGTGTGTGTGTGTGTGTGTGTGTGTGTGTGTGTGTCACCTCATTGTTGGGGTCCTGGATGACTCTGTAGAGAGCTTGCACTAGGGACTTCTTCAGATGAAGGCTGCCGGCGTAGCTGGGGATCTGGGTTTCTGGTAAGGACTGGCGCAAGGAGAAAAACATGTTTTTGCTGAGAATGAGGATACTGAACATAAGGTTAATATAGAAATTCCCCTGGTATTATAAAACTAAAATGCTCACTTCCAGTTCACACCCAGAGAAGTTTAAATCGAGGGGAATTTATTTTTAAACATCACCAGGTTTCACTTCAACTCTTTTCCAGGTGTGTGTAGGTTTGTACAAAGTGTCCTAAGATCTGCAATGATTGTTTCTGTAATTTCCAAAAAATGTCACCCAACCTCCCCTAACAACAGTGAAGAGTCAAGCTGAAAACATCTGTGACAGTGTGCAGGGCATTTAAGCTAAACATCAGTGATCAACAACCATCCATTTGTCTGTAGGCCACGTCACCATCTGCTTTTACTTCAACTCTGAAGAAGCCTTTTTAAACAGTAGTCACAGAGTGAACGCATTCAGGGGAAGGTGGGGAAAAGTCAATAGGGTAGATTACGTGAAAGTGGATACGCTCATAAGAAAAGCATCAGAAAATAACTTTCAGAAGCCACAGAGTATCACAGGGTGTATCAAATATCCTGAATGGAAATCCTTCAAATGGTCATGGCTGTTTTGTCTGTGTGCAAGATGACACAAGTCCGATACACTCGCAGCAAAACCTCAGCGTGGACATTCAGAGGACAGAACACGATGTACCATGAGTCATACCAATTTCACTCACTATTCATAATACTCACTTCTTTCTCTCTTTCATGGTTTCATTTTTTGCCACAAAAAATATGCACTTACTGCATTTCCTCGGCTTTCATTTGCACTCCCTTCATCTCACACAGATGATTTTTAAATACTTGATGTACTCTGGCAATTTCAAGACGTCTCAGACTCCGGGCTCAAGCCCACTGTCATTAGTGTAACTGTGTTTAACTCGTATGTCCAGCGGATGCAGCTGCATTGGGTGCATTGGCACGTTTCAGAAGCGGAGTGTCCACATGTACAATATTCTTATGTTTAAACTTGCATGCCGTGTACTTACATGCATTTTAATTGTAATAATAAAGTAAATTTTATGTTTCAGAGATGCAATCTAGTGTAAAAGTAGACACTGTACATAAATAAAATGTACAGAAAAGAGCTGCATCATGCATTTTAGCCATACAGTATTTCTCTAAAAAGAAAGAGTATAACGGAGAGAACAATGTATAAGATTGTGTTTTTGGATTACACCTGCAAGTTTCCTTAAATGGAAAGTTCCAGAATTCAGTTTTACTTTGCATTTAGCAACTGTATTCGGGTCAAAATAAACAGCAGGAAACCAGTTTGCCTTTCAGCATGTTTGAGTTTCTGTTCTGAATAAGTGAAAATGACTCAACATTATTGCTCTCTGTCTGTTTCCTTCTTGATTAGCACTTGACAAAAAGAAGATTTCATTAGTATGGGTTCCTAATCATGTTTGAAGGCACCCATCATTTTTCTTTATGCATGATAGAGACTATGATTCAGAAAATAATAACAGACAGCAAAGTATATCACTTGTGAGACGGCCAAAGACAAATAAATGCTTTAACATTAACAAAGTACAAATAACTAATAACTAATGAGAGCAGAGTTGACCCTGAGTCTTAACTGTCCCGAAATGGCCTCAGTCAACACTTCCATTACCAAACGTTTTAATCCTGATTTACAAATGGACTGAAATATTAGGTGGTTTATCTGAAGAAAAAAAATTAAATAAAACTCCAGGCGCACATTTCAACGACATGAGTCATAGCACAGAACAGAGGGGAGCCTTTACCTTGAATTCTGAGAGCCATTCTTCTACAACACCGCGCTCTGAACCCAGCATCTTCCTCAGAGACCCCCACCGGCTGCCTGCAGCAGGAACACAGAGATAGGAGATGGATATATAGAGGATGAAAAGGAGAGCAGGGAACATGGAAACCATGAGAACAGCATGTACAGGTCCACGTTACATACATTTTTCTCAAAGATAGTTTATTTTATTTTATATTGTTCTTATAACTGATGTTTGTTCAAGTGCTCATTTTTCCTGTAATTTTGGTTTTGATAAGTTGTTTGATGCTTTAAAAATGGGGTGAAACATCATGGTTGACAGCTGAGACTGACTCGTGACTGATCGAGTGCAAATATATTGAAAGGGCATCGCCACAGCGGCTCCATCTCAAATTTATACGATTAGACATTATTGTATTTTTTACTTTACTATGACAGAAAGCTCAAGTATCAGAATTGTGTGCGCCAGTTTTCATATTCATAAAGTATTAAAGGAAATGAGATATGAGATATGGCGGTGTTTAGTTTCTTTAGACATATTATGATCTGGGGCTGCAGGCACACAGTCATCCTTGGCCCTGTTCTCTGTATCCAGCAGTTAAATATATCTTCAGCAAACTGCCCAAAATAACAAGTTCTCCTCATCCAATAAAAATATACTCTCATTAATAATCCCATAGAAGATTTGCCATGAACGGAGACATGTGCCTCAGCGTGGGTGATTTTGCAAGACACTCCGCGAGCAAAGTTTCCAGACTGGAACAAGTAACTCTTATGTAAAAGGTAGATGTACCTTACCACTCACCACAGCAGCTCATCCTTCCTGTTTGACAATAAAATCCTTCACCAAACACTATCATGACTGAGCCTCCATTAACAACCTTTGGTAAGGATAAAAGCAGAGGCTAAAAGCACCAGCCAGCTCTACGCAGGACACAGAGCTGGGGAAAATCTGTTCTCATCTACTCAGTGAAAAGCCTAAAAAGTCAACATGAACAAAAAACATTGAATGACAATGCAACCAACCCTGACCGGGAATTTAAAACCTGTGAGATGCTTTTCATTTTTTTAAGAGCATGTAGACATAGCTGGCCTTCACATGGCTTCAGATTAATAGAAACCCTGACTCACACCTCAACTCACCATGTGATGAATGAGTCACAGTCTCAATAGAACATCTCAACAGTAAGAGCCAACAATTAACATGACATATAACCTCAACATGTTCTCTGCCTTATCTAAGGACACTGTGCCATTGTAAACGTCTCTTTAAAGTGACAGTTTGCTGTGCTACTTCAGGCACCTGTGTTCAAATACAACAGCACTGGGGCCTGGGGGCAAAAAGTGTGTGTTTTGTTGTGGTTTTGACTTGATGGGATAATGGATTTGTACTAACTCAATATATTCAAAGAGGAATCTGCAGACTTACTGTACGGTATTCTACTGGAGCAAGCAAACAGAAAAAAAAACATTTCTCTGTCATTTTTATAAAATCTGATGGATGTGACTGCAAAGTTTGTCAGTCACAAATCAAGGGACTATAATATATATATATATATATATATATACACACACACACACACTACATACATTATGATATAAAATAATACAGATTGTTCAAAATATATTTGTCGAAAGATGTGACATTAGGATATAGGGCCATGTAATACAGAAATGTTATTGATTGCAAAATCATTTTCATAAATACCAATATAAGAAAAGTCCAATATATAGAGATATAATAATAAATTATAATTTATCATCATTATTATTTTATATTATTATTGAGTTATGTCAGAATCTATGATCTGACCAATTCACTCCTTGCTCTTAGTTGGTTTCCTCTCTTTGGCACAAGAATGTGCTCCCAAGGCTTGCACCACGTGACAGAGCAGTGTTGTAAATAAACTCACTTCAGCTGTATCTGGGTCAGAGTCATTTCTTAACTTTTTGACATGTGCAAGTTTACAGAACTGAACCCAGACCACAAAGATTATGCAGACAGATATTTAAGGAGTGAAGAATTAAAGGCGTATTAAACTCTCAAGAGTAAAAAGCTGTCTCAAATGGGAAAACCTGGAAATATGTGCACACTAGACTTAGATTAAGCAATATCTGCTTATGAAGCATTCGCACACTGTTCAATTTGAAAGCACAAAACAATGTTTTAACTCTGTACATGGATACAGTGCTAAAGCTCTCTCCCACAATACGCCATAGTGTTGACACACCACAACTTAATCTTCCTTACACACCCGAAACATCAAGGGTGAGGAAATCCGCGCAAGCACTAAGGCCTCAGATGATTTACGTATTTTGATCAGATGTAAAATGTGACACCGAAATTCTACCAGAATAACTTTTTGCGGTCTCTCCAACTCAGTAAAGATGCAGTTTACATCAATTTCCATCCCGACTCATAATATAATATAAGGCTGCCTAAATAATGATAATGAGCCTGAACATGTTTTAAAACTGACTTTGAGGAGTAAGATTTATCTGATTTGCTGTTGGGCATGAGGAGAGAGAGATCATATCTCTGCTCCACCGAGATGAAGATTTGAACGAGTGAAATCTTTTTGTGCGAGCACACAATCTGTGTGAATTGAAAGGCTCCACTTAGTAAGCTTGTTCGGCTCTTCGCAAAAGGCTGACTCATTCATTTCTCCTAGCTTGTCAAACTGTCAAAGACTCACTGGAGAGAAATTCACCACTGGCAGGGCAGGCTTATCAGTTACCATGGGAACGGTAGTCAAGTGACTTTAAGGCAATGGCAAATATTCACCAACAAGACATGTCCTTTACAAAAAAATATATTTAGGTTATTTTGCTATCCTCTATAAGTCTGTAGCACTACATTGCTTTAGGTGGGCGTTCATTGTGGATTGTTTTGTTGATTTTTTTGGCTTAATTGCCTGAATTAAACATAAACCTGACAAAATCAAGCAGACAGAAAAGAACAACCTGCGCTGGGTGACAGAAACCTGCCAAGTGCTAAACTAAACTAAAAACTGTCACTGCAACATCAAATAGAAAACAATCCATCAATCAAATCAACAGGGGAAGGATTGTCGAAAACTGTCAAAAGCTCACATTACAATTCCATGTGCAGTGTCTGGATCATAAGTTGGTTGATAAATAGCACATTTCCAGAGTAACACTTTACGTAACTGGTAATGTCAGCAAATCAGATTATATAAACCAGGTTTATATAGTCAAATTAAATGCTCTTTAAGACCTTTTTAAGACCTGAATAAATGTTATTTAAACCCATTATAAGCTTAATAAGAAATCAGAATAATAACATTGAGTCAGGGAAACATTGTAACACTTCGAGAAAGAGTGCTAAAAACAATTAAGGGATCAGTTACATCACACATCAGATCTTCATGAACAAATTATTCAAGTAGAAAATCTTTACCGATGGAAATTGTATAATTTGTTATTGAGGGCTGGATTCAAAACCAAACCGAAAATCTCAGTAAAAAATTGAAATCATAGGCTGATCAAACTTCAAGCTGGTCGTCACGGCAACTCATAATGTGACTCAGTGTGTATGGTTCTCCGCCTGCTTGTATCCACTCCCGACAACGGGACATTACAGAGACGTCACGTTAGACAAAACATAAACATAGGTGTATTTTTGTTTATATAATCTGGGGAACAGGGGGAAATAGAAATAAGAGGCCTTTCTTTAAAATAAGACTCTCTGTCAGAATATGTGACATATTTGAGAATTTATAGTGTGGGAAGAACCATATGTTAAAAACTATGAGACACTGACAAAACAAGAAATATAAAATAAGAACTTATTATTTCAGATGTACATGGACCACTTAAAATACAAAGTATGATGCAGTTTGAAAGCACGTTGTTAAACCCCTGTACTTACCTCAGTGTCCCAGAACTCAGATTTCCACTGGGAGAGGAAAGGGGTTCTCTGCTTTCTCACACATTTGTCACTCACTGAGGGTCATCTGCAACAAAAGGGAAACATGATCTGTTAGTAAGATGATCATGGTTACAACTGCCATAAGAAACCAAACAAAAGTAACAATCATATATAATCTTGTGCAGGACACAACGTTGCGAGGTTTGAGTGTAATTTCTGACCAGGTAAACATATACCTGTCCAGTATGACAGTCAGACCCTCAAGTGTGACCACTGGAGTCAGAACATAATTAACAATTGAGCAATCGACTAATTGTTGAAGGTCTAAGACGTGTGACTTTGAGAAAGAATCACCGAAAAATACGAAACAGCATTTCAAATTATATTTTTGAATCTTATAAGGTTGAGAATGGAAATGGCAAGAAAACAACAAACAGTACATGGTAAATAATCAGTCAAGACGAGGAACAAAGCAGCTGAAAACATTGAGACTGACAAAATAAACATCAAGTCCCAAAGAAGCAGTTTGAACAGTAAAACGAGATGTAAAGGCTTAATAGCAGTCGTGTTAAACATAAACAATAACTTGCAGTTTTTGTTTCACGATGCATTTTCTTAAAAAAAATAAATAAAAAAAAACATTTTTGAAGGCTACTTTGAGTCATGGCAAAAGGAATACATTTTCAAGTTCCCCATCGTTGCATAGCAACAGTCAGCTGGCCAACTTGTTGTCGTCGCCTGCTAAAAATGCATCCTGAGGATCCACACCCATCATATTTGCTGTATCTGGCAGAATGAATCGAGGCGTCAGTGACACACACAAGAAGACGCTGTCGAGAGGTCGCTCTGCACTGCTGCTTGTCCCTGAGAAGCAGACGGTGCCACATCACTGAGCACGGCATTTGATGTCAGGTATTTTCATGAGAGCCTTGTATTTCTGAAGGACCCTCACATTCGTGCTATATCACAATGAGTCAAGTAAAATATATATATATATACACTCTACATTTAATAAAAGCTGTTTATTTTACTTTTCCTGATAAAGCCAAGTCATTATGTGACTCATCAAATCCATTAAACGTGAAACAAAAGTAACATTTGAAGGGAAAATATTTCAAATTCTTCAGAACATGATAGGACATTGAATCTCTATTAAAGTGGATGGATCTCATGTTGGTATCCAATGCATCTCATTAAGTCTTCATGATAGATTTTTCCTTCAGTCTTACTCTAGTGGCGACATCATGATATATACAGGGAGTCAATAAAAAGGAGTTTTTTCATGTTGGCTCTTTGGGTATATTAGGCTGTTGTGGGCAGCGTTGAAAGTCAACGAAAAGAGCCGTCTATGGGAATATTGGATTTTGATATGTTTTTTTCATCAGTGTAATGAAATATCATTTGTTACCAGAAAACATGTGGTTATTTTAACATTAGTAAATCCTTAATTGTTCCACAATTGATTTCCCAGGAAATCCGGATCTTTTGTCATAACTGTAAAGACAATAATGATAAATAAGCAAAGGCATTTATTACTAACTGTTCATAGCCCCTCCCATATTTTGTCTGATAAATGTATTAGATATTATTAATAAATCAGTTAGTAAGAGGTATCTAGAGCCATAAGGCCTATGCAGACTTCTCAGAGATTACAGGTCAAATATAATCCACCAACATTATTTGAACTGGAGTGGACAGTTCTTTGTATTTTGACAGTACAGTACAGTATAGTATTGTTTGTGCCAGCAATTATATAGTACAAGGTAAAATTATTGAACTGGAAGGGACAAAAATGCATTTCCTTCAATTCAGCTGTTCTAGTGTTACTCAAAGAGCTTTGAACGTAACACCTTATCTAAAGGGTAGAGTTTCCCCCTTACACAGATCCAACCCACAGCATCACTATAAAACAGGAATCCATCATGATAATGAAAATGCATAATTAGCTGGAACAGTACTACAGGACTAAAGTGTAATTCCTTAGCACTCTGCACCAATCTCTTCCAGGTGTTTGAGTGTAGTAACAACAGTGCTCTCCAGCCAGCCGCCACTGTTGCCTAAATATGTCATACACCTAATGAGACCTGGCGAATCACAGTAAAAACTTTCCTTCAAGAGTCGCTCTTCCTCAATGCTCATTGTCCCCTTGGCGGGCCTCACAAGAGCCTAGGAGAGTGCCAACCCATCCGGTTTACGGCACTTCAAACCCCAAATCACAATGACATTGTTAGATATGTGCTAAACGGTGCACAAGGTGGAAACAGAGACAACAATTGTAATTTGTATAGTGAGTTTCAAGATGGAGCAGTTAACACACAATGTGTTCCTTTGTGAATTTTAAGTCAGAGGGATCAACACTCAACAAAATCAAACTTTCATGAATATTAAAAAGGCAGTACTTAAAGTTTATTATCACAATTTTATCTCAGAATTTATCATCTCTAAAAACACTTTGAACAAAACATGCAAACCATTTTCTTTATTAACAAGGTTAACTGCAGGACTGCAACTTTAATACGTTTCTGTATAAGAAATATTGTAGTATTATCTTATTATTATCTAATCCAAACCATGGACTGAGCAAGGGATATTGAAACTGCCATGCTTGAAGCCTTTACTTTGATTAGGTGTTTTTGCAAACATATTCATAATGATATTAATATGCTGATGTTAAGCAGATATACTGTTTAGGTTCAGCATCCTAGTTTAGAATATTGACATATTGACATTTGCTAATTAGCACTGGAGTTTAGGGATGACGTGACTGAGTCAGTCATTGAGTACAACTGAGTCCGGGGTAAAGTAAAGATCGCATAAGCCATCGGGTTTCATCCTTTGGGCCCCGTGTATATCAAAATATAGGATCAATCTTTTGGGAAAACGTGACAGCCCCAGCTCTAACTGAGGGACAGCCTCAGCTGATCCTCTGCTTTGCCAATAGCTGCCAGGAGATCCAGGGCCAACACCAGCTGCAGCACGCTAATCACCGTGCTGTGCAACCCCTCAGACGAACACTGCAAGCATGCTAATCAAGTCGCACGGGTGTATGCAAATCTCAGATTGCTGTTCGGTTTACCGTGTGTTTACCTTGCAGTCAACATATACAATCTTGGCTGTCAATAATTTTAAGATGCAAGCCGCATTGCTACTGATCTCTAAAGAAAGTTTTTCCAACAGGTGACACATTATAAGCAACAACAGTCAACGTAAAACCAAGCAATGTACGCCAAAGAATCTACCTCCTTAGTGGCTGGAGTTTTACATCTACTGGCTACTGAGTGCAGGTATCCCCAAGCACCACACACTACTCATCATTCAGTACAGACAGAGGACTCATACATCCAATCAACTGTGAATAAGTGACTCATTTAATCAGGTTAGACAAACTCAAGGTTACAGAGAACCAAGTAACCACTGCAGCACCCAGCTCAGTGGGGGGGGTGATAGACTTAAAGATTTTAATAGATAATCCGTTCCTGTTAAACGCTACAGTAGAAAGGAAACCATCCAGTGTTAGCCAAGATAAATGAACCACTCCACACTGAGGTTGGTTGTTTTAGCTTTTGTAGGGGGGCACAATTTCAGATCTTTTAATGCCAGTTTTGTTGTTTTGGCTACCGAATTAATTACTTTAGAGTTGCAGTGACTGACAGCATTAAACATTACTGAGCATTGCTGGAGTTGCTGTGTGATCGTAAGGACATAAACATTGATCTACCCAGGTCTCTGAATTAAGACAAATTTGAAAAGTTGTAAGCAAAATTTACAGGGAAAATTGTGGAAATGTTGAAGTAGCATTATAAAGAAGCAGCTGGCAACTGGAATTGATTTGTGATCCAAACTGTTATCTACACGCAATTCTTTGCGAGTCAAATCATCAGCTTTGCAAAATCGTGCCATGACAGATGTGTGAGATTTTGGCAGTGGAGGAGTGAGAAGATTCTCACAAAGCCAGTCTGATTTCAATCCCTGCTGCAGCATGGGGGATGACTTGTCTTGAAGGCTACTTAGTTTTTATTTTAGGTTTGTTAACTCTTAAAATGTCATTCTGAAAACTCTATTTACAATGTAGGGCATCTAAGGATATCTAAGCTTTGATAGTTTTAGCAAGGCCAGATTATGTGGTGTCTGTCTATTATGTATGCCTCTGGCGCTGTAATTCGGTCCAGAAAACCTGGAGGGGATTTCTTCAAATGTGGCACAAACATTCTTACTGATTAGAATTTGGTGGTCAAAGCTCAAGGTCACTGTGACCTCAATTCTTCAAGCTGTGAATGAAGCAGTCACATGGTATCAAGTTACTTTACATCTTTTTCTTCAGGCTGCATTATACACCAAGCAAGACGGTCAGTGTCTGTATCAATGAGAGGCAGATGTAGATGTACATTACCTCAGCACCTTTTCATAGAGGTTTTCATTTCCTGAGGTCACTTTGTTCTGCCTGGATGAAATGATTGGCTATGCCAACCCAGACTTCTCTCTCTCCTATAAGAGGAAGTGGTGCTGCTTCTTCCCTCTCCTATCTCATTTTCTACCCGTTCTGCTCGAGGCTTTTGTCTGCATGAATACACTGCTGTTGTTAAATCCACAGCTTCTTCCATGCACGCATCAACAGTGTCATCCCGGTTTTTACAAAAGCTTTTCATAAATCGGGCATCCAAAGCAGGAGGTGTGCGGCAACCCGCTCGGTGTATGTCACTTCTAGCAAGTCATCACTCAAGGTTTTCTTCAACTGTGTGGTGAGTGTGTTGTCTGCAGCTTGCTCAGTGAGAATTTCATTGCGTGTAAACTTTACTAATATGAGCAAGGAAAGTGGGACCTGTTTTCTGAGGCGAGGGCATCAGTGAGGTCATAGTAACTGAAGGAGCTTGTCGACATTCAACCGAGTGGCAATGTCCCTGTCTTTTGGCCAAAGGTGCCGTGAACACCTGATTCCAGCACTGCAAAGATAGTCTGTTGTTGTTGGAGAGAATCTCAAAAGTTGGTCCTTACCTTGCCAACACATCATAGCTGAGGGCATGCTCAATAAGATCCAGGTGGGCCTTTTTTAATTTTTCAACTTTTAGAATATGAAAGTACTCAGGGAGGAGGTAGCTTAAACTCTTCCATTATGATTAGATTAAGCCACTTCCTCATGTGGTATAGACAATAACAAGACGATTATCAAGGTAGTTTCTGAGTTAGGTTTCTGTAGTTGCTTCACCTGTTGTTATAGACAGGTCTTTTTTAAGATTTATAGATGTTTACTCACGGTAGAGGAAAATACTTCCTTTCAAGATGACATTAAAATTAAGCTGTGCCAAATGCCAAAGTAAGCTGATGATTTCCATAAAAGAATGAAAAGAGTACTTACTGAAAGACAGAGTTCACATGAACTGTCTGTGTATGTGTGTTTGTGTCTGTCCGTCTCATCTTCTCTCTGCCCTAAAAGAGCAGTGCCTGGTTTCAACGGTCCAACACTGGAGGTTTTTTTCAGCTTAACTTAGTTGGCCATGAATTATTGAATTGAGCAAGGTTTGTCCCTGTTCTGTTTGCACCATGACTTTTCCTTAAAGTTTGGCCCATGAGACCATGACAAAGTAAATATCGAAAGATGACATGTCGTGTTTCATGGTTTCTTTGCTTTTTACTTTTCCAAACAGAAGGTCAGAGGGATTCAATGCAAAATATTGTGTAGTTTGAGTATGTTTTGCATTGTTATAATATATGCTGATCACCAAAACTACACACAAAGGGAACCAAAGTAACACACACACACACACACACACACACACACACACACACACACACACACACACACACACACACACACACACACACACACACACACACACACACACACACACACACACACACACACACACACACACACACACACACACCACACACACACACACACACACACACACACACACACACACACACACACACACACACACACACACACACACACACACACACACACACACACCACACACACACACACACACACACACACACACACACACACACACACACACACACACACACACACACACACACACACACACACACACACACACACACACACACACACACACACACACACACACACACACACACACACACACACACACACACGAGATTAGCTCTAATACCTAACCACAGTGAACTACACTGCTGTAATCTTCATCCCTGTTCGTACCATGAACCAACCACTCAGCAGTGGAGTAGTTGGCTGTCAGCACAAGAATAGAATTGAGTTTATTTATAGCAGATACAATATTGGGGGGGGTCCTATTCAGAATGATATGCAGGTATAGAGAGAGCAGCAGATAGGCCCACGGACACACACACCTCAGTGAGACACCAACTGAGAACAAGGACTTTGGTGAGTAAGGTCACAAACAGGCAACATTCACTGAAGTCAATGTGCTCCTGTGCAGATCAATAGTGCCCTTAGGACACGTGGACAAAAACCCTAAAATACTCTATAGCCACACAAAGATACTACAGTTAATAGTAAGAGAGAAAAAGATAAAGACAGAAGTATAGTTGCAGATAATGGATGAGAAAAAGACGTTGAAAA
Organism: Pseudopleuronectes americanus; assembly: GCA_038501795.1. NCBI lineage: Eukaryota > Metazoa > Chordata > Actinopteri > Pleuronectiformes > Pleuronectidae > Pseudopleuronectes > Pseudopleuronectes americanus. The sequence continues at coordinate 14,104,337 of CM076727.1, read as the reverse complement.
AATGGCTACTCCATCTCCCTTATCCTCTCTTCATCTCCTATAGGCTAGGCTAGGGGAGCTGAGGCGTACACACATCCTGGTCTAAAATTAGCTCTGCTGCAGCTGCAGGACCAGACGGGTTGGGATGGGCACACGCTGTAACTAAGCAAGCACGCTGAACAGAGGGTTCCACCAATTAGCCCGGGTGAGTCATAATAAACAACAACACAGGTGTATGCAAAGAGTCTCTGTGTTCCGTCCTCTCTGCTCCTAGAACTGAGGCATGCAAATGTTTTCAATGCAAATGTTGTGTGTATATACAAATCTACTGACAGGACGAGCACTCGCACCATGTTAAGACCCAGAGTAACCTCACCTACACATGCTAGAAATTTGGATCTGGGGAAATCTACTTGGCTGATTGGCTCAGTTATAGCTTCTCTTACACAGGGTCTCTTTCATGAATGACGTATATGCAAGCAATTCATCGTGAGTGAGCCAACAGCATGGCCGATGAGGAGCTGGTGCCAAAAAGGGACTCAACGTCAGTAGAGCAGCAGTGGTTCAGTTATGCACGGTAAACTTCTCAAAGCAAGGTTATCTGTAACCTTTGTCAGGCAGTGGTTAGCACTTCCAGAGTATGCTTTAAAGCAGAGTAAATACTCAACGCACTTTCAGGCTTTCGTTGACCTTGAGATTGGGCCATACTGTCACTGGTCATCGACAGCCCCTGGAGAAAACGTGCCAATGCCCCCCCAAAAAAATGCATTAATTTGTCACCGTCCTCAGCAGGCAGGCAACTAAAGCAGTTCCACTTTAGCTGTGCACATTCCCACACCAGTCACTCGAATGGGCATGAGAGAGTTGAATGAACAAGTGTGCCCGATATGCAGAGTAAACAAAGAGTCATGAGGTGGTGGGGATTGTTTTTATGAAAACCTTGGCAGTCAGAAATTTACCGACTAATTCACAACTAAGTGCGGCATACAATGTGTGCATGATAAGTGTGTCTGTTATTGTGTGTGTGTGTGTGTGTGGTGTGTATGTGTTTAACCTAAGCATTTCAGTTAAAAGGAATGGAGGTAGAGTTATGAGCTGTACTGCCATATAAAGCGATCAGCAGTCTTCAGGCAATGGGCCACCTTTGGCTTTTTGTGACATGTCAAGACCACTGGACTGTCCACAGGCCACAGTCATCGGGACCAGAGGATCAGCCGAGGAACAAACAGAGAAGGAGAGGGGCTGGATTACTACACAGCCACCTCAGTTGCTGAGGGCCCTACAAAATTGCTGAATACCATGAACATCAAGCCAAAGAGCCTGGCCTCTCAACTTCCTCCCACCCCAGAGACACATAATAATTATTAAATCAAATCGTTTCCTGCAACACAGACAACAGCAATAATGTGGGCAACATTTTAGCTTCATCCTTTGCACTGCAACAGATGCAAAGAAATTACACTAGCTGGACAATGATGGAGTTTTGATAAAAACGGCTGCCAAGTTAATAAGCATTAGCCACGGAGCACTGGCCAGAATTTCCTCTGCCAATCAATCACTCAGTCCTAGTTTTTTAAACCAAGACACCTGAAACATTGAATTATGCAACACAAACTGTTGCTTTGAGGCTTCTGGCCGGCTTTTAACTGTCTGTTATTGATTGTCTAAGTTCCACACTTTAAGAGAAAAATTCTCCTTCCTCTCGTTCCCAAGCCTTTACTTATTCCTTTGTTACCAGGCACATTTCTACAGTGAACATCTCTCACAGCTTGCTTCAGCAAAAGCCTCCAATTTCCTTCCCTGTCTTTTCCATCATACCACGTAAACAAATTACTGGCAACAATTCAAAGTCTCCTGGAATCCGCCAGGCTTTGGCATCCGCTCAACTCCACACAAGTGCTGAGTCGTGACCAACAAACCGAGCAGGGGAGCTGTGAGCTGCCTGACGGTAAGGTACAGCCCAGCAGAGAGCAGTGGCTGTGAATAGATGATGACTTTCTGTATTATCAAAGCTTACACGCGTAAACCCTTCTGCCACATTAATGATGTCGAACTTGTGTTTCCCCCCCCCAAAGACTCAGACACTCTAACACCCAGTATAACCGTGGTTGAATTTCAGGTGCATTCCAGTTTCATGCAAACTGTGTTGAGGTCATTAGCAGGATGTGGCGTTTACTTCCAAAGTACTGCAGTTGCAGGTTGTATGTCAATTGAGCCTTAGTCCTGTCTGGTTCAACCTCTTTTTTTTTAAATAAGAACAATACTCATGTGACGCTTTAAAGGAATATTTTAGGTGGTATAAACAGAGACATGACTATTAACTCTGAGGAGAGATAAGGTCTTGAAAAAAGTTTACGCCTAAATCCATTTCTTCCACACATTCTTTTAGTTAATTCTCAGTGTGCAAAACATGTATGAAGTCTAACTACCTCAGCCATTTTGACCTCTGGGCCAACAGAGCAGTAGAGTTGGTTATTTATTAAGCAGTTAAGGGACAAACCTTGGCAGGCTCCAGCATGTCCACTAAAGATTGGCTGATTATCTTTCATTGTAAATCATTTTCATTCACATTTCTGTGCTTTATATATTGGTTGGAAATCGAGCTGGACAATGGTGATGTAAAATTACCTTTTCAGTGTAAGAACTTAAACCAGTTTGATTTGATGCGAATCAGTAAAACCAACATTCTCAAGAACGGCCCATTTTGGCAAATTAAAAAGTACGGCACTGTATTGCATTAGTAATAATATGACAACGTGATTAACACCCTGCTGTTTGTTTATAAACCGACTGACACTGTCTAAGGAGTCATGGGAAATTTACTGCTGACTGTCGGCCGGCAACATGGAGATCAAATTTAGGTAGAAAGGAGGAGGAAGATATGCATATTAATTTTAGTTTTAGCACCATGTATAAAATGTCTGTATTGACAGATTGAGTTATTTAAAGATGCACTGACATAACGCCAATGGGACTGTTGTAAAAAACGTCTGGCATTCTCATAACAAATTTAATAGTCACAGCTTATAAAAATCAACAGATGTGAGCTTGTGATTTTTGTTTGTTGACAAAGTGTTATCTGGATTTGATAGGGGAAGCCACAGGAGTCGACTTAGAAGTGTCCACAATGCATTTGGTTAAGTGTGTTCCTTCCTCGATGGGCAAGTAATGTTTCCTATTTTGTCGTCATTATGTCTTTTCAAGAAACCACAGATGAATTATTGGGTGATGTTTTATGTTTAGTATCTGATGACAATGATGTGGCTGTAGGAAAAATACATACTATCTCTTGAAATATGCATTTTCATGAGATTGTGTATCATTGTAAGATAATTCTTGTAGTTTGCCTTATAACATCAATCTAATTACCTTCAACATAAAAAATATATCTTAATTTATTATAAACAGAGTATTTGGCTGAAATATCTGCAATAATGTATCCCTTCATTGCGTCCAGTCCAGAATTATGTATTACTACTTGGTCGGCCAACACAGCATTGTTTTGATAAAGGAGGGTGACAAACAGAGCACTCTCTGAAATGAACTGAAGGGGGTGAAAGTCTGTGGCAAACTGAACCAGTACAGCAAAACGATGACAGACCCAGTCACCACTCCCATGGGAACAAGCCATATCTCCTAAGGGTTAATACAGTTAATCTGACCTAATCAAAACATTCACACGTCCAGCGACACCAACACGCTGATGACAGCACCTGAGTTTAGCAGCGAAGGCCAAGTTCCTCTAATAATATTGTTTTAAAATCTTACAATGTAATCACAAGTAATCTTCATTTCACTTGGCAGAATAAAAGTTTACTAATGAATATGATAAATAACTGTTTTGGTAAATAACTGATAATATTCTAGATTGGTGCCTCTTTTTTGATATAGATACTGACATTTCTTACCCTGTCTGTACATTTTTTGGTTTGGTCGGGTTTTCAGCAGGATTACGCAAAAACTGTGATTTAAACAAAACTTGGTGGAAGGATGGAACATGCACCAAGAAACCCATTCCATTTTGGAACAGATCTAGACAAATATCTTCAGATATTTTCTTTGACATTTTTAACATTTTTTCAAGGGAATAAAGTATGAATCATGATGAAAAATACTCTGGAAAATGTATGCACCGAGTTAGAGGTTTTCTTGAATAGTTTGCAGCTTTAGTTCTCTCAGAATCGGGAATCAGACATCAAGTCGAAATCTTGTGAATCGGAATAGAGTTGATTTGGGAAAACAGTGGTGATACCCAGCCCTCCAGAAATTACCAATATGTATTGGAACAGTAATAAACCCTGCAATTAGTTAATCTACAAGCAGGAGAGTACTTGCGTCATGCTGCTCCGCCTCCCGGAGCCCCCAGAGGAGCAGTATGAACTCATGTTTGGCCAACAGAGAGACAAGGCATGTGGAGAGAGGGAAAAAGGGGGTGTGTACTGTTCATCATGGAGACATCCTACACACAGACAGACCTCATACCTGGCAGAGCAGAGAGTCAGCAGCAACACAGCCAAACCACATATCCAGCTGATTCTCAAGACTGTCCGCATGCAAAACAACTAGAATGGCTGCCCTAGTGACTTTTGGGTACGTTAAGTATTTTGGTTTGATGCTGAATGACAACAAATTAAGCAAAATTTCATAATCAGTTTCAGAGATGCTGAATGTCCAAACTGTCTGGGAAGAACTATGAAGTTTCACATTTGGCTGGGCTTAAAAAGGAGAACTCTTTAAATCCAATTTCTTTTCTATTGGAAGAAGAGGAAGGGCAGAGGGCTTGCTGCTTGTGTGATCCTCTGGCTCTGTGGGAGCGAGTACAGTGGAAAATAGTCCCCAGTGTTAATCCATGGCAGGCTAATTAAAGCTCTGATCCCCTAGGCGTGTGCATCAACATAGGTGGGAGGGAGGCAACAAACTCTCTTGCTCAACACAGTTAGTGTTTAGATTTGTTTTGGTTGGGATATGTCTTAATCAGCTCACAGCTGCTTCAGATGTGTGACCAACACATATCAATGTTATTCACCGTTAGTCAGCTCAGATACTGGCCTAAGAGTTCACAAGAGCTGAACTCTGCATCTCATGAAACCCCTTTGAAACTATTACGCAAGGTAACTGTATTTTAAAGCACTTATCCCCTTAACTACAATAAACTGCTCCATTCACCAACTCACAAAATGATCTGATACATTTTTAACCCTCGTGTCCTCCTTCTTGATATGCTACCATTTGTTGCACTGAGTAATAAAGGAAACTACTCGTGAGGAAGGAGACACAGATTAAGTGGGTAAATGGAGTTTCTGGCTAAAATAGACCAAAGCTCTGATGATAGCTTAGTCCCAAAACACTGTGGAAAAGACAGCAGAATGACGATTGAGGATGAGCAGCAGATGGGGCGGAATTATCTGCATCTTCAGCTGTAGCCCATGATGCCATTATTTGAGTTTACCCATCATGCTCAATACTATAATAATAATAATAATAATAATAATAATAATAATAATAATACAAGACTATGGGAATCTCCTGCTGCATTTTTTTAATGTAAAAGGCAAACTTAGGAAACTGCCCAGACCCAATGTATGAGATCTCTTCTGGAGTTCATGTCCAAAACCATCTTTAGAGATGTCGCTGTTGTAAGGACTGTGGTTTGCTGGCCACTTTAAGCAATGAAAAACTGCTCTGGAGCAGATGATTAATTGATTAATCAATTGGCTCAATAAATTGATAATGAAATTGCAGCTCTAGTGTACAGTGACTAACTGATCTGTACAAGCTGAGTTGATTCAAAACTGCATGGGCAAGGCATATGTACTTCTTTTTACAAAAATGAATATACTGGATATGAACACGGCAAGCATTAGGCCAATTAACAGGTTACGGCAGACGTTATTGGACATGCACATATTCGTATACATAACCAAACCGATGTGGTGGTTATTTGAATCACTATGGAAACTCACAGCTGTAAACTAACAGACATGGCGTGATGATGATTACTTACTAAAATAATCACAGAAGTCAATGACCTAGGTGTCAGACGAGCTCATTTTGTTATACAAGACTAGATGAATGATCAACCAGCCCTAAAAAAAAGGTCCAGCGTGTAGGATTTAGGTGAAAGGAATCTATTGGCAATAAAGTGAACATCAAATAATCCTAGAGATGTTTTCACTTGTGTGTATCATCTAAATTGAATGAATTGTTTTCTTTCGCCTCGAATGGACCCTTTATATTTACATCTGGAGCGGGTCCTGTCTACGGAGGCTGACATGTTTATTTTACAGTCATCCAAACTGGACAATCTAAACACCTTATGAGTTTTCTGAAGGCTTCCAAAAAGTTATAAAAGAACCCTGACTGCAAGGTACATTTCCGCCCATCGTTTTGAAAGTAACGCGTCATTTGCTGCAGCGTTTTTTGTTGGGTTCACTGACAACGTGTCACGGTGTAAATATTGTGTGTGTGTGTGTTTTCAGGGTGAAGTGTTTGGAGGCTGAGTCAAACTGCGGCTAACGTGTTCCCTGGACGTGTGTGCGCAGCTCCGCTAGCCGGCTGGTTCACCGCTAGCTAACGTCTGTGAGGACACTGCCACGAAGCCTCAACCTGGACGTCAACGCTAGCCACCTTTAGCTCGGCTCGCATGCCGCTAGCGTGTCCGCGGCGGGCGAGCATCCCCCCCCAGTTTTCCCACCGGTCGAGATTAGGTCGTGACTAGGCCGGGGGCGACTCACCCCACCCGAGCCGAGGCGTCTACCCAGCGGCTCCGGTGACACTCAACTGCCCGGGTGGGCGCGCTGAGCAGCCCGATGGAGCCTCCTCGCCGCGGGGTCTACGTTCACATCCACACAAACACTTCTGATGATGTTCCAACTCGGCAGCAGCCACTGACCCCTGCGACTACTCGGGTGCGTTGGCCGGTTACGAGTAAAACACTCACCCGGACCGAGGCTGGTGATGCTGGTCTGCCGGTGAGTGTGTCAGGGAGGTAGCGGGGGTGCTGTTCGTCCAGAGCGGTCACCCAGGTCGAGTCTCTCCCCTCCAGTCGCTCCCTCTCTCTCCGCGTCTGTTCCCCCACACTGCAACGCTGCTGCTGCTGCTGAGCCACGGAGCCACGCGATTGGTCAGACTGGGCGGAAGTGAGGACGCTGCTGTGATACGCAGGAGGCAGGGGGAGCATCCGTGATGCGTTCACCACTATCTGAAAACACGGAATCTCAGTATGAGCACACCTGTACGTTAAATTACTAAGTGTTCAGATGAGAGTAGATCCGACTTTATTTTCAGAATCTCTCCTGAAATAGTGTTAGGGTTTTTAATGAATACATATTTGTTTCATTTGTCGTGCCTTGATCTGCATCTAATGCTTTGAATTATCAATGATGATGATTATTCATCAATAAATAATTTACCTCGTGTTTTTTCAAATATTGAAAAGTGTCATTTACATTGGCACAGTCGGTGTCCAAATTGATATCTGTCATTTGTACTTGTGTCTGAAATGTTTTTAAAGTACCTTCACACCAGCAAATCCTCACACTTTTTAAATGGTGAATCAGTTCTCGAGAGAGTTACTGATCATTGACTTTGTCCATTGACTAATCAATTAATCAATGCATTGCTAACTGTTGTGCGTAAAGGCAGCAATTACAGAGGCTGACTGTAAATAATGAATTTATGATTGTTTGAAACTCCTTTGCCAATGGATCAGATTGAGTTGTTGGCTGTCAAAAATTTCATTGGATGGTGTTTCCCCCCCCTTTTTTAATAAAAGATAATCAATAGGCTCTAAATGTTTTGAGCCAATTGAAATCTTTCTGGATTTCTCTATTAAACAATTAACCCAAGATATGAATCCACCACTTCTGAAGTTTAAGTTGTCGTCATGGATTTGGATGCAGATAGTAAATACAATTTTAAATAAAATTGCCTTGCCTTAAATATAAAATAATCCTGGTGATGTTATCACGAGTTTTTTCATCTAAATTATACAAATTGTTGTTTAATTTACCCTAGAAGGGGCTATTTATATTTAAATCATTCTTTTAATAGCCCAGACCGGACAGACTACACGACCTTTGAGTTTTTATGAAAACTGAAGGCTACCACAGGTTCTCTGTCATGTTTGGAAGGGGATGATTAGGTGAGAGGGGGAGACTCCGCTGAAACGTGCAAATTCCCCACTGTCACTAACTACACACTGCAACTTTAAATTCATTTGAGTTCCAATGCTGACGGACGCCTGATAAGTTTCACTTTCACCTTAGCGTCGACACAGGGTAAGTTGTGGCGTCTTAAAGAACTGGAACGAATCAAGGTTTTTTACCTGATAACTGTGCGCTAACCAAGACTCGTTTTCGATATATGCAAGTGCACTATCTTCCGCCACTCGGTGTGACCGATTAAAAAGGGAGTTTTAGTTTGAGTCTCTCTGGAAAAAGGTACTTCCCTAAAGGGATTTTTTTGTCGTGCGTCATCAGCTTCTGTGTACTTTGGTCTCTCTCTCGCCCTTATCGCAGTTGCGTCCTTGTCGCTTTGCCCGCTGTAAGGTAAGTTCCATTCATTCCATTACAGCTATATTGTGATGTTTATTTTCTGTATAGTTTGATCCACGGTTCCTAAATAGCTAATTACACCCGTGGTTGATATCTTATAGTCGATCCTCATTGTCGTTTCAGCGCCGGACCTACTCGCTCCTCCTCCACCCGAGTCCATGGCTCTCACAGACCAACGCGAGCTCCAGGCCATCAATCAGATAGCGGAGGCCCTAAACAGCAGCGAGCGCAGGAGAGTCTTCTACCTGTGTGAAAGCGAGGACACGGATTACAGCCTGGCCTGTGTGAAGGAGATGCTGAAATCCAAAGTGATGTGCCAGGAAGGAGGCGGCTTGTTCCTTGCGGAGCTCTTGTCGCAGCTGAGACGATTTGACATCCTGAGGAGGGTGTGTAGTATTAGCAGAGACGAGGTGGAGAGGATTCCAAAAGGTCAACAGGTTCTGTCAAGATTCAGGTGAGATATGTTTGATGATAGGAGTTTCTAATGGGGCTTACCTCCATTAAAACACAAACTTTTACCTATAAGCACAATATGTTTTCAGGTTAAATCTCTTGATTTAGTGGGGTTTAAACTCACATTTACCTAGTCATAATTTGATTAAGCTTTTTTCAGTTAAATTTAGTTTTTTCATATATTTGTTGACCATCTCCACAGCCTTTTACTTTAACTTCACCTCCGTAATTTTGAAAGCTTTTCTTGTCCTTCATGTGTTTGAAGCTTATGGATGCCCCCAGTCCTGCCAGGATCGATAAACTATCTATCTGTCTATCCCTCTGTCTTCATCTAATCACCATTTCCCTCTCTGCAGAGTATTGATGGCTCATATAAGTGAAGATTTGGCCAGTGAAGATCTGAACAATGTGAAGTTCTTGATGGGCAGCACGTTGCCTCGTGAGACCATGGAAAACGCAAAGGTGAAAAATGAATGAGTTCTGGTTTTGTTTTCACTCTTTGGATTCTTCCGTGTGTGTGTGTGTGGGAGCTTTGGTGTCAAGTGATGACAATGTGACACCAAAGCACCCCCTCCCACACACACAGTGGAATCCAATGAGTCAAAACAAAACCAGAACTCATTCATTTTTTCACACCAGACTTTGGTGTCGTCACTTGACACAGTTTTTGTTTTTTTCAGACTCTCTTTCTGTTTTTTTGACATCCCCCCCCCATCTCTCTTTTCCCTGACAGAATTTCCTGGATGTGATCAGTGAACTTGAGAGGCTGGATCTAGTTTCACCTGAAAGAGTCGACATCGTGGAGCAGTGTTTGACAAACATCGGCAGGGTTGACCTCGCCAAAAAAGTGACTAAGTACAAGATGTCAGGTGAGACCGTTTTACCGATAACTTTTAATAATGACTGGCTCAAACGTTTACAGAGCTTATGAAAAGAACACAGCATACTTTAAATAAATGGGAAAAATGGGATGTTTTGGAGGGGAAGTTCTGAAAATAGGAACTACAAATTAATCCATGATGCATGGTAATACCACATCTATAAATATAGACCATAGACTGTATGTTAAGATGGATGACGCGTCTCCACTTGCTCTCCAGAAACAAAGCCAAAAAACCCGGATGGGAAGATTTGGAGCCAGAGTCCGTGCAGTTGCGATCGTGGGAATGGAGCTGCAGTATCAAAGTCTCGATGATACACACGCTCGACCAATCGCGAGTCAGTCGCAGCCGTCAATCATGATGTTCACTCCCTTATTATGGCATCAAATAACAAATTGAAACCAAACTTACCAAAAAGGTTAGTACTTGGACATACATCAGTTATAATGTCCAAGGACCATAAAAGTCTGCTTCCCACAAGAGGGATAATACCTGTTGGTTCCACAGTCCGTTCATACAAACAGCCAATTGTTCTCCAAAAGGTTCCCAGCACAGCTTTTTGCTCGGAGCAAATTGGTTTAATCCTATAATATATGCCTGTGGTAGTTTAACGCGCCACAGGGCTCTCCTACACACAGCCAGAGACCGAACTGTTGCTTCTAATCACACAAACGTGAACAAACAGAAATAAACGTACTCAAAGGGACTAGCTTTGCAGCTTTGCAGCTCAGTGTCTCTGAGTCTCCGAGTGTTCTATGATTGTCTTGAGAGTCTCCCCTTGTGGCAGCTAACAGCTCTCACCTGCGCTGATTGATCCTCCGGTGTAGCTGAAGGTGCTCTCCCAGCTACCTCCACAACGCCACGGTGTTATTTTGAACTCCATTTATTCATACACCCCAGCAGCACATACTGACGTAGGCTAGCCAGAAATTAGAGCAGGGGGGTATTTACAAAGTACTTTGAATTATATTTGATTACTAATGTTAACTGAGTCTTTCTCTATGTTCAGCAGCTGGAGCACCTGAAGAGCAGTCATCTCAACGGGAATGGGGCGGAGCTCCTGTGAGTGTTAGACTGTACACAAAATAACTGTTTTTTTATTTGTTTATTTTTCCTCTCTCATAAAATCTATTCTTCTGAAAATCATCTTCTCTTTAGTGTACACCCCTCACTCCTCAGAGTGCCCATTCTCTGCAGCCAACAATAGGAGGACAGTCCCTCCATGCTGGTAAGATTGGGTGCATATTAACAATATACAGCACCTTAAAATACACAGATATTTCCCAGAGATGTCAAAATACAATGTTACACCAATAGAAGAGGAAATGGAAAGTTGGAAAACTCCAAGTAACTCATTGTATTTGACTTTTACTATCATCATCTTTCTCTCATTTGGCACAGAAAACAAACCAGCACCCGTACACATGGAGTGGAGCACCCATGTAAGGATTGCTCTCATCGAAGGAGCTTGTATTTTTCAGTGTGTTTAATTAGATAAGTGCATGAGTGAAACTGATTTCTCCTTTGCATTTCAGAGTCTACTGGATCGCTACAAATTCAACACTACTCCCAGAGGAGTCTGTGTTATCATAGACTGCGTGGGTAATGACGGAGGTGAGATTAAAAAGCAAACAGTTGGTTCCCACAGGGAAGGTGAGGGGGAAGTGTCAAGATCGTTCACCTAAGTAAACTCTGTTTAAAAAAAAATGTTATGCACGTAAAATCCTACTTAAATAAAGATACAAGATTATGATCAGCAAAGAAATTGTAATTAAATGGGCCGTGACTGGCATATTTATATACGATGTTATTAGATTTGATAATACTATTGCATCAACATGTAAGCAAAGGTGAGGTGGAAACTAGACAGCTTTAAAGACTCAGTTCCTTCCAAAGGGTAACAATTTAAACTTCAAGGCTTTAAAGATAGTTATGGGGCAGGATCACATGAAAAATAGGGGATTCAAATAATTTTGGCCCCATATTTCTATTTCTATTAAACCAAGTCTAGAGGGAAAATTACTTTTTGGTCTTGTTTGTTAACTACTTAGAGACATCTGGAGCACGGCAAGGGACCCCAGGCATATCACAAGTGTTCTTAGTTAAACTTAACACAGTTTCAACAGTAATAGTAAATGAGAGACAAGCACATGACAAACAGACCATCTTTCAGATGTCACAAGTACAAAATAGCAGAAAATGGAAAGATTCAAGAATCATGCATGTCAAATTAATATCTAAGAACAGTACTGAAGTAAAAGAGTATTAAATTATACATACCATAAAGAATAATGTCTGATTTGAATTACAGCTTAAATAATTAGTCAATTAATCAGTGAGTCCGTCGACATTGAATTAATCTGCTACTACTTAACTTATCTTTCATCTTTCTTGGCTCCCTCAGACATGTTGGAACAAACATTTAAGGCTCTTCACTTCAATGTGGTGCTCCACAAGTACCTGAGTGTGGATGACACTTACTCAACCCTCAGAGACATATCCCGAGACAGAGAGAACCTCAAAAGCGATGCCTTTGTCTGTTGCATCATCAGCCGCAGTAGGGGAACTCATCTCCTGGGTGTGGACACGCACAGTAATGGCTTACAACTGAACAATGTCAGACGTCTCTTCACTGCTGATGCGTGCCCCATGATGGCGGGAAAGCCCAAACTGTTCTTCATCCAGACGTACAACGGACCCGAGTTCCAGCCCAGCGATGTGATGCACCATCAGGATGAGGATCTTGAGACAGACGGCTGTCACGGGCCGCCCAGATATGATATTATCCCCACAGATGCCGACGTGTTCTGGAGCCACTCCTGGACAGACGAACGTCAACTGGAGCAAGGACATCATCGCTCCATGTACCTGAAGGCTCTGACCGATTCCTTGCTCAAAGGCCGAAAGAGGTAGAGGCAAATTCTCAGCTTTTGTCTATTATCAGAAAGTTTCAATATAAGCTTTAGACTACAACCATTGTGCTAACTGTTGTCTTGTTCATGGTCTGACAGGAATAAGCTTGTTGATATTCACACCGAGGTGAATGGGGCAATCTTTGATCACAACAGAAGGAATCCTGCAGCAAACTACCACATTGATCTGAAACATACTCTCCGGAAAGATCTTTACTTGCAATAGAGGATGTTGTACGATCATGTTCATTCAACTCCCCGTAATAAGATGTGAATAGATGGACTTAAAGAGATTGTTAATGTTAATATATACTTATTTTGTATTAATATGTGAGACAGTAATGGACAGGGGCACAAAGGAGTGCTTAACGAGACGGTGGTTCGTGTTTTGTAAATTCCTGCTTTTTTTTTACTGTGTATACAGAGACACCTACTGGTTGTATAAACTCAAGACAACAATTTTTCTTGAACGTCACAGAAGGACTTTTTTGTACAAGAATGTCTTATGTGTATTTTTTAAATATTTGAAAATTCTCACATAGTCACCTTAAAAATAAGTAAATATGTTTATGAATACTTTAACGGTGGACAAAAGTACTCATAGGAATAAACAATAATGAAAGAGTAACACCACCATAACATATCTCCGCCCCTCCACACACACACACCAACACAAACATCGACAACTTAAACAACAATAACAGCATAATCAAGAACACAATCATTTTATACAAATGTTTATTTATGCAAGACAAAAACAAACGCTTAATAAAGTACACTATGGTATGTTTAAATATTACTCAACAAACTGACATTTTATCACAACATCAATCATATCTAACTTTTTATCATTTAATGTGTTTTACCTGAGTGTGATAGCGCAGCTAAAAAGTGCATTAAGAGAAACTTTTCTCATTCTGTATAGAAACGTGCACTAGTATTTATTTTGTTTTTCATTATTTTGATTTGAGCTCCATTTTCGAGGTTTTCTAAAGGTTTTGGCTTTTTTATAAAAGTGAAAACCGTTTTATACAATATACCAATATACCCATTACTATTTGAAGCTTTTAATGGGTGCATTTATTATCTTCAAAGTGATTTTACAATATTATATATTTCTAACTTTTGTGAATAAATTATTTCATATGTCTTTGACATGGCTTTTTCTCTTTTACTTTTCCATGATTCCGTGCTAATGTTTATGTTTGCTACATGACAGTAAAGCTAAAGTGAAATTACCCTATATGTTGATCACATGATGTCAGTTTCATCATGGGTTCAGGAGGCAGGACTGTCCTGTTAGCCCTTTGACATGATCTTTTCCAATTTGGGCTTTCAGCCTATACAACCTTGTCCAGCACATTACCACAATCACTTCTTTTTTAATGTTTGATGGAAATATTTGTTTCAGTTGGGTTATCAACCCCAGCAAAACTACTGCTGAACTGATGGACCATTATCTGTCCTTATATGGTTTTAATTTTAACATAAAACAAGCAGCAACAGACTGCTTGGAAATAAAGCAGCAAAGATCCAGAGAATTGTTGTTGTTGTAGATTCGTGCAGTAGTGAGGCCTCACCTGGTCTGTGCATGAAGTGGAAGTCAACCTGAGAAGCTAAACTCAAATGAGGACATCCAGAGGGGGACAGAGAGACAGCTCCCGTTCAAGGCGAGAGTTTCAAATTGGTTTGGGCTTTTAAGCTATATTAGGACTAAGGTGTTAACAGAGACAGTTTCTCTGTTTGAGAACGAAATTCTCTTCTTTATTAATGGTTTATCTACATTCTTCTAATAGACCTGTAGTTTATCTTCTTGACGGTGACTGAGAGGTAGGTCTTTTAATAGCTCATTTGTTTTGAATACACAAGTATCTTCCATCGCTACAACTGTGTACCCATCATCCATATTGTGTTTTGTATGACTTTGAAGGAAGTTTTCTCCTGTTAGTACAAAACGTTTGTGTCGCTTGTACTGTATGCAGTGGAATTTATTAACATTTTCACTCTGACACAGTATGCTTGTTGCATGCAGAGTACCAGCGGAGATGTGTTGGTAGTAACATTTAAACCAGGATGCTGTGCTCTCAACGCATACTGCATGTGACTATGCAGTATTCTTTCATTAGCAACAACAAAAACCTGGATCGTTGCTGCATAATTTCCAAGCAGCCTGCATGCGATGTCCTGAGGCTGCCCCCTGCTGGCTGCTGGGTTCCTCTGCTGCTCTTGCTTGGTTTGTGCAGCTTGTGATTAACTAAAGTTGTCCATAAGGAAAATCTTTATTATCCTTCAAGGGCAATTTGATGTACAACCAGCAATCAGTGCAAGACTAAATAAACCAATAAAAACCCTATAGATTTAGTAGCAGGGTAAAATGAGCTTTTATTTAATGTTGTAATCATATAACTTTATAACAATGCATCATATTTTGTATTGTATGTGTTTTCAAGTTCTGAATTGCTAAAGTGAATTTCCTAACTGAAGCTATGAAATACATAATAGAATATTTATGTAAGTTTCTTGTCCATTTGTCGATTGTTTGCTCTCTGTCTCCTTGTTTTTAATGTACATTGCCCCTTTTGAATAAATAAAAGTAATATAATATAGTATAATGAATACATATCTGAAGCAGAAAATTGAAATACTCAAGAAAAGTACAAAAGGAATCTCACTGTCATGCTTATTAGTAAATGAACTGATCCACAATAAAACCTTGACAATTATAATGTTCTTTTCATTGGTGGCTAAATTTGGGGGGAAATGGCAAAAAAATATGACAGGCACTGACTTACGTTAGGCCCTATTGAAATTGTAAGGATTATTATTATTATTATTATTATTATTATAATTATTATTATTATTATTATTATTATTATTCAGGCAAATTAATAATAGGATTCTTCAAGGGAGAACTATACAAGGATCTTAGGATACTTTGCCTCTGTTGCCTCAAAGACTATAGGCTGTTCCTTTTTGATCTCTTTACATCATACAAATTTATTAAAGATGCTGATACACCTGCTTTATTAACTACTCTGTAATAGACGATAAAGTCGTGGTTGATGCTCTCAAAGCGGATAAAGACGGACGGATACAGTTGTAAGTATGCTTGTTTATTTTCACTCTACAGACGCCTCTCATCAGCACCACAGTGCCCTGAACTTCCCGTCATTTACAGCAAAGTAGCCCATCGTGGTGCATGTTTATGTGTCTGTAAAACAGGCTGATGCACAGACACATGCTAAAATGTTCTCAACTTGGTGATATATATACAGTCTGCTAGTTAAAAGAGAGTATTATGATTTTTAGGATATAAAGACAGTGAAGTTAGAAGTATGGATTTACAGAGGATCTCAGGATACTTTGCTTTTGTTGGCCTCAAAAACAATAGACTGTTCCTTTGTGATCTCTTTACATCGTGGGAATATTTAAAGGTGCTGATTCACCTGATTTATTAACTACTCTTGAATAGGCTAGCTGCATGCTGTTTGTTCTTTACTGTTGACATATTATTCAGGCAAATAAATAATAGGAATTTCAAGGGAGGACTATACAAGGATATTGGGATACTTTGCCTCTGTTGCCTCAAAGACTATAGGCTGTTCCTTTTTTATCTCTTTACATCATACGAATGTTTAAAGGGGATGATACACCAGTATTATTAACTACTCTGGAATAGACGACAGTATATGCATGAAAGTCCACTTCCCTGATCTGTTTAAATTTCTGCGAAATTCTATTGTTATTTAGAAACCCAGCAAAAGACCACTAGAGACTTCAATCATGTCAGATAGCCAGTCAGGAGCCCTACCAGATAGGTACAATGATGGTGGTGAGCTATCAGGATCCGATAACTCCAGTGATGATGAGGAATACATTACTGATGAGGAACTGGACGAGGAAGAGCAGGACTATCTTCTTAGTCAGCAGCTAACTCAGGACACTTCAGAGACTACCAATATGAGTCATTGCACCGCTGATCCAAATCTAACTCAAGAAAGTGGTCGCGATGGTGTCTCTTTGACGTCTTCGAACAACATCCAGTCCGCTCCCCATCAAGTACCAGGTAACAAACACACCCATAAACTACGATACAGCTTGAAAGTACACAAACTTTTGTCTCCCTACCTCTTGCAAAATTATACTTTTTTTTTGGTATGAAAACATACATGTACAATATTTATCTTAATATAGTTCCAGGTTAAAATTATCTCTGTGGAAGATATTTGTTAAATCATTGTTTTATCTCCAGCCGGTTTTGTTTTTATATCCCAGGCAGATACTTTTTGAATCTGATACTGGATGAGTCATGGAACACGTTTTGTTACTAGCAGAGAACATTGTGACTTTCTAAAATGATATATATATATATATTTTCTATTCCATTTAGTTGTTATTTGTAGTAATAGCATCTATATGCAGTGGATCACATCATTTAGGTGAAATTATGGGAAGTGAATTGTGCACATCATGCATCAAAAAAACTATCCAAAACCGACTGGTCTATATACCAGTGCCTCCTTTTGAGGGATGTTATAGATTTTCAGTAGTGTGGCTCTTTTCTTTATTTTGTGTAGTGTCATTTGCTCATGTTGAAGGTGCTGAGTCATGTCTCCTGTTTTTAGGATCAGGGGAGAGGAGCACAGTGACCTATGAGGGAGCTCTGACGTTGCCTCTTGTGCATGGGTGAGCTGTTGTGCATGAAATTCTTGTTAAATGAAACTAACATTATTTGTCTTTCTCTTTGAATATATATATATATATATATTTATGGTGACTGAATAAAGCTGAAAAAATATTTTAATG
Organism: Pseudopleuronectes americanus; assembly: GCA_038501795.1. NCBI lineage: Eukaryota > Metazoa > Chordata > Actinopteri > Pleuronectiformes > Pleuronectidae > Pseudopleuronectes > Pseudopleuronectes americanus. The sequence continues at coordinate 14,086,751 of CM076727.1, read as the reverse complement.
CTATTGATTTCATGATTAACATGTTGTACTTGGTTTGCAATTATGTTTGCTCAGGATAAAGAGAGTGACTCTGCTCAAGAGATTGGCAGGTCGTTACCAAGGGGCGGTTGCCTACTTCTCACCATGCGGGATGACGTTGAGTCAGTATGCTGATGTAACGCAGGTGAACCAACAATTTATGGAAAATATAAAACCTTAAACAATGGCATAAAGTCACTTAAGCTTAATGTAATCAAACGCCAGTGGAAATCACAACATGTTAACAGTTATATAGTTCAGAGTTCTTCCGATGCTTTAATTACAATGCATAATTCTTTTGTCTGCAGTTCCTAGTGCGTTATGGAAGAACTCCTATGTCAACAGAGAACTTCAGTTTTAGTCCGAAAATTCGAGTTGGTGACTTCTTTGAACCCATAGAAGGACCAGAGGTAAATGTTCCCTTTTATTTACTTTACACAACATATATACATATATTTATATGAATCTTAAGCTTGAAAGCTTCCTTTTGTTTATGAAAGCAATCGATAGATACAAATCAGTCTGACCCCCCCGTTTTTTTTCTTTAATCATTCTTTCTTCTTTGTAATATTTCTCAGGGTCCTCAGTGGCTTTCGCTGGCTGAGGAGGAGATAACTCGAATTATAAAAGCGATGGATGCCCGCCGCCGCCGCCGCTTGAAATCTAAGTTCCAGTCACCACGTGATGGGGCTAGGGGCCCAAGTTTCAAAAATCACCTTCTGAAGGGAGCAAATAACTTCAGACATGTAAAAAAGGCCCCGCTGCGCCAAAAACTGCAGATTCAAGGTCAGTGTACATCTTTGAAATGTTTCAGTGTAACCTGTCAATATTTATTGATAATTTAAATTCTCCTTAGCGTGTGATTTCATAGTTTATATCCCATCGTGTTTCAGAAATGACTCAACTGAAAGCTGAGATCAGATGGCTAAAAAAACTAGAGTTCCAGGCCAAGGCACAAACAGCCAGGGCGGAAAGGAAGCAGATAGGTAAACAGCCACAGTCTTGTCAGACTCTTCTCTATCATCGGATCAGATTGTGTGTGTAAACCTAACATGGTTGTGTTTTCTAGAATTAAGGGCTGCTGAGTTGCTGCGCCAAAAGAAAGAGCAGATGAAGATCGACGAACAAAAAGTAAGGATCTTTCTTTGCATGCTCTGCTTAAGTTTCCGTGCAGATCATCCCAACTATCAGCTGTTGCATTTTCAGAATTGACTTAACAGTTAATTCATTTTATCTTGCCCTCATCCTTTTAACAGAAAAAGGTCAAGCGCATTGAGCAAACGCGAAAGGAGAAAGAACGCTGCCAACAGACACTTCTTGAGGTGGGTCCTGAAGGTTATTGCAGAAACAGCTGCCATTTTGTCTTTGAGTTTTTAATGGATGGGAATAATCATCTCTTTCCTCCCGTGTGTCAATATGTTAGATCTGATATTACCAGTGAGACACTTGCTCTATTTAGATTTGTGTCGAATGTTTTCTATTGACATCATTAAGCAAACTAATACCAAAATTATACACAATATTAAGTATAACACTTAAATATTCCTTTCAATAATTTTTTTTTACTTCACGTTTGTTTCATGTTATACCGCTAATCAAGGAAATTATCGGTTGATTCATTAATCAAACATTGTTGCTCTGGTTAAAAGTTAATTTATCTTTTCTCTTCTGGACATACTGTACTTATTGAATGAGTGTATCAACCAACTCTGTGTCTTGAACTTTTTGCATTCACAGGCTACAAGAGAGCGAAGAGAAAAACTAATCATTGACAGAAGAATGAAGGCTGAGAAACAAAAGAAGGTCAATACCTGATGTTTATGAGCAAATTGTGTTTTTCACTGTTGCTTCTGTTGCACATCTTACAGACTCTGCCTTGTCAGCCCGGTATTGTTTTGGCCCCATTTATTATGTATTTAGCAATTTATTATGCCTTCTTAGTCCTAGTGGACCCTTACTATAATTTTATTTGATTATTTATAATGTTTTATTGTTATGTTTTATTATGCTTTGTTGTGTCCTGTCTGTGTGGTTTGTAAGATGTCTGCTCTTTTTCCCAAAGGATAAGGAGATGCAGAGACAGCAAGCGGTTATGCTGAAACAACAGGTGGGTGTTTTTTCCCTCAAATGATTTGAATAACTTAAAGATGGTCTCTAACTAATTAACGCACAATATATCATCTAAAAATATTATTATTAATAATATTAATGTGGGGTTCTTTGGTATATATTTAACTATAGGTTTGATTTTTCTTGCATTAATTTTCTCCTGTGATTTTTCTATCTCCTAATACTAATAGGGAGGATCTGGTCATCAAGAGGCCAAGCTCCTCTCTTCTCCGGCTCCAGCTCCAAAGAGTCAAAGAGAAAGCATCCCGCAGAAACTCGCTGCTAGTGTGGTGCAGGGGCTCACCAAACCTCTGGATATCGCTGTGATGAGGTTGGCAGAGCTGGAAGGGAAGATCGCCCGAAGGTACCTATGAGAAATGAACCCTTAGATGCTTGTGTATGTAATGCTCTCCTGTAATACTTCCGTCTCCCTCTCTGTAATTTAAAAGCCCTGAGGAGGAGGTGATACCTGAGATGAGGTCGTGGCACAGAGCCCTGGGAGAAATGGACAGCGTGGCTAAGCTGTCACTCTGTATCCAGCAGATACAGAGATCCATGGCCCAGGGCAGCCCCATCATTAAAGTGGTAAGTAATGCCTCGTTTCTCTTTCGTTATCAAATTTGTTTTTATTATGACCATGCCAGCGACAGGAATGAACAGGCATGCAGGCGCTATCATTGCCCATTATCCGTCCGTCCATCTGTCCCATTCTCTTCTGCCATAAAGCAAGAAGTTATGTGTTGTTTGTGACCCATCTTGAGTTGTTTTTATGTCCCATCTTTCAGGAGAACCCTCAGAACCAAACAGCTGGGGAAGGGAAGAACCCTCAGGAGAGCCCTCAGAACGTTACAGCTGGAGAAGGGAAACGAGGCAGGGAAAGGCTTGAGGATCCACTTCTTGACAGAAGTGGATCCTTTGCTAAGAAACGCAAACTGGCTTGGGAGAGCGGCACTGAGAACCCTCAGAACGTTACAGCTGGAGAAGGGAAACGAGGCAGGGAAAGGCTTGAGGATCCACTTCTTGACAGAAGTGGATCCTTTGCTAACAAACGCAAACTGGCTTGGGAGGGCGGCACCGTGGCCGATCAAGGGAAGCGCCAAAGGGCGCAGACCTCATCCTCGGACGAAGAGCAGGATACGGAGTAGCAGCCAGAACAGGACCCAGAATCTGAGCTGCGAAGACCTCCGACGCCTGAACAGAAGGGACTTCAGCCGGGACTCTCCGGCGCGGGACAGGGACTGGAGCAGGTGCCCCGAGGACGTCCGACGCCGGAACACAGTGGAAGTCAGCCAGAAATAATAGATAGCACAAACTCCTTAAAAAAATGTTCAGTCATTTTCTCATAGACAAACAGTCGGCCTCTGCTGGTCAGACAGAGAATGTCAGACAGCTGCTTCCCTTTCTGAACCCAGAGTCTGTGACTTCCAAGTGACATTGAGCCACTGTCAGAAACTGTTCGCAGATTTTTTCCCTTTTTTAGATTTGGACGTTAACGGAGGAGGAAGATTATTTCACAACTTTTGTTTCAACAAACTTTAGAGAAACTTCTCTCAATAAGACCCAATAATCATAGATTTGAGTGTTACTGGAGAATGGTAGAGGCTCTGACCTGAGACAAGGAGGAAGGTGTCGACGTGAACGAGGCTGCCGTGGTTCTTCATGGAGCAGAAGTATCTCCTGCAGTCGTCAGCACTGACGTTGGAGATGGTCAGAGAGTTTCGGTGCAGAGAGAACTTGGACCTGAAGCTGGGGGAGCTGACCGAAGAGTCAGAAGCCTTCAAAATGTGACCAATGCAGCAGATCAGCTGACTGTGGATCTCCATGCTCCAGTATGAAACCTTCCCAGAGCAGGTCAACGTCACGTTCTGACCCGTCTCCACCTTCATCACCTGCAGAGCCTCAGCACAGACCATCATCATCATCATCATCATCATCACCACCACCATCATCATGAGACCCTGATCTCGACCGACACCCTGTGTGCCCACCACGTCTTCCTCGGAGAGAAGTGCTCTCCACTTCCTGTTTCTCGAGGAGATGATGTCATAAACAGATGATCTGATGATTCTAACCAAACACTGTTTCCTGACACGCTCAACAGGAAGTGAGACTCATTCCCTCAGCCCGACCTTTGACCCTCACCACCGCATTCCACCACAACTCATCCAAACCAGTCTGATCAGAAACCATCTTCACAAAAATGTAACATTTGATAACATGGAGAATTAATCAGTTGAATGTAACTGATAATAAAAAATAAAAACAAAGACTAAACCAGACAAAGTAAAGAGAATAAACCAGTCAGATTACTGTGGTATAGGGTTTTCCTCTGAAATGTTATGAAATATAAAGTAATAACTTAAGACACTCTCCGTTTTAGTTGAATAAATATACTTAGTTACTTTAAAGCAACAGCTAACACGAACAGTTTCACATTAACACGTAGTATAATCAGTGTGGATTTCTTATAAGTGAAATTTTTTTGATTCGATTGTTTATTTTTCAGCGTACTTACAGTCAGAGGTGTAACGTAACGAATTACATTTACTCAAGTTACTGTAATTGAGTAGTTTTTTGTGTGCTTTGTAATTTTTTGAGTAGTTTTTGAAATTGGTAATTTTACTTTTACTTAAGTAGATTTTGACTGGAGTATTGTACTTCGCTACATTGGAATTACATCCGCTACTGAGTAAAACAAATAACAGTTCAATGCGCAAGGCAATTCTGACTGCCATGGTAGATGCTGCATAGAGTGGATGACGTTCCCTCACGTGCACGTTCATCATATGAAAACTGATCGTAAAGTTCACTGTTCGCGAAAACTATGGGCGACATGCACAACACTGCACAGGGAGCCACCGCGGAATAAATACTTTTGAAAAATTAAAGAATTTTTTTGGGAAAAATTAAAGTACATTTTTTGAAAAATAAAGTAGATAAATCAGTCTCTTGTGCCAGATATCTATCTATCTATCTATCTATCTATCTATCTATCTATCTATATATCTATATATCTATCTATCTATACATTTACATACATTTATCGTCCAGACAGTGTGCCTTGATGTGTCATATCATGGGTTCAAGTTCCTTCATATTCGTTCAGAGCGACAAATGTGATTTAGTGTCACTAATATTATAACATGTATGGAGCTGAATGTGCAGAAGGGCTTATGTAAATATGAAAACTTTATGGTCAGCATAGTTTTACCTCCACTTAGCCCCAGTACAAAAAATCCCTCATTGATTTAACTTGTATTTGTTTAACGTGTCAACTGAAACACTAGTTTTTTGGGACCAGCACACAATAACCAGTAGAGTGCGTCTCCCAGCAGCAGCACCAGCAGCTCTGTCGCTGGGACAGCAGGAGGCGGACACGCTGCACGTGGAGAGGCAGGAGGCCCACGAGCACGCACAAGGGGAGGGAGAGAGGGTGTGTGTGTGTGTGTGTGTGTGTGTGTCTCTCGTGACCGCGCACGGCCTGAGCTGCGGTTGCTGTGATGCAACGCCGTGGGAATCGCGGAGCGAGGAGTTGAATGAGTTCCGTGCACAGTTGAGGAGCAGCAGCCGCCGCCGACTGTGCCCAGGGACACGCAGCGGGACGCGGGGAGACACACACACATACACACACACACACACAGCCGGGGCCCGGTGCGCGACATGGAAACCCGCAGCCAGGTGTGTCCGCTAGCAGCGCGGCTAACCGTGTCATGACGGCCGGAGAGATTTCTCCCACATCTGCGCGACGTTGCAGCAGCGAGACAGGAGCCGCACCAACACCCTGCTCGCCCTCTCCAGCCGCGACCGAGTGAAGAGGAGGTGGTATTTAAAACGTCTTCCATCCCTGGTGGGGTTGTCCTCCTCTTCCTCTTCCTCATCCCCACCCAGCGCTCCACACTGGACCACCATGGCAGAGAGGACCTCGACCGGGTTGCTAACGATGATGTTGGAGCCCACGCCGGCTGTCGCGATGACCCTGCCGGCGGAGGTGCGGGAGAAGCTGGCGGAGCTGGAGCTGGAGCTGTCCGAGGGTGAGTTGACAACACGGACAGCGGCGCCGCGGGGGTTCCAGGGACACACACGCTGTGTTCCTGCTTTAAACGGTGTCGTGTGTGTCTCTCTGTGTGTGTGTGTGTGTGTGTGTCTGTGTGTGTGTGTTTGTGTGAGACAGCCGCCACGACCACCGCCCTTTATCTCGGCATGTTGGAGGACATGTCAGCATCATCTCAGCCGCTTTGGGGTGTTTCTCACTCCAGCGGAACTTCTACTGTAGTTTTCTCCTCATCCCTCTGAGCTGCTGCCTCTCCGGGGCTTCACCCACCAAACGGACCCACACCGGTTAATATGTGCGGTTCTGTCCCTAATGGAGACAAGCTGCTCCCATTGGCCTGAAGTTTTACACAGCACACGTCCAGACTCCTGCTGATCAGAACGCAGACAGACTGAGCCGACACACCCTCATGCTCCTGCTCCCTCTGTTTCCACTCAAGTGTCTCTGGTCTTTTTAAAGTTCATTATAAAAGTAATCAAAAACGTTTTCTCCACATAAACAGATTTATTTTGCTTTGAGACCACAGCTGCTTAAAAGATCTTGTCTGTACAACTTTCCCACTGCTGTAACTGGTTATCCAGATGTCACTAGTTTACTGACCATCAGATCAAAAGATCATTAGATACGTTGAATTGTTGTGAAAAATACACGTGTGGTTGTGTTTAGGAGCACATGTGTCATGCACAAGTTTCTTGTATCCTCTGTGTGACCTTCCACTTCCATGAGCTTTGGTATAATAAGAGCCAAGAGGGGCTGTTTGAGCGTGAATATCTGGTATGTCCAGGTTTAGTGCTGGGTGATGTGACCAAAAAGATGATCACAATAAATATGGTCACATCAGTCATGAAGAAATCTGACTGTTATTTGTGGTTTTAAACTTTTCCTTGATGGAAAACACAATTCCTCATATAATAATCCATGATAGCATTATCCACAATAACATGTGTTATATATCTGACTGTACTTCTACAATGCATACGTACATATATGAATATATATATATATATATGTATATAACTTTTCTTAAATTGCAATAATTATTGTTATTGTTTTATGGCCCAGCCCTAGATAGTCTATTCTATTTAAAATAATCCAATCCTGTATCATACTTACCTGCTGACAGACACACCAAGACATCATATTATGAAGCTGTTCAATAAGAAAACAGTGTGCATTGATATGACTTATTATATATTTTTCCTTGACATTTGTTCAGAGGGACGAGTGTGATTATGTCTCTCTTATATTATAGTGTAGCATTTATAGAGATGAATGTGCAGTACAGATATGTAAATATCAAAGCCGTGTCAACATAGCTTTGCCTCCATGGAACCCCATTTAAATAACCAGTCACTGATTTGCCTGTATTTGTTTTACATATCAACTGAAACCTGCACACCTTTTTTCATATTTGGTGTCAGAGGGACTTAATCAAACCTATCATCAGACAGCAGTACACAGAGTTTATTAAACAAATATATGTAGTTATCCGCTCCTTTGTTTAAGCCATTATCAAGTTATGACCCACATTTGGTCTGATTAGATTTGAGACATGACCCCAGGGTTTGACCCCATTTCTTGCCAACTCTGGAGAAAATGTCAACCCCATAATCTAATAAGTGTCGTCTTACAACTTGAAATACAACCCTCTGTAATCCTGAAGAGTAATCCCTGACAATTTGGTCCTATTTTTACATGTGTCTGTCATATATAATTATATCTTCAACTTCTCAGGAAATTATGCATAGATCTTGAAACAATCAGACAGATCAATGGTGTTGAGATTGATGATTGTGTATATTTTGGTACTACTTCTTCTTCCCCTTTATGAGAGCCAGACATATGTAGAATTATTCTGCCTTGGTGGAGTTTTGTTCTACTGACTGACGTTCAAGTCAAGTTCTGCATCGAATCTTTTCCTTCTCCATGTTGCCTTTGGTCGCACCATATCTCCATTGGGAATAGACCAAAGGTGCACGCTTTGATAAGCACATTAACTGCCACTGAGGCCCCTGAAGGGATGGACATGTTTTCAGGAGCAGCTACCAAACCAATCTATATCGGGCCGGTTTCCTCTTCCTGCTCTCCACATGTCACATCCTGCTATGTTGGAGCTCTGATAGCTGTATCTCCCGGACTCTGTTGCCTTCTGCTTCTCTTTTCTGGTTTTTCCTCCTCTGACATGCTCTGTTGTCTGTTTTCCCACTGTCTCTCCCTGTGTCTGTCTCCAGGCCTCCCCACCTCCATATTTACTCTATTTTCCGATCAAAGAAAAGACAGTCATTCTCTTTCAGACCAAACAACATCAACATATTTTTTTCACTCTCAAATCCTATTCCTGCATCTCATGGTGAACTCTTCACCTCACGCTGATGCCCTTTGGTTGCTTCCCCCTTTGCATCCTGTCTCGGGATAGAATAGATGACTTGTTTTATTGAAAGGAGATGAGAGCCTGATAATCCCGGAGGTTTTGTAACCTTCTCGATGAACCCGCTCTTACAGGGATTTGACGTCAGGCACGTCTGTGTTCCACAGAGACACAGCTTTTCACTGAGTGAGAGTTTGCTAATAGGTGTGTGTGTGTGTGAGTGTGCAGGAACGCTGTATTATGCATGAGGTTGAGTAGCTGTGTCATGTATGTTATCTCAAGCAGTTTAGCCAAAGCAGCCATTTGATAAATATGAGTTAGAGACCGTCCACAGCTCAGCTCGATAGTGTTCCAGCATCAGCAGCTTAGGCCCGCTGATGTGTGAAATAAACAATCTGGGCTCTCTTATTGTGGTTATAATAAATAGGGTTTCCTCAAGAGATGCTTTTAAATTTAAATCAATTTCTCTGGCTGTGTACTTCACTCTCCAGTCCTCGGGTACATGTTTGTGGTAATGAGAACTTGCATATAAACAACCCAGTTATTTGACCCAGTCAAGTTATTCTTTCTATGTCACTTGTATTGTGTATTTATTCTGTCAATAACTCAACTGTTTTTAGTTGGTCTATGGCAGGGCTGGGCAGTTAACAAAAAATGTATAGTAAACAACCTTTATCCCCTCTCACCAACATAATCTTGCTCATGTCGGTTAATTCTGTTAATACTTTCCCCAATGCGTGCATTCACGGACTGTCGGGTTTCTGAGAACTAACCATTTACAAATTTACAAACCTGTAGAGTAAACTGATGCACTGGGAGATCAGTGACTAAATTACACTCTGCAAATGTGTTGGAGAAACACTGTCAAAAGAGTGCTGCAGTTGGAATAAGGAAAACTCATATACAAAATAATGTTTGCATAGATTTTCATTTCCTTTCTGCCTACGAAGGCAATTCAAGCTCTCAAACCCAAAGTTTCAACCCTTTTTCAGTTTTGGAACATCAGGCATTGTTGACTCTTTTATAGATATAACTTAGTTAATTTATGCAATTCATCGCCAGCAGTCTTACGATTCAACTTATCCAGCCGTTTCCCCTTTTCTAGTCTTTATGCTATGCTAAGCTAACCAGCTGTTGGTTCCAGCACCACATTTACCAAGCAGGCATCATAATAGTATCATTCTAAAGGGAAAACAGGCATTTACAAACATGTCAAACTAGGCTTTTAAGAGTTTAAATGTCAGAAACTGTCCAGCAGCAGGATTGTGTGGGTGCAGTGTTGTCCAGTTTGATTCACAATGACCAAACACTCATCATCATATTCAATCACCGATGATTGGTGCTGAGAACATTTTGTGACATCACCTTTTTCAGCTGAACCCCTGCCCACTTCAAAACGATGAGAAGAATTAACACACACACAGAAGTCTATCATGTGAAGTAACCACAGCTGTTCCCTCATTTTTTTATGACCTTTAATAAGCGCAATTGTCCAACTAACATCCTGATTCTGCCTCATGAGACATGATCCCATGGCTTCTCCCCAAACTATTCTTGTCGAATGAAATTACCCGCCTACCAATTTCTACGTGCCAGAGTTATTGGAAAGGACCTGTGTTATTCCTCCGCTGACCTGTATGCAGTTGAGTGGTGAAACGATTGGGCGTAAAAGGAGGCCAAGAAGATGGATGATCCCCATTATCTCCCGCATGGAGGACAGAGGGAGAAATGGTCTGCTGAGTAATTCATAGGCGGACTCTATCATTCCTTGGTTGTCTTCCCTCCTCCTCTGTTGCTCTCCAAACACTCTGATTGCTAAGTCATTTTGAGTCCGGTGCTTGTGTTTGCTGGGGAACCTGGTGAACCCCTCGTTGGTCATATGTGCTTGTTTTCTCACGTTCAGCAAACATTTACAGAGGGGCAAGGATGGTTTTTGATAGTTTAATATCTGTCAGGCTTCTTTCTGGTTATTTGGATTAATTGTGAAAACTATTTGAGCAGTTTTTGGGATGTTTGTAAGAAGACCTAGCATAAAAATATGGCTACTGCGCTTTGTTAATGCATGCTGACAAAGCAGTGATAATGTCCAGCCAGTTTAATGAGACACTGTTTTCATTTGTTCTGGTTCTTATCCTAGTAACTGCTCCTGGAGCGACCCATTTTCCCCATGGAGATCATTAAAGTTTCACCTTATCTCAGTGATTAGATAAGGTGGAACCTCCCTCACAGAAGACCTGGAGGTAAAGAGGCGGTCAGGCAGTGAGCTGGCAAGTGGTAACAGCAGTAATAAGATGGTGATGAATACACTTACACAAGCCTGTCAACCTCTGGCACTGACAGTGGCTTGATGGTGTAATGATCAGTGGTGTGGATCTTATTGCTGTTAATGGTTGTAACCTCACTGTAGCGCCGTATGTTCTTTTTAACCAGGGCTGCAAAGTTAATAGTTGTTGCAGCAAGAAAGTTTGAAGTCCACACACAGCAATTTGATAGTCTTACAGTATTTATGCAGTACCTTGACCTGCTTTATTATAAAAGAAAAACCCACTCTCTGATATGGGACCTTTAATCCCTTTTCATGACAGTGATTGACTAACTTTATTTGCTAAAAGCGTTGTGTCCTCAAATATCTTTGCAAACATACCTATTATACCTGAAACATAGTGGTGGTCCTATACTAGGTCGGGGTAGTGGATAGATTTGGTAGCCAATACTTTCCTAAAACTTTCTTTTGGAAAGTATGAGTGTACAGGAAACCCTGGCCCTGGTCCTGGTTGTGATCCTGACTCACTTTTCTATGTGGTCACTTACTCCCACCACGTAAATCATGAAGAAAGAACTTCCAGTGGGTTCACCCAGTGTGAGTTCAAGCCTATTGTTAAGCAAAACCAAGCATTTGACGAATGTACCGTAGAATAACATTGCATTAAGGGCTTTGAGAACATGTAGGAGTTGGGGCGATTGCTGAAAGAACTTTGTACGTGGCTGCTGGTTAGCTCTGTAATAGGATCCAACAAAGAAGAATGTTGAGCCTTGGAGAGAGCTAGCAGGTCCCTGTAGCTGCTGCAAAGTCCAGTTCAGAGATAAAGAGACAGCTATGTCGTGCCCCTGCCGTAGTGGAGCAGAGAAGGTGGAGGGTCATAAATATTTCAAGGGTGTGCCTCAGAGCGGAGGAGAGCCTCAGACTCTTGCGCTCCCCTTTTATGCTGCTGCATGTATATGTGCACATGTAAGTTTGTGCATGAGTGGTTTTCAGTGCATTCACTTCTTTTAGGGTTGTGCTTCTTGCCTTCTTTGTTGATGTGCTCCTCCCTATTTATACACCACAGAGCTGTGCTTCATTTTAATGACACTAATATCCAGAGAGTGCCTGTTATTGTCGTTTCTGCCTGTTTTTTTTCTTTACAGTTCTTCAGCATCCTGTCTCTGCTTTTATTGGAGCCACCATTTTTAATGGATTGCAGTGCTGGAATGTTGTATCTAGAAATGTATCTTTTCTTCCATGTGTTTATTTAAGTATGAATACAGAGTAGCATTTCCAACAGCATGGTACCTTTAGTGTCTTTTTTTCTAAGATAGAATTGCTTATATACATTTCCGGTACTCCTTATCACTAAAACTGCAATTAATCTGCAATTAAGCTATTATTTTGCCCTCATAGCATTTCTGTAGCACAGCTACAATGTGAAACATTTTTCAAACTTCCATGGCTGTGTTTTACATCCCTACGTAAGTATTGTCAGAAAGCGCTCAGGAGGATTTTCAAGTATTTTCTCAACCTTGAGAAATGCATTCCCCTTTCCTGAATTAATGCCAAAAATATGTAACAAAATCACCCAAGTGACACTGTCGCACTGGGGCAGTGTTTTATCACAGCGTTGTTTGTGCTGTGGTGGTGGTTATCGCTGAGGTAACAACCGATGGTAGAAATCGTCGCTCATTACGATTACACTGCAACACACCTACAATCCACAGCTTGTGAAAGACATCAGTGTTCTACAATATACTGTGTAAGAAAGTGTCTGTAAATAAATATCTTTCTCCCTGGAACGATGTAGTCTGATTGACACCCATTAAGTTTTATTACTGGTTTCAGAGGTGGACCTGCTAGCTATAAATTCAATTTAACGCAAAGAAAAAAACATTACGTACGGTAAAGTATTGATCCATTGTTTTTGCAATGCCAAACGGTCCATTAATGTGTTAGAAAAACACAAAAATATCTTTCAGGTTGTTGTGTTGTGTGTGTTACATTTATTTAAAACCCATATCATGAACAAGTCTGTGGTAGGAGCCAATGCTCAATCCTTTTTAAGTTTTAAGAAAAGCTTTTATAAACTCTCTTTTTCCTTGTAGTATTCCCATAGCCTTTAAATCAAGACACGACCAGCTCATGCAAACTCAGCACGGAAAGACCCCGACCGAAGTGGGATTAGAACCGAGAACCCTTTAGCTCTGATGCGACAGTGCTAATTTCTGCACCACCATGCTGCTTTTTACACTTTAAAGTGGTGTTATTTTTATGGTTGCCAGGTTCTGTGCTAGTGCATGGCTACACCGTTAACGTCCTTGCAGCAAGTGAGATGTCATGTGCAGTGGAGAGCGGGGCACCGTAGCGGGTGCTGATGGAAGGGAGATCTGCTGACCAAACAAGCCACATGCCCTGTTTCAAGGACACATTACAGAGTCTGCGCTACTCTGTGCACCACATTCTTGTGCCCAGCAAGGCTTTTGTTCTGCCTCCATCAACTTTCTGGTGTAAATTCTCTTCTGCCCAGTGCCCACCCACCTGTGTGTGTGTGTGTGTCTTAGATTGAGCATCCTATCTGTGACCATCTGGTTGGAGTCGGGGGCTCACACGCCAACACCATAGCTCAATCTAGACTATCTGTGAAACACATAGGCCTCTGTAGATCAGTCTAAATGCTGTGAATTACAGACACAATATATATGACAGATAAAGAGTTGGATCCAAGGGCATGTTCTCTATTATTTATGTATGCTGCATTAGTACAGTAAGCTCACAACATTTGTACTGCAGTGTTTTCAAGGTACAGAGTGATGTGCTCACAGAGGGGGCTGCAGGGCTGAGGTCACTGAGCTGTGCAGGGATCTGTTCCAAGCATTTTATTATTCACAGCCCAAGGTGAAAATTCATCAATATTCCTTCATTGTATTTCTTTCTTTCTGCTCAATTCTCTGTTTTATTTAATCTTTCTTTATGCTTAATATTTGACTTGATGAAGACTTGAATAAAATACAGCATAAGTAGAAGACTTGTGTCTAAAAGAGAGTTGGACAATGAGCACAATAAAACATGCGTAGAGCACATTTCGCGTATGAAGTGACTGCATCTGCCCTCATCTCTCTCTCAACAATCAGCTATTGTTCTAGCAACCTACCTACTGCAGCTTTGGGGAGACTGTTTGGCAGAGGTGTTCTAAAATGTGTGATGATTATTCATTCCAGAAAGGTGGTGTAATGATGTACTAGTTAGTGGAATAAACACTTATTAGCTTCTCTTGACCCTCTTCAGCCGGGAGCAAGCAGAGGTCAGCCTGTGCGATGTGACAGGTCAGGGTAGTTCACTGAAGTTAGCTGTAACAGCAGCTGTTCAACAAGGTCTACTGTTAAGAGGTCCTGATGGTGAACTCTGCTGAAAAAGCTAATGTCGTAATTCTGCTTTACTTAGAATTGATAGGGTAAACCAGAAAATTTGAATGATACCAGTAACCATGCTGTGACTGTAGTCTGACATCACTAGAACAAGTTATTTCGAAACTTACAGCAATGAAACCCGAAGAGATGTGTGAGAAGACAATAAACAGGTTTTGAGTTTTTTGTTGGTTCAATCAATGTCGAGGCCTGCTCAGGTGTAACTTCCACATCAGAGACCGACAGCGTGCTTTGTAGCAGCAGCGGCTGCATTGTGAGCCGTCCTGGTGGAAAACAAACAGTCAGAAAATGTCTGGAATGTGCCGTGACCTATCAACTTAACCGTGAGGAGAGGGGTTTCCAAATCCCCAACACTGCTGGAGGGCACGACTACACACAACAAACACGCAGATAGCATAGCAGGTTGTCCCGGGCTTATAAGAGAACAAGGCCAAGTTTCCCTTCGCCCCCCTCCTCCACCTCATTCCCTTAGGTGTCCCAGTAGAATACGGGAGGGAAGGAACAGAGCAAAACTTTTTTTTTATGGGGTTAAAGCCAGGCTTTTTTTTAGATATTAACTTAACTTGGCAGACTTGGCTCACATTCCAGAAAATATGTTTTCAGCCTGTGTGCTATGACAGCGAACAGACGGTTTAAGATGAGCTCTGCTGCTGTTGTTCCCCAGAGACTTTCCCCAGTGAGCTATTCAGGAGATACCTGGATTGCTAGAAAGAAAGCAGTGACACAAAGAAGGGGCAAGTTAAGACTGTGTAAAGCTCCCGAGGCATAATTGACAAATTGTGGAGACACTTTTAGCATTTAACAACCAAGAACTTAATGTCTGTTAGAGAGAAGTTGTAAAATAATGCCAGTAATGTTTGGTGCTATACTTTTAAGACCTACTTCTCATTTCATCCGACTTTCCTTTATTTCTGAAGTTTTATTTACAGTGTTTTGAAGAGGTCTTTAGTTCAAACTTAGTCACAGGTTCTTACCAAGCAAATCCCTCATGGCACATGTGAAGCCTTTTATTCTTATATTCTTATATTCTTTTTATCCCCCTGTAGACACGAAAAGATTACTAACACCATGTCTTCAGTTTCTATTAACTTTCCATGCTTTTTAACGTAGGAGTTACTATCTAAGGAGATTGCATCCAATCTTCATACCTGAGTAATTATGTATGAATCTGGTTTCACATATGTGAGTTCAAAGTCTAAAGTAATCACTGTGATGTTTTCTCTGGCATTAGCACGAACACAGATGTTTTTACTGGAGCCTGACAGATATTTCGGTTGGCTGGTTTAATCTGCCAATTGGCCTATCACAGACATATTGGTATTGGCATATATGATGTCTGACAAGTGCTGGTAAAGTTGCTTGGGTTAATCTACAAATGTGAACATACATTAATAAATTGAAGTGAAAATCTGTGAAATTCTGATCCGTGAACAGTTTGTGGCTACTGGAAGCTTTGTTTTAAATACACCCGGTTCTCAGTGCATTGAGCAGTTTGGCTGCATGTCAACACAGACGTGGTGAATAACCTTTTTTACACAGTGTTACTTGTGGAATCCCAGGCGCTTGGGGAAGAACAATGACGCATTTCTAACTTTAAGCGGACCTGTAATCTAATATAACACACACACACACACACACACACATTGCCACACCACTTGTCACGTCTTTGTGCTCCAGCTCACAGCATTCTTGCCATAGAGGTCACAGGCCTAAGCAGCCTGTGGTTGATGTTTGTGACTGTGGTGGACTCACCCCATGATGACGTCATAGCGCAGTTGTTGAATATCAGATGTCCATTCCTCATGTCGCCTCTCTGTCGTCCCTTTTAGCTTTGCCCAAGAGGTTCATTAGCCAACCGAGTTTGAGAGCCCAACTTTCACAAACTTTAAAATTTCTACTTTAAATGAAGCGTTTCAGGGAACTAAACACACATTTGTGTTTATGTTTGTGTGTGTATTTGAGTCTTAATATCCGGATTGTTGTGTTTTGATTGTGTGTTCTGTGGTGTTGGGTTTCTGGGTGATTATTTCATCCCCCTGTATAAATCAAGTTGAAAAGTATGCATGTTGCTGGATTGTACTACAAGGAGGAACCGTTCCCACATTTTACAGCAAAGTCTGGAGGGCTTATCTTGATGAACTGCTGCATCTCTGTAGCAGTGAACTCAGATATACAGCCTGTGCTGACTGCACCCTGTCCATCATGATGAGAGAGAAACAGGGAAGTCTGAAATGCCAGTGAGTGGCAGATAGCTGCTGAGGCTCTCTTTGTGTGTCATGCCCCTGATGACACACACACTTTCCAAACTTCCTCCTGAAGCTCACCACTGCAGCCTCCAATTCTTAGTGTCATTGACAGTTGTGTGTTTGTGTGTGTGTGTGTGTGTGTGGGGGGAGTGAGATATATGACCTGAAATCAGAAAGCTAACCCATGACAGAGTTGCTGCCTGTCCCCTCTTTGTTTTGCTAATTAGATGAGTCAAACCGCATTCAATTTAACTGTCGTCATGGTCGGGCGAGGCCTATATTTAGCCTTCGGGACCAGTGCTTTGATGACCAGGTGACTCCACTTGATGCAAAGAGAGGGGACTAGTAGAGGAAGATGAGTTCCGGCACCACCGCCACGTTCGATGAAGATCAATAAGGCTAAAAGGGAAATGATTTACACAACAAAGGCTCGCTGTCAATGCAGAGAACACAGCACCAAGTGAATCCTGCAATTCCTCCTAGCTCCCAGCGTGTGCACATCTCTTTGTGCAACTGTTTTGACCATTGAATATCGTGCATTCTGAAACATTTAATTTTGTGATTATATGAATGAAATTCAAGTTGTGACCAGACCAAATGTCAAGGAAAGTAGTAATTTTCTTGACAGGCCTTTCACGTCAGCTCCAGGCTTGAAGTTTGGTCTGTTTTTCAGAGGTTAAAGTCAGTTCTTCCAAGTCAGATCTATAAAGAGTTTTATTTACACGTCTGTGTCCAAGGGGTCAACTGAAGTAGGAGAAGAGAGGAGGAGGAAGAAAGAAGGAGTGGGAGGCCTGGATTTCAGGCACACAGAAACAGCTGGAGTTTTTCAGACCTTGGGGAAATCAGCTTTTGCCAGTTGTTCATATTGTTTGATTTAAACTTCTTGTAGCAGATTTAAGTGGTTTACATTGCCACATAGACACAGAATATCTGCAACAATCACATGAAGATATTTCCTGACTCTGATCTGTTTTTGGGTTGACAACAGTTTTCCTGATGTAGTAAGATTTGAGCTTTAAAACTGTTCAAAACCAATGCTGAGAATTAAGACTATGTAATCACCAGCTTTGTATGCTTAAATAATGCATTTACTCTTCTGAAACAATCACTGTTTCACAGGATTTTCTAAAGAGCTGTTCTACTTAAACCATTAATAATTATTGTAATATCTGAATGTATTCAATTCATTGTCGCTTCCATCCTCTTTAAGAGTTGTGAAGATGAACTGTCAGCAGGGTAGTCCTCAAGGCTATAACCTCTGACCCACTGCTACTGATGCTGTATCAGGGGGAGTGTGGTATCCCCTGCAAGTCACAGAAGACAAATGATTGGCCAGGGCAGGGCTCCACAGGGCTACCATCAATCTGCACTTTCTCTTAAGGGCAAAAGGGATGGCCGCCGGCTGGTGGCTGGAGACCAATGCTGCTCCCCCCCTATTTGCCCACAGACGATCATCTGGGACTCCTGATCTGCTTTGTGTGTTTGACTTTCGGCAGGCTTTAGACACATACTGTACATGTGTATGCACATAAATACACACACACACAGAAACTCCTTCCCCCTCTTCCTCATGTCCCAGCCGGTTTGTTGAGTTTGTGGGTTTGGCCTCTGGCTTACATGTGTGTGAGGATAAGTGCAAAAGCAGACCTTGTCTGTCTCTCTCTGGAACTGACCATTTGTTCTTGTTCCCTTTTTTCTATAAGCAGTGGTGGCGGGTCGAGAGCACTGAATGCCTTACTCAGTGAAAAATGCTGTTACAAGACTTAGCCGGGACAAGGGTTTGTTTTTGTCCTGGAATCGGCTCTGCTTGTTTTTGAAGTATCAACTCTCAAGTTAAACCCCACCCAGCAATCCAACACTGGTTCCATAAATAAGGGATATTTTGTCTAGTTTAGTGGTCTGGTATTTATTAATTGTATTTTTGTAGATGTTTATTTTAAAACAATGGTGTTAAAGAAGTTCATGCATTCCTGCAGTGAGTGCATGACAGACCTTTGGCTAGATCCTCAAGAATGACCACTGATTCCTGAGGTTTGAATTTGGACAATTTACTTCACCACACACTTTTAGTTTTCTGCATGAGAACAGTTCACACTGTGTCAGGATGTTATAAAGAATAAACTTTGTACCTCTCTTTCGCCAAGCAGGTTGAAAATGATGCTATGAATCATTTGCACAGAGTTGACCCAGGTGTGTTTATATGAAACTTCAGATAATGAAATCCCAAGACTTGGAACTTAGAACTCTTTAATTTCCCTTGCATGGCAGCTTCTTTACCACATTAGCTAATAGAGGGCAGATAAGACTGCACTGTTGTTGGCAGACAGTATCAGCTGGCTAATGTTACTCAGCAAAAGCCACGTGAACAATATCACCACAGCTGACTCTCCATCTTATCTTCCACATGTCCTGGAAAGAACTGCGAGCAGCCCAACTGCTGCCTGATCCGAGGGCTGGCCTCGACTTTGAGTTGTGGGCTTATGTGGAATGCAGGGCTGGAAAAAAGGGATGGGTTTTGTTGAGACATTTCTGAACAACCACGTTATTCAGTTGTTTTCCCCCATGTGTGGGGAAGCAGTGAGAGCTGGCAGACTAGCCCCGGGAAGCTGGTGAAATGGCCTGCAGGCTCTTTTGTTTGACAGACGTGAGGAGACAAGTTCCTGTTGTTGCCTCTATTCGGTCTGTTTGTTTGTTTGAACGATACAATGCAGAGCACCTATCATGTGGGATTGTTTATCTGCGTAATGTAAATGAGAGATGTCTCTGAAGGCACAACCCAAACCTTTGAAATAGTTTGTCAGAATAAAGGTTTCCTTACAGTTTAGCTTCAGGAGATGCTTCTCTGAGCTGCTCACTTCTTTACTTTCTCTCCGTCTCTGACTCTCAATCTCAAATGAGCATGACGCTATAGCATTGCATTACCTCAGGCTGGACTCTACTGTATTTTTTCTGAGTTTGTTTTATTTTTTTGTCTGCGTGTCAGATTCTGCACTGAGAGGCTCATGCAGGGAGGTTTTACCGTTCACAATAACTCTTGAGGTTTCAGTGAGGGAGGATATTGATTGAGGACCAAAGAGAAAGCCCAAATGAGGGAGACTCAGGAGTAATGGGAGGCAGGAGGATATTGGGAGCTGCTGAGTGACAGAGTGATAAAGTACATACAGAAGAAAGGATGAGAATCTGAAAGTTTGAATAAGAGGAAAAAAAACATGCTGCAAGATGTTTTTATGAGAGAGACAATATCAATTTGTCTCCTGCCAGAGATTTTGTAGCATTTATCATGAAGTACAATGGTTTTATGTCTATTCGTGAACATGATGTCTCAAAAACATCTAATTTGGTACAAAGTCTCACTTTGAATCAAGGATGAACTGATTTGATTTTGGTGATCAAAGGTCAAAATCACAAAACACATCTTTGCATTGTGAACACAATATCTCAGGAAAAACTCCAGGGAATTCTTTCAAATTTGGTACTAACAGTCACTCAGATTTATGGATGAATTGATTGGAATTTAGTATTCAAAGTCACTGTGACCTTACAAATCACTTTTTGGGTCTTGAATAATTTGCTTTGTGTATGTGTTCACTTCAACTGAATGTGAATATGACTCATAGGTTCACATGCCCTAGATCGAGCTGAAAGAAAAGCCAAGTCCTCTGGTGTCTCACAAGACTGGGTGATCCGTGAGAAAAAGGGGTTGACTTCTTTGTGAAAATATAATTGTAGTTCATCATTTACTGTACATTATGTATGAACACACAAAGAGGTGTTAGTTTTACAGACCAGATCATCAGGTTATGTCAGTGTCTCATTTTCCCCTCAGGTACAGTATGTGCCGTTGAATGAAGATGGGAAAGATGATGGTATCAAAGCAATGCTGAGAAGGCTGAATAAAATCTCTCAGCTGGGTGGTTGAATTACAACGGCCAGCAGGCATTTACAGTTGGGTTGTAGATGCAAGTTTCATTTGAGATATCGAGGTAGGATGTTTTAACACTGACATCATTAACTGACTCAAATGTTAAACTGATACTCTGGCCTCAAAGCTTACATGAAGTAGATCATGTCTACACCAGGGGTTCAAATGTTCTGACAGAGAGACTGAAACTGCGGTAACAAAGTCTGAATATGACAATACAGGACAACAGACCTGCTACACCCCAGTACTTTGCCACAGCTGCAGGTGCACGAATGATGTATGAACCAAACTGTGATCAAAATATCAAGGTCTGAACCAAACCGAGGATTTGTAGGATTGATACATCCCCAGATGACATAAACAAAAAAACGAACATCATACATTTTTAACAAGCATACAGTATATTTAAGGGGGAAAAGGATGTTGTTTTACATCACACAGAACAACGTAATCCAATACCTACAGCAGTAAAAATATGAAAAGGGCCAACATCTGTCTGTTTCAGCTTAGCAGGAGATTGATTCATCAATCACATCATATTCTCGCTATGCTCAGTAATCAATCAGAGCAGCATATCGCTATTTGGGGCAAAAAAATAAAGCCTTCAGTACTTTTGCAACTTTCGAGACCAAGAGCCATATCAATAATAATTAAAGAAAAAAACGTTACCGCACCATTCAAGCTATCTGTGAGCTTCCTGTCTCATGATAAGGCCCTTTATAAATGGCTTCCTCCAACCGTTTGGATGTGCTACTGATCAGTCAAGCATCTTGAAGCTGGAACAATCATTCTTCCTTGTAAAAAGCTGTTTTTCTTCCTCTGATCACCTCAACCACGCTGCTTATAAGCTTTCTCGACCTAACGCGAGTGAGTGTGTATATGTTTGCGTGAACATATATATGTGCTCGCTCAGGCAATATTATGTTTCTCCTCTGATTTCAGATTGGAATGTGTGTTGCAATGTATTTCCCTTTGCAAGTAAACCACAGTCATGGGTCAGCAATCGCTTCAGTCAGTCACACACTTCCTATATCCCTCTCTCTCTCTCTCTCTCTGTCTCTCTCTCTCTCTCTCTCTCTCTCTCTCTCTCTCTCTCGCTCGCTCTCGCTCTCGCTCTCTCTCTCCACCCCCCATCATCCTCCACAGAATCATTGCCCTCCTGTCCTCGTTCTTTTTTCGTGCTTTTTTTTGTCTTTACAATTGATTAAATCAAACAAAAGTTGTGGCATTTACAATAACCATTTGTTGCTGTGTCTTTAAGACACCCCTCCTGATAAAGCCGGTCCACTCTGTTGTGATTGGTTAACAGTGTCCAGAGAGGAAATGTCAGCGTTGGCTCCAACCTGCTTTTATTAGGCTTTGACTAGTTGCTAGGTGTGCATCATGCAAATGTGAAATATAGCCCGTGATGAGTCATTTCAGGACCAGTGCTCTCTGTCATGGAAAGGTGCCTCCATTGCAGCGGACTCTGGGCTTTTTAACTTTGCAGACCGGCATAAAAAAAATCTATAACACACAGGAGAGAAGTAAAATTAAACATAATCTCCTTTAACTCCTTTAAACTTGATTCATGGTGTTGCAAGCGTCTTACTGCTTTCACAGTTATGTGCAGTATGAGTACTCATCTGTTCCAGCACAAACACACTGGCTGTCATATAGTGTTTAGTCAACCAAAGGAACAGTCCTGAGGCCCAAACAAAACACACAAGTTTCACCCTAAAATGAAATCCCACCTCTTGAAATGCTCGTTGTCTGGGTTTGTGAGTAAAGCACATTATTAAATCATTTTTTTTTAACTCTGAGATTCAGTACCTACCACTCGCCTTTCAGCTACGGTAGTGAAATTAACTCAGGCTTTGCTGGAATTGAATTTTTCTTACAACATATATTTGGATGGATGGATCTGCAGGAAAGGTCTTTTCGGATGAGGGGTTTGCTGTGAGGTAACCAGTGTAAACAATGTTATCAGGCAGACCCCAGGAGGAAGTTTCTGTCATCAGCCGAGGGATCAAACCCCTGCTCCCGTCACGCTGGTATTTCCCATCGCTGTACCCTGTTCCCTTTTCCCTTTTGTGAAAGCCGGATATTAGAGAGGTCATGCACTAATGAGCTTGTGTATTTTTTACTTTACACTCACTATTTCTATGAAATCACCATGCGAAAGCAGAGCATGAAATCAAACTAGAATTTTGTTTTAATCTTTACACCCCCAGGAACTTCTAAACACTTTCAGCCACTTGTTACATAACCTCCGACCTTTTGAGTCAGCTATAATTCAGGTGTTAACTCTGTAGCTGACCCTCTATCCACATGCTTAGGTCATATACGTGACACTTGCAGAGCTGCAGGGCCTTTTAGCCTCAGCCAGTGCCCATCAGCTTCAAAAGAGACTATTGGTCCGAGCTTGACCTTTTTCATCCAGCATACCCAATTATACCTCCGAGCTGCATTAATCTTAGGCTCGAGCTGGAAAGGTAAAGGCCATTATAGTCACAGATGAGCCGTGGCAGCTTTGCAGTCCCACCAAATCAGGCAGAGGTCACTGAGGTCACACCTGGCCGGCAGCCTGGCTGTAATGTATCAGCTGAAACGGAGGGAAGCAGCTCGGCATTAGTCTGATTGAATTGTGGGAGAAAGACAAATGGTTTCATTAGCATCAAGACCATAAAACTGTTGCTGTATCCTCCACTTTAGAGAGCAAGAGAGGACTTACAGTCTCTCCTTCTATCTCTCCTGAGTTTCTTTTTTCATGAGTCACGTACTGTGGCCTAGCTCAAACAAAAGAAAGTTTCCATTTTCTCACTTGCAGCTTGAGGAGGTTGAAATGGAGGTTGGCTTTCTTAAAGATTAGACAAAGCTATAACTCCCTTCAGGACAGTCATGGACACAGGCCCTAATTTTCTGAAGCTCATCTCAGAAAGAAGTGATGGATAGACATGAAGACGGCTGGAAAGAAGAGAAATTACATGAGGACAAGCCGAGAGAAAGAAAGGACAGAATGGGGAGACAGAGAAAAAGAGCCCACTGCTCCTCTATTGTTAGAAGTTACACATAGCGGATCTGTAGCCTTCGTTTACACTGATGTCATCTGAAATATCTGTGACCTCAACCAGCATCGTGCTAAGCAGCAAACGTTATGGAGTCCGGTGTTTTTTTTCTGTGTGGAACCTTTCTCACCATACATGGTCACAGTAAATTATTTATAGACAACAGATAATGAAAGAACGAAGGAACAGAAAATCTTTCTGTGTGCAGTTAATACCAGACCCGCTGAGGTCAGAAAATATATTTAAGTTTTAGGGAACTTAAATGTGAAAGGATACGATATGACCGTGAAAAACAAAGTGTACAGTGTAGAACCAAGTACAGACATCTTTGTTTAATTCATGAAGGAATTTTTGTGTGAAACCATAGACTGTATATAAAGTTGGACAACATGTCCCCACTTCCTGCCACTATCTATAAAATGAATTTCAGCTGAACTACCTATAAGGTGGTGGCAACAGTGGTAAACAATAAACAACAACTCCCATGATCCCACTCTGTTTCATGACATCATCAAACCAGGTCTTTTGTGATTGAGAGATTCCTACTGGCAGAAGATACATATTATATGTTCAAATCGTTTTCTACATTAAATTGATTTAGTTGGCCACGTCGGCTATAGATGATACTACTTTGTTTCCTTGAAAAAGCATTAAACTCCACCCTCTGTGATATGATCAGAAGCTCCAGAAAAGCAACAAAAACTGATTGGTGCTTAGGGTTGAATAATTTGTAATTTAGATTTAATGGCAGTTTTCAACCCAGGTTTCCAACCATGCAGTGCTTTTAATCTGAAATTCTAACGCCTGCTGGCAAACACAAACAGCACTGTCTGTGTTTTGTGTTGTAAACAAATGTCGTCAGCGGCAGTTAATTTGTTTTGGGTTTGCCAGTGTCTCGCCAGTCTTTTGTCCTGGTGTGTGAATGTGTGTGTGTGTGTCTCTGTGTGTGTGTGTGTGTGTGTGTGTTTGAAAGGGGGAGGGTATAGACTATGCTAGTAAGAAGTGGCACACTGGCCATGACTTCTGTCGTATGTTTCCCGATGGAGGCCTGCACACAAACACACACTAATTCTTGTTCTTCCGACTTTGTGAGGACACTCATTGGGATAATAAATTCCCTGGCCCCCCAATCACAATTCAATGCCTAACCCTAATTCCATCCCTTACCCTAAAAGCAAGTCTAATCCGTCAACCCCCCTCGAACCCCTGGCCAAGATGTCCTCATTTCCCCAAAATGTCCTCACTCAGTGTATTTGTATCTAGTTTATTGTACTGTTTATTGTTTAGCTCTTTCTCTTATTAATTTCAATTCTCTCCTCTCCCACCCTCCTGCAAACTTCTCTAAACCCTCTATTTTCCTTTTAAACTTTTTGTGTCCACACTTCGCCTGTGTCTCTTCCTTCCGCCCTTTTAGATACCCCTCTGTCTTCCTGCCTCTTGTCGGCCTCACTCTCTGTCCTATTCAAATCGAACTTCCCGTTGTGCTTTATTTAAATTTAAAAGCAAAAGCACTGCAGTTTTTTTGGGACCTATACCAGACTTGGCGGTTATCGCTGCATCACCAGCTCATTGGTCCTTATAAGGAGATGATTCAAAGAGTGCTGGCCACCTCAGAGAGATGTTTGGCTGATGATTTATTGCGATGCCTCCTCCTTTGTCTCATCTCTGGGGGTTTGATTTGGCCAGCACATGCAGCACCTCCATGACCTGAGTCAGCATCTGTGTTTATGTACCGCTGTCGGGTTGTGTTAAGATCACAGGCTGACTATTAAATGCTTGTCATGTTGGAACTATGTGGAGAAATGGGAAATGTAGTTCCATTTGAAAAAATAACAACCTGGACAGTCGGATGAAATGATCAAGTCTGTCAGTGAAGCTGCTGGACTGTGTCCTGTGTCAGAGAGCACGTGTTAACATGAATAATCCTTCCAGCACAATGGATCTGTGTTATCCGTGTCACTCATTAGACCTGGACAGTGTAGGGGAGAGGAGATAATACCAGCTGAGTGGCAACAACTCAGGTTTTAATAGGGATCTTTGTGCGGTAAGCCGCTCACTATTTAGGTTATGTCTACATATCATGAAAATCTGGGTGGATTAGGAATTTGGAGAAAATTGTTATATGTCAATTTTACAGTTTGGCTGTGTGCACTCATGTCTGTTTATAGAGCATATGTCGTGTGAGAGCAGGAGAATAAGTGCTTGCTCGTGTGGGTCCCTATGGATATTTGGCTATATGCGTGTGGCATAGTGCTTGTTTGCACTTGTTTTTTTTGCCCTCCAACACAGAAGCAACGATGGCATGACGCGTGTCGGAGGCATTGTAGCGGAGCGAGCCGTGAGCATTGATTGGACAGATAGGTGACTGTAAACTCACTCAGCTGGTTCCACTCTCTGCTCGCGGTGGAGATATGAGGACTCCGGCACAAACTCACAACCGGGTTCACGGGTTCGCAAAAACAAACACAACATGATATCAGGAGTCAACGGATGGCAGTTAGGTGGGGGTTTGAAAAAAATGTCATCCCCCCAATACACAGACACAGATATAGTATTTTATGTAGATAAGCACAGTAATCTACAGTATATAACATTACATTAGGATCAGTTCAGTGTTTCTTGGAAGGAAATACAAGTGTGAAACAAAGGATTAGGCTCTATTACAGATGTGTGTGTGCTGTGTGGCACATTCTTGGTGCGTGCGTGTCTGTCTGAGGGTCCTGCCACCTCACATTCTGCCTCTACAATCTCTGTGTTAAATGAAGGTGTCGCCTGGTAAACAACATGTGCAAACGGGCAAGTGGATTTACCTGTGTGTACATGTGCATTAACTGGTCTGTTTGCATTTTCCGCTGTGTGCTGAGTCTGCACTAAGACATTTGAGAAGGTGCAGAGTCAGTGTGTGTGCACGAGCGTGAGGCATCGTCAGTGTGGCTGGTAGCAGGTGGAGAAGATACTTTGCTCCAAGCATTTGCTCCAACCAGGACTTTGTTTTGCCGTAATTTGTTTTTAGAGTAGATAATAATAGAGCAATTGGATCTTGCCAAGTTTAGAAAGCGTCCATTCAAAGGACCTGCTTTAGTCGAAAATAGCACAAATGTAAATACTGATGCCAGATGTGCGAGATGCTAAATAAATAACATTGCTTCCCCTACTAGGTTATTTGTTTTTTCCCGTAAACTATCATTATTTATAATAAGTTATTGCTAATATCATTACAAGTGGGTGGAACCACAATTACAATAAAAAAAAGTGAGTTATTGTTCATGTTACATGAGCAGTAACCAAATTAAGGTTTGCTATAATGTAAAAGAATAAATATATATTCAGAAAATTTTAACTTCCTGCTTATTATATGATTGAATAATTTATATATATATATTTAAAGACAAATTGCGATGGAGAGAAAGTGAACTAAACAGGCAAGTCTTGCCTATAACAACAGGCAACAACTAAAACATACAGTATACCCTTTCCAGTACATCCTTTCTGCTCCTCAGTATTAAGAGACCGAGGTCATGTGACTAGAAGAAGAAGAAGAAGAGAAAGAGATGCACAATACAGGGAGACTCGGCAAAGAGGTAATGGAGGGTTAAAAATAGGCTTCCAGGGAGAAGGAGGGAGTGAGTGAAGGTAATAGAGTTGTTTGTTTTCCACGACAGCCCGTGAGAGGGGATTGCCCCCGTGGGAAAAGACTCCCATATCATCAAAGAGCAGACAGATACTGTACGACTACCACTTTGTCATATTGGTTCTCCACCTCTCTTATCTTGAACTGTTTTTCTTTCTCACTTTTTCCTGATGTTGTCTTTCATCATCATCAGTGATCTGTGAGTGATCTGATACAGATCAATGCCATCCGCTGGTGTGCTATTTATAGAAAATATTTGCATTATTCTATTCTATTCGTCTTTCCTTTTCATGACATGTTTTTCTTGCCCTCTCCCTTTTTTCTCCTCCTCCGTTGACCCTGAGTCGATCAGGGTCACTTGACCTCCCTTCACCCCTTCAGATTATTTGCCATTATCCTCACACTCCATTAAACTTTCATGAACGGTTGAGATGGCCCAGAAGTCAGGGGCCCAGCTGTTTCATCTGTAGTCTAATCTACAGATCCTCATTATCCTGGTGCTCAGCCTCAGGTCACAAAACGAGTACGTTCCCTAACCTGAACACACACCAACACACACACGCATATACAGAAAGACAAACAATCTCCGATATCATATTGCTTCCACCTAAATGTTAGTTCTTTGAATAGACATAATCTACATGTGTGCAATACTACCCATGAGCACACACATAACCCCTGAGGTGGATGTAATGGGTATAACAGTGCTTGAAGGGACTGCAGTATTGAGCCAGGTTGCTGTCAGTAGATGCTTCATCTTGTTTGCTCTGCTTATTTTAACTGTTTGCACAGAGGGTGGACATGCTTCTCTGGATGTGTGTCATGCCGCCAGGTTTCGGGTTGACAATGGACTGAGTCAGCTGTGATGCACAGTTCAGGTGTAACAATGCCATTTGGGGATTTCATTGGCCTGAGGCACATGGCCCAACAATAACTTTAAAGATATAATTTGTACAATTTTACATTAAAATGTCTAAAAACAACTAGACCGATGTGGACATTATCCAAAAAACCACACTGCTGAAAACTTTAATACATTTATTAATTATATTAATAGATTATGAAGAAGTGGCAGCACTTAGCTGACATGGTGCTTTTAATACTGAACTATTCAAAAGCTTAGTTTTGAGGGGAAAATAAAGAAAGAGAGATAAAGGAAGTTCGGAGAGAAGCACAGCTTTCATTTATTTTCTTCCCTTCCTGTGAGAGTTTTACTATGCAGACAAACACATACGCCTGTCTCGCTCTGCAAGCCTCGTGAAACGAGGGTCTGACTGGGAGAAGCCGGGCTGTCGTGACTCTGCTCTCTTTAAATCAATCTCAGAGACGGCTCTTCTTGCTTCCTTCCCTCTTCCATTTCTTTCTTCTCTCACCTGTTTGTCCAGTGAAACTAGTTCCTCTGTGGTTTTTTTGGCCTGCAGCATTTTGACCTTTCTCTCTGTGCGTAGAGAAAAACTGACTGTAGACATCATGTCATATGACTCGTCAACGCAAAACCAAAACCAAAACTGCAGCAGACGTCTAAGGTGCAGAGGGCAAAACATGTCCTCAAAACCTTAAATATGATATTTCAAGGAAATGTGAAAAACTCAAGTGAAATGTGTTAACAGGACCTACTGGAAACTTTATTTACCTTCAGTTAAGAGAGCAGTGGGTTTAATAGTGTGTTGTAGTAACACAATGAAAGATTTCTCGGCCGTATACCACTCAGTTTTTAATCTCTCTGATGGAGTGCAGTGATGTATGCCCTTTCTTGCCGGCTATCAGCTATCAGCTGTGGTGGGTAGATTAAAGGATGGCTGGGATATTTTGAGCCCAAAAAAAAGAGGCCCACATTTCCAGGGGCTATTGTGTAGACGTGAATCAATAGACAGCGGTAAATAGAGTCGGCTGACATGACATATGTTGTGGCCGAGAGCCTGCCATTGATGATTTACTCTGCTCCCTGATGAGTCGTGAAACTGCTCAATTCATCAGTAAGGATCAGGTGTTTGGTCTGATGATTTTTTGCATGTTGCTGTCCGCACATGTGCCTGCGTTAAATGCCTGTATCCAATATGGTCCCATCTGTGCAACAACCCCCTGCTTAGGCGACACAACGTCTCACCATATGAAGTGCAGCCCTTTTCTCTACTTGTCTGTGTGTGTATATTTTAGTGTGCTTGTGTGTGTGTGTGTGTGTGTGTGTGTGTGTGTGTCCAAAGGTCTCCACCGGGAGTTCCTTCCTGGTTACTTGCAAACCTGTGCGTGTGTGCTCCCTCCCTCCCAGTATCTGCGCACATTCCTCTCGTCACTGTGCTCGACACCAACAGGAAGGAGAGAGGAAACAAAGAGCCCACTTCCTGTACATGCAGCCAATATTCTACACAATGGAGCAGGAAGTGTCTGGCAACCATAAGAGAGGCCGTGGAGTGTGAAGGAAAGATAAAGCGGTCGGGTCTCTCTCTTTTTCTTGCCGTCTTCCTCCACTGCTTGTCTGGTTTATTCCATCACCCTATGTGTCTGGTCTCGACCTGCGTTTGTTTCGAGTTCTCGGTAAACAACATCCTATTTCTCCTTGAGGTTATTTTCTGATCTTAAGAGAGAGGAGGACAGAGAGGCAAATTTTCTTCCCTCAAACGAATCTGTATGTTTTGGAGTTCAGTGATGCCGATGGGAAAAAGAGAAACTGTGATTGCTTGGTCTAGATTCTCTTAATTCGGTCGTACGCAAGTGAAAGTTGAACAATCAGTCTTTTTCAGCACATTCCCTCTGTGTGCTGGATGACCCCGGTGGAGCCCTGCTGCTGTCACCATGGTGACCCTTGCTTGGGACGGACAATGCTGGACACCAGGGGACTCTGGACTAATGCTGCAGATGCTGGAAGCCTTGCTTTAAATCACCAGCGCTGGCCAGACTGAATCAGCCTTAAGATGCTCACATGCTGACAAAGTCTGCAACAGCAAAGAGAAAAATAGCCTTAATTCAGACAGCCAAACAACTAAATGGCTGTAAGGACATCAAAGAAAAAGTGTGTTTAGCCTTTTTTCTGCCACTGTTTCCACGTTTTGTGGCATTCAAAAGATAAAACGTGTAGCCCAGAGAAAAAACTAAAATGGAGACTGAGAGAAGACCACTATCTCACATCATGATTCATCACCTTTCCCTTTCCTCTACCCGTCCAGCCTGCAGAAATTATGGCTCCAACCCTCCCCTGGCCGTACCTCAGGGAGGCAGGTCTTTGCTCGGCTCCCAACTTCAAAGCACATGCCCCCTGCTCTTTTTCCCCCATCTACCTTCTCAATTCCCCTCTTCCTTTATTTGTATTCTCTCTCTATCTCTTCTTTGCATTGTTCAATCAATATCTTTTCCCCCTCTCTGCTCCTGTTCTCGCTCTTTCTTTGTCTTCCTCTATCTCTCAGCACCTCTTCCCTTTACTGATCACTCCCTCCCTTTTTTTTTCACCCTCATCTCTCTTCAGTGAATCCTACTAGTCCGGAGACATCAAAGCCATGTCTCCGCCTCGTGTAGCAGTCGTTTACCCAGGCAGGCGCCTGCAGACAGCGAGCACGTTTCATGCCAAGGCCAGGTTCCCTCAGGGGAAGAGTAGCGTGGAAACACATGGCACCTTATCTGGCAACGAGAGTGTGAAAAAAAAAGTAAAGGTCCATATAAGGAATTGTGTCAAACTTGGTGGAATGTATAGAAAAATGGCGGTGAAACACGAGGCATTGTTTTCCTACACGCTAAGAGGACAAAGAGAAGCTCTCCCTGAGAACTAACAACGAGGCTGTCATCTATTTTAACAAAGCTTACTTTTTTCAGTTTTTAGTTTCTATCTTTACAACTCTTTCCTGGAAACAGCATGAAGGACAAAATATAGCCACTGAACTTTGTACCACATAATATCTCCCTTCAGTTGGGATTGTATTGCAGACTTAACCATGGGTCTTTACAAAAGACATCCCTCTATTATCAAATTTCCTTTTCTGCAGCTTTCTCCTCTATAGCATGAACCACAAAGATGAACTCTTTGACTTCCATTCCTTTGTGGTCGAGCCCAAAATACAGACACGTCTCTATTTCGATCCAGAGATGAAGCCAAAATATCTCAGATGCAAATGCTTCCATCTTTCACTAGTGACGTCATTTGGACAAAGAGTGTGCAGCATAACTAGGTATTTTTTTATTGTTTTGATCAAGGGACCAAGTAGCTGAAGTTACTATTGTATGTTTAACAGAAATATGAACACTTGTGCAATAGCATGATATGAGCGATCTGAAATGACACATCCATCTTTTAGTCAAATGTATTCAACATGTTGACTCTTTAGTTTGGTCCATGTCTAATCTGTTAACATTGAGGAGGCCATCATCTTGTCCATCTTTATACACAGTGTATGGCTTTCTGGATAGGCACACACCGTTTGTCCTCAGATATTTTTGTCCATTATTATTTGTAGTGGGTTGTGTTGTTGGTGACTCACAAGTGACGGAGGCCAATGTTCCTGTCAGGTCAGGGCT
This sequence comes from Pseudopleuronectes americanus, assembly GCA_038501795.1. NCBI lineage: Eukaryota > Metazoa > Chordata > Actinopteri > Pleuronectiformes > Pleuronectidae > Pseudopleuronectes > Pseudopleuronectes americanus. The sequence goes on along the minus strand of CM076727.1, from coordinate 14,055,180 downwards.
GTAAAAACTGCACTCTGCTCTACTAAAACAATTCAGTCTGCGGAGATAACGCTGCACAACCAATACACACACACGCACAATTATAGCAAACACCAAATTATGCAGAGCAATCCGCACACGTGCTCATTAAACTGAGGTTGACCTACACTCACACGCCCCTGCCCTTTTGTCGCTGATCAGTCATTGATGACCTTCAGTGCTACACCGATCAGCTCATCCTGAAGGGAGCTGTGCACTTACATTAACATGGTAAAAGCCTTTGGGGAGAAGTCACGGACGAGCACCGCTGTCACGTAGGTACATTAAAGATCAGACATCTGTCCCTCACACTTGACTCCCTCTTCAAACCTCTACCACCCCCTCATGTCTCTGCATTTCCTCACATCTGCATTCTCAGCACTCTACTTGCGCATAAAAGGACATGGCTCATTTCGAGGGAAGCACTTTACTGCCTTTGAGATCAGTAGCTGCTCCTGTGTTCAAAGCTGTATTAATATCACAATCAGTGCTGGGCTCAGTTTGACAACATTTAGACACGGATCCAAATAAAAAATGGACAGTTAACAAGCCTAGAATACTGTTATATTGTCATGTATTAGTCTGCAGAACGTTAAAAAGAAACTAGAACATTTTGAACAAATGCAATAAAACTCTTAGAAATGTCAGGTTATCAACACAGATATTTGTTTTTATAAACTAATTCAGTAACAAAGATTCCTAACATTTAACATTTTTACAGTAACACATGTAGAGGCGTGTTCAACTTCAACAGAGGAACATGCTCTCTGCCTGCAGCAGATCACCCACAGATTAATAGATTATATCTCTATAAATAATAGAGATTATCATTTCAGCACTCATTGTGCGGCCCAGCTGTAAACACACTGGTGTAAACATAATCCCTTGCGGACAGATGACGGCAGCTACTTGCCTGAGCGGGTCAAGAGTCTGTTGTTTTGTGTAAGTGTTGCTCTTTGCTTGTGTTGTTCAAGTAGCTTTTGTTATAGCTTGGCCTTTGCGGGAGAGAGCTGATCACACAGAGCTCGGCCTCATTAAAAGATCACAGATCACACTCATTAGAAAACACCCGCAACTACTGTGATAGATATGCACACTGCACAGGCTAAGTGCTGCCACTTCTTCACAGACACACAATCATCATAAGGACGAGGTTTACTTATATGATGTGAATACAGCTAAGTTTGTCATTTGACATTTGGCAGTGTCTGGTTCTGACTGCAAGCTGCTGGTCCTCAGATACACCAAATCCCACATGGTTCTTAAAGAGCTCAGGAATAAAATTATGCTGTTAATAGTCTGAAATAGTGGTGTAATGGGAGGTTATTCATAGCAGAGCTGCCAAAACTACACTGCAGTAATTGAAAAATGATTCCTCACTTAAATAAAAGAGACTTTTGGAAAAATAACCAAATCATTAAGGCTGAAGAGGAGATGGAGAGAAGAAGAGGAGGAGGAGGATGAAGAGACCAGATTAGATGAGCTGAAGAATAAGAGGACACAGTTAGACAAGTGATGTCAGGAGAGTCTTTAGGCTCTCTAGCACCCTCTTTTGGACACATCATAGAATAGCCCACCGCCGCCGTTGAACTGTCACTGTGCTCTCTGGTGGGACGGGTGAGATGCTATCGTGTAACACGATAAGCCTGTTTGACAGGAGTGCTGTTCCCACCGTTATCCAGTTGTGTCGAGCTTCATCAGATGATCACAGTGAAATGAATGTGTCATGTGTTGATGTGATTGTGTAACTAAAGGGGCGGAGGACGCCTTATTTGGTTATTATATAAATATGTATATAATAACAATATGTGTAAATGTGTGCTTTTGCATTTGTATGTTACTGTGTGTGTGAATGTGTGTGTGCGTGTGTGGTCGCAGTTGCAGTTGCTTTGCCACTGACTAATAGACTCATTATAAGAGGAGCTCGGCACATGTGCTCCAGCTGGACTGCCTCGTGCTGCCTCTACTCTTCCTAATGTACTGATCACTGTACAATGTGTGCTTGCCTGCGCGCGCATGTGTGGGTTGAGTGGCTGTCTGTATATTTAAGTCTAAATGTTTCCAATTGAAGTATGTGTGTGGCACGTGAACGAGTTAATCGCAGCAGGAAAACTAGTCTGGTAATGTCTGTGTGTGGTGGATCTCAGAGGAGAGAGACGCACATGCACACACACACTTTCCTAAGTTGGTCCGAGTTATAATCGTAAAAATAAGCAAGCCATAATGTAACATATCAACATAACTCAACTCTGCTCGCTGTCGGTGTCCATGTTATTTTCTCACCCCTTCTTCTTCGCTTCTCTAGTAAATATCTTGACTGAGGGCAAACAGATGTTCCAGTCAGACCCGGACTTGTTAACAGGGGCTGGGGCAGTGTTGAGCTGGAGTGTTAAATTTAAATGGATTAAGTCGAGCCTTGAGAAAGAAGTCATGGATCCTCCGACTTATATGTTAGATTCTTAATACACACACGCACACGCACGTATACAGTGTTTTACACAATTGCTTGTATAATCTGTAACAGAAGTCATGATAGAATAAAAACATTATATGAACCATATTTCCATGTGGTTCTAGGGACCAATGGTTACTTAATTTTGTTGTGACTAACCCAGTTATCTGTATTTTAGAAGACCTGGACCGTGACTTTAACTTTTGCTCTATCCAAATTTGGAAACTCCTTGGAAAATTTCAGGGAAATATTCTGCAAGTCTGCAAACTGAGTGTGAAATATGAACACCAGATGATACACACAGAGCAGGAAGGAAGAGTGCTGGAACTTTTGTGTTTGTCACACCTCGGTTTTATATTTTGTGTGTGTTTGCACGGTGCAGTCATGATGAAGAGAGGATGGGAATTGAAAAGAGGAACAGATGGCGTTTGAGAGGAGGTGAGGCTTGTGGTCGTCCTGTCCAACGCCTGTTGAGATTGGCCTGTTCTGTTTTTGTTGGAAGACAGAGATTGTGCTCACGGACCAATGACTGAATGCGTAGTTGAGTTTGAGCACATTTGTTCCATATTGTGTGTCCACCTGCTTGATCTGACGACCTGCGCTGATGCCGTGTTGATCCTCTCACCTGAATGGCCCAGCGTGACTCTCTGGGTATATTTGGAAAGAGACGCTTTCACATCGGCAGCGATGACAAGAATTCTTGGGCGTTCGGTGTGTTTTTTTGTGTGTTGAAAAGAGTAAACAGAGGCACACACAGGCTTTCATGTAATCACACACTGACTCTGGGCTTCCCTCCAAGACCCGGTCATGAATCACAGACGGAGAACAAAAGAGTGTGCCACACGGCTTGTTGGACTTGGAGCTGTGCTAGTTAGCCCTGGCCCCTGACACAGAGATATGGATGCACAAACAAACCCACTCACACAATCACACAGTTGGACACATTAGCCTGCATCTCTAATACAACTACTATTCCACACTGAGTGTATCTGTGTGTGCACCCTTTAATTGGATTGCCACGGTGGCCATGTGTAGACGTTTAGCTGTTTTGTGTGTCCATGCAAAAGGACCCAGCGTCTCCCTCCCACCCTGCTATCCCTCACCACAGCAAAGGTGTTTATGCTAGTGTGTATGCAAGGAGCTTAATGGCTAAGCCTGTGTCAGGCCAGTGAAACCACGCTCATTCATATGGTAATAACCAGGCCAAAGAAGGGGACAATAAATCTCTCCACATCCTCTGAGAGCGTACAGAGAAGTGGGCAGACTCCATGCACGGAGTTGGGAGTTTCAGATGGGACACCGTCTCACTCGTATCTCAAACCCCACGGATGCAGGGCTTCTGTCCACAAAGGCTGGAGATGTTGGAGGACATATATGCTGCTTCTGCCAAGTAGGTGAGAGCTGTAGTAGGATTTGTTCGTCATTGGGCAGTAGGCTCAAGTTATGTTTGGAATTGTTGTCACGTTGTCGACATGGTTCACTTTGGAGGTCATGAAGGTCATGACATTTTTGGCTTGTGTGTAATGAAAACAAATATATATATATATGAAACTGCTGTCACTTCCTGAATCTAGGTCGAAAACTAGCGGTGAAATCAGGGCCCCATGGCTCTGGGATGAATTGCCTGAGGAAATCAATATCAATATATGAGACATATTCTTTTAAGTCTAAAAACTAACTTTTTTTCAGAAGTGAAATACTCTGGGTGCCTTGTTACTGTTGTTCTTTTATCTATATTACTATCATTACCATGTCATTACCAATAACCATTTGTTTTCTTGTTGCACAGCACATGCAGCATGTGTGGATCGCCGGTTTGAATAGCATCTGGGTAATGGCGGTCGATTTCCCCATCGGGTAGCTCCTTCTGTGTTTAAATCAGACGGGTTAGATTGTTTGAGTGTGAGTATAGAGCTGCTCTGCCCTGAATAGAGGACGTTATAGACTGTCTTTGAATTCGATTGACTGGATTTCTAAGGAGAGGAATGTAACGTTCCACGTCATCCCATTTTGGTAACAGTGGGGTTTGATGTGTTGAAAACTTTCTCTGGGGACGCAAAATAAGAAGCAGTTTGTTCATGAAGACACTTTGGATAAAGCCCCAGTTTTAACCGGAGTCATTTATTAGCAGGTATTCGGGCACTGTTCATACTGTTGTTAACTGATCTCTGTGGTGAAACTACACCATCGGCTCGGACACTTTGGTCTAATCACAACAGGAGCACACATGGCTTCCTGCATCTCATGAGACGTTGAAGCTGTCACCAGCAGCAGAGCTGAATTACGGGCATGCCATCCAATAAGTGAACCAGCAGGGAGTACAGTGAGGTTGGCACTCCTTAGTCGAACATATAAAGTACAGTGATTGGTTAGTCCTTCAACTGTGGCTGGGGGCAGAGTGGGGCTTGTTGGCCGTGAACAGATTCTTGTGTTTTCATGGCAGTCTTCACTCAGAGGCTCCCACACTGGTCACGCCTGTCACACAGATGTCTCGCTCCACAAATCTCACACACACAGGCAACATGAAAGCACCTACACAATGACACAATCCAGTCTGAAATAATAATAAATTCTTACTGCACAGCTCCACATTTCAAAGTTTTTCCCCCAAACAGATCTAAATTAGAAAAACTGTTTGCAAGAGGCATCAGTAAATTACACTCCCTAAAAAGAGGCTTCTGCTGCTGTCCGTGGAGGTGAGATGCATGTTTACACATAATGAAACTCTGGCTCAGAGCCAGAATAGCAGCACATCGCTCAGTTACACAGAGTAGCTCAGACTGGCCTGCGTATCATGTGTCTGAATGAACTGAGATGAATATGTTTGGACTGGAGCCAGGCCAGTGTCTCTTTTTTCCCTCCACTGGTACTGCACAATATAAAGAAGCTTTAATACATTACCTCATCTGTGAATGTTATTTTCATTCAAATTGGACTTTAACCCCCATGATCCCAAGCTGCTTCACAAAGTCATCAGACTTGTCTTGATTGAGAGACCCAGAGTGGCTGAAGTTACATATTGCATGTTTAATATATCATAATTAGCATTTCCCCCCAGATATGCTCAACTTAACCTAAATCGAACCCATCTGTAAACCGTATACTAAAACTCAAACAGCCATTTAATATACTGATTAATGACCAGAAATTCCCACTCTTGAAAAACCATTCTGTAAATTCAAACTGGTCCTGATAATGATAGACATACATGGCCATGCTCCTCAAAGGTGCTCCATACTTTCACATTTCAGGCAACCAGTCATGACCTTGTGTGAGCTTTGTATATTTATGTGTTGCTCCTATGTGTAATGGCCTGATCCCTGCTGTAAGTGCTCAGCATTGGTATTTGTGCTTCTGTTGATCTGCATCTGTTTCTTTGTGAAGTCTGGTGCAACCATCACATTGTGTGTGTGTGTGTGTGTATGTGTGTGTACAGTATCAGTGTTTATTTGAGACTGTTAATTAAGCCCCCCTCCTCCCCTCTTGTCTGCTTCCCAAATCAGTGCACAGCTGCAGGGCCCCCCTGTGTAAGGCAGTGCTGCATCTAATGTCTTATTATTCACACTGTCTGTCTACTCACCAGCCATACAGAGCCTCTGGGATGAAGGGGGTGGGTTTGTGTGTGTGGCTGTGTGTGTGTGTGTGGCAGTGTGTGTGTGTGTGCACATGTGATGAGGGGGTCATGTATTAGCAAAGTGGTAATGGAGGGTTCGTTCAGTCTCCTAATTCGTTGGCACTACTTAATTAAAAGTGATGCGACAGTGTGATTGGAGCCATTGATAGATTAAGATGCCCAGGCCCTCTAGGATCGAGGCTATCTGTGTGTGTGTGTGTGTGTGTGTGTGTGTGTGTGTGTGTGTGTGTGTGTGTGTGTGTGTGTGTGTGTGTGTGTGTGTGTGTGTGTGTGTGTGTGTGTGTGTGTGTGTGGTGTGTGTGTGTGTGTGTGTGTGTGTGTGTGGTGTGTGTGTGTGTGTGTGTGTGTGTGTGTGTGTGTGTGTGTGTGTGTGTGTGTGTGTGTGTGTGTGTGTGTGTGTGTGTGTGTGTGTGTGTGTGTGTGGTGTGTGTGTGTGTGTGTGTGTGTGTGTGTGTGTGTGTGTGTGTGTGTGTGTGTGTGTGTGTGTGTGTGTGTGTGTGTGTGTGTGTGTGTGTGTGTGTGTGTGTGTGTGTGTGTGTGTGTGTTTCAGCACGTGTCTATCTGTCTAGTGAAAGGAAGAGGAAGTCATTACCTTTTAATCATATCCTTCTTTAGTCCTTCTCCCATTTTCCTCTTTTCTCTCTCCTCACCCCACCCCCCCCCACCCCTGTCTCTAAATTCTCCCTAAAGCCTCCTCCAGTCGGCCCGACCCCCTCCGTCTCACCAGCTGGCTCTCAGTGTCAAGCTCCTTGTCATCTTCAATCAACCCCTCTTTTCTGCAAGACTTAGCCTTTTTTTCCTCCCATCCCCAACTGTCTCTAACCTACACTGTGTATTGTTTTTTAGACCCCAAAATATAATTGTTACGCATTATATCTTAAATGTCTGGCTTTTTTATTGGATTATCTTATTATATAACAGAAATGTTGTCTTCTTTCATGTATCTGGTGTTTAACATGTGAAGAGCCTCCTATCTTGTGAGTTTAAACAAACAATTAGAACATGATTGACCCACAAGTCCAAGGTGACATGTAGTAAATGTCTCTCTTTAGAATCATAGAGGTTGATCTATTGTATGTGGGCGTTTTGCCGGAGTGTGTCAGGCCCTTTAATGTTTAAGCAATGAACAATTGAGCCTAATTATGTGCAGCTATTCATTGAAACCTGGTGCCAGAGGCTGATTTGGTTTTTAATTTCGAAAATGAAACAAAAGGCAAACAGAAACACACACCCACGCACACAGAAATACACACGTGTGTACACTGCCTGCTGGGACTTCTGTATTACTCCATCTCCAACCAGTCTAAACACAGGTCAGTAGGTCAGTGTCTCCTCTCCATCGGAGACCTCCTCATCACAATAAGCCAAGTCTTAACTCCCCCATAGCTTCTGCTTCACACAAAGCTATTTCCATCTGGAAGTTACAATAGAGCATCAAATCTTATTATAACTGGTTATCCAGGTGGTTTTGTGGTCATATCAACCTTCCATAAATGACTTTGTCTTTTCATTTCCCAGCTGTGGAGTACAGTGTTGTTAGGAAGTGCTGTGGTTGTTAACATCAGATTAAGAGAAGCTTATTTTTGACAGTGAGACAAAGTTTGCATTATCCGGTAACTTGACCTGCATACACATGTTGTAACAGGCTAGTCTATTCCATAGATCTTGTACAGTGTCTGTGCATGTGTGTGAGACTGGTATGTAGGAAGGTGGGGGGCAGGGGTCTGCTTTGACACCCTGATCCTGCAGACTATAGCTCGGCTTTGTGCAGAGACCTCAGCAGAGAGGAAAGGAGGGATTGAAAGAGAGGGAACGAATGGGGGAAGGAGGGGGGGGCGTCGGGGCAGTCGACTGAAGGGGGTGGGTGGGGGGGGGGAGCCAGGAGTGCAGGATGTTGGTGAGGGTAGGAGGGAGGGGGAGTGATGGGAAGGCAGCATGAGGGGAGATTGTTTGTACGTTTTATTCTCACTTTGGAAGGAAACAAAGGATACTGAGGAGACTGACTGGTGTCAGCAGGACTGATTATATAGACTTTGCCTGTTAGCCTGTTGGTGTTAGCCTCTGCTGACCCGGCTGCCTGTATTCTGCCGCTGGCCTCCTCTTCCCTCCCTCCATCTGTCAGTGCAGAGCATCTCTCACTCTGCGTTGAAGACTTTCATCGCCGCTGCGCTCACTCCTCCAGCTTCTGCATGTGAGTGATTCTGCCTCCATCTCTGTGCAGGTAAAACAATTTAACATGAGTCAGCTGTGGTAATTGCACATTGTACTTTTACTATAATGATTTCTGCAGCTTGGTGTTTTATTTGTCATGTACACAGACTAATAAGCTAGACTTGTGGTTCAGTTTGTGGTGAGGCTCTGCTCTTTCTCCATCTAGCCCTCTTTTTGCCCCTTATTCATATCTCTTTTCTTTTTTTTTGCATCTGTCAGACACTAGTAAGGGAAAGCTGCAAGAAGCAGGTATATAGACTCTCAGAAGAAGAGGGGTAGTGCTCAAAACCTGCTGTGCACACCTGGAATAATTCAACTCAGGTCCTCGAATAAACCGTCCACTGCAAATATGCACTGGAAGATTTTTTTTAACGCCTGTCTAGAGTAAAGTTTAATCCAGATGTGTAAAACCAACGTTTGGAGAGCTGATGCTAGATGACACCTGGCCATATGCCTTTGTCAGAATAAATATACAAGCCCAGAGGGCAAGGGCTGCTCAGCCTAAATATTTAGCTGTGGCATTCTGCGGCTGAAGGGCAGGCGGCTTGGTAGCTGGTTTGGCAGCAGTGTTGGCACATTATGGGTCAACCTGGCACAGGAACTGACATGAAGGGAGGATAGGGCCACCTGTCCATCTGTCAATTAGGAGAGGGTGGCAGGGTGGCACATTGTATTTCCGGACATGGAGGAAATTTAGACTATATGAATGAGTGTTGGAGTATATGGACAAAATTAGTAATAGTACGAGAAATTACTGTGAAATATAATACCTCAAGATGAGAAGAATCATAAGGTAAGAAATGTCCAATACCAATTTGAGATACATATCTTTTTTTTTCTCATTATCTGTCGTCAGTGTGTTGGTGGAGCCTTGTAGAGGAATGTGCTGTGTGTCAGTATTTCCCTCCTCACTGGTGAGCTCCATCCAGGCAGATGCAAGGTAATTCTCTAATGGGGCCTCATTTGAGGAGCAGCCACAGTCAATAGCCATCAGTCAATTACAGTCAATAAGACAAAGCAGGGGACAGCAAGCTCTCTAGCTGTCACAGTTCAGGATGTTAAGAGACGGACCGTCTCTTTTTCAACAATTGGATTCAGGACCCTGTGAGAAGGATTTTTATTGGAGCAACATTGTGTGATGTTCCACGACAAAAAAATGCCCACGCTCTGTTGTAAATAAGCTTTTTGTCAAATCAGACTGATAATGAGTTTGACAAGACGACAATATATACCCCACAAATATATGGTCATTCTCAGCTGGAACTGGCCAGGTCATTAAAAAGTGACAGTGTTTGGAGGTCAAGGGATGACAGGAATGTGCAGTGTGGAGAGGTCAGAGTAGTGAGGAGGTGGGAACAAAGAAGCTGGGTTTTGATAAAGGTGGATGCCGGCTGAGGAAGCTTAAAAAAAACCATCTATCAGCTGAGACCCTGGTCTAACCATTATGACATGAGAAATGCTTCCTCTCTCTCTCCCACCCCTCATCTCTCCCTCTTGTTTAGAGATGCAGCCTATTCTTTACAGATCAATTACACGGCAAAGCCTTTAGTCAGCGTGCAGGGGTTAATTTAAGTCTTTCCCATTCCGCCACGACTATACTGTAAGGTAGAGCTTGTCCCCTGTGACAATGTTATTTGGTGCATGTGCTAAACTTCTCTCCATTCATCCCTCTGTCTCTCTGCATCCCACCAACCTCTGTTTATTCCCCAGGTGACAGGTCACATATTGACCTTTGAATCCTCACATAATTCTTTTTATGAGGTGTTCAAAGCTCAAGCGCAGAGGGACATGGAGTGTTTGTTCAGGAATACATTAAATGGTCGCACACACACACCCACACGCACATACACTTTTGTTGGTTAGTTAGATGCTTGTGAGGACATTTACTGACACACTTTTTGGCCCATTATTCTAACCTTAATGATATTCTGTAATATGTACAAACTCATCATTAAAATCTCTAAAAATGACCAGACCAATGTTATATTTTGTTGCCTTTGTTTTTACTTTCTTTTCACTGCATCACATTACTTTTAAGTCCATGACTCAGGTGACATCACATTGACTTATATTGATTTCATGGATTCTTACTCTAACCTTAACCATAGTTATTACCTACCTTAACACATGTCCTTAGACCTTAGAACTTATTGATTACATTTTATATAATGGGACCCGATTTTGCTCCCATAGGTCAACATTCCCCATAATGTGATTGTGTACTGATTTAGTAATATAAAACATTACTAATACCTGGAACACACACACACACACAAACAAACATATGTGCAAGCATATGAAAACACACTTGTGCATTTCACTCATTTGCCTCAGACCTTTTTTTTTGGGGCTTTTTAAGATTAGTTATGTGGGCCATAATATACCATTGAATGCTTGAGTCCATTCCTCCATGTTTAATAACCAAGCTGCTAGTTCTCAGATCAAAAGACCTCAGCTTCACAGAGACATTACTTGATGTGTGTGTGTGTGTGTCTCTCTCTCTCTCTCTTCGGGCCACTTGGCCATCAAGGCTGCTGGTCAGTATTTGCAGCAACCACAGAGAATAGCACTCTATTGTGTTCTTGTCAGCCTGATTGGCGGTGCTCACACTCAGACACGCTGGCATGTACGCACACACACACACACACACTAACACACACACACACACACACACACACACACACACGCACACACTTATCACCAGAAAGAGTCAGTGTCAGGTCAGCCGGTCTGTGGACAGCGCTGTATTGTTGCTGGCCTCCTGCTCTCCTGGACATTTAACAGTGCAGTCATTCAGCTGTTACTGGTGACTCAGGACCAGTAGGCAATGACCACCAACACCTGCCCTCACACCAACATGCTGTTGTTACAAGTATTTTGTAATATCATGTGAATATTTTGGGAAAGCATTAATGAAAATGTTAAAATCTCTCCATATAAATGACCAGATTGTGTTCTTTAAACCATAATACATTTATAGAGGTTCAACACTTCATGTACATTTATAGGGAGCAAGTAAAATCAATAATTCCTCAAGTTAGGAAAAAGAGATATGATCAGATGAGGAGGAATGTAATCAGGTTGTTCTGTTCAGATAGCCCAGTTGACCCCTTTTTACTTGACCTCCACCCAAATGACCCCCACTGAAAGCCTGTATAGATTATTAAAATGGTCCCAGTGTGATTTCCATTCATGGAACTCTCATTGTCAAGTCACATCCAGTGGAAAACCTGACCACTCAGAAGAGTGGTAGAATTCTGTGAATGGTTTGACTGGCATTTTCCATAACTGCCATATTTCCAATCATTTTTTTGTTGCTGCCACCAAAATGGGATTGCTAGAGAGTTCATATTTAGGAGGATATACTGTTGTGTGTATGTTTGTCAGAGGTACTGTGTGTGAATCGAAAAAACGTATGTGAAAACAAAGTGAGCATCCAGTAAGAAACGGTGACATCATACAAACCCAACATCATCCAAAACACTCCAAACTTAGTGACCTCATTCTATGTGTTCTGAACTGGTCTCATGTGGACATGGATGCATTTCAATGTTACGGTGACAGTTTCATTTCGTTAAGACCATTTTTTATAAGTCACTGTTTCTTTCTTCTCTGACTAAATATTGTGAGTGAAGCATTTAACACTCTGACAGCTGATAATAAAGCGTAACACAATGTATTGTCGGGTTCTTCAAAATGTTAAACTGCTGAAAGATGATCACAAAATGTTCACATCAGACCACCAACAATATAAGCAGCTCATTCAGAAGCAGCGCTGTCATTAATTTAGGTTAGCAAACTTGTTTTAATCTTCATTTTAACTAAGTCTGTTCTTCACCCCGCTAAGTGTAGTGATAATTAGCTGAGTTAATCCATTGCTGAATCTACAATGTCTTCACATTACTAAGCCATATTACCTTCAAGGCAAGGAAAGGCAATTTAATTTAAATAGCACCTTTCATAGCGGTAGATTCATGGTGCAGCCTCTCTCTGTCCATTTGTCTTCATCCATATCACTCCATCTCCCTCTGCCTTCATTTTCCTCTTCCTTCCATTATTTTGGTTAAATTCCAGGCTTGGAAACGCTTGGACATTGATATTCCTTTCAGGGCTTTTGAAATAATCTGTAGCCAGAGCTTATTTAACATACTGCCTTTTAATTATGTGTGTGTGCGGATTCACTTCATGCCGATGCTGACATCAGCAGTATTTTTACTTCTGGTTAAAAACCCAGAGAGGGAAACATGTTCCAGGCGCACCAGACAAACGATCTTTTAAATGCCAGCTGCCGAGCTGATGTTATCACTCAAGAATTCAGTGGAAACTCTCCACAATATCATATCTGTCAAGTGTGATTTTAGTTTTGTGTGGTTGTGTGGAGCAACAGTTGCAGTGTCACTTCCTGTTTGTCTTTTTTAAGAGAGATATCCAGTTGGTCATCTACTGTGCTGGTCATCTGCTGCCACAGCCCTCCTCTGGTGCCCTATGGTGCCAGTGTAACCAGGCTGCCAGCACACACACACACACACACACACACACACACACACACACACACACACACACACACACACACACACACCGCCAGGACACAGCTGAGCTAATGACTCATCTCTCTCTGTTGCCCCCCTCTCCTCTCTCTCTCTCTCTCTCTCTCTCTCTCTCTCTCTCTGTGTCTGTTTCTCTGTACCTCTCTGTCTCTGTCTGTTCAGGGGACATCACTCAGAAGGGCTATGAGAAGAAAAGAGGCAAGCTGCTGGCACCGTACATCCCACAGATACAAGGTAAGGCACACAGGCCTGCAAGAGATTTACTCCCCGGAACCAGGTTTTACTGCATCTATCCGTCGTCTGCCTCTGTCGGTGTTGCATTGAGAGAATTGTCCTTGCAAGAGGAAAGAGAACAAGATGATGAATCTGATCATGTTGGTAATGATAATTATTGTAGCATCTTTCTTTGCTTTGAGCACATTCAGGTTATTTATTGGAGGGAGCCTTAATGCAGTTTGCAGAGAAAAGTAATAGAATGAAAATTATGCAAAATCAACATTAGAATTTTTAAGCAAATTAAAAAAACAAATTGAGAAGTTACAAAGGAGTTATTTTAAACTGAATAAATTAACCTCCACATGAAAGATACTGCAGAGGTTTTTGAGCCCTCTATTTTGAATATTATCCAGGTTAATGATGATCTTGCTGGTGTGACCTTGGTTCTTCGGGTCAGGGTTGTTGCCCTGACAACTTTGGATCTGTAATCAATGCCTTTGTTTTGCATCAGCCATTTATCACACTGTATGTATTGGAAATGAAAGTTATAAGTGTTTGAGAAGACAAGTATTAGCTTGGAAGAACAGGAGGTTGTGATATTTCCCATCTGTTTGTTACTTATGTCTATGGCCATTGACTATATGAGTATATCAATTCATTGTATTTTTAGTCCCAGTCATGCAGTCAGTCATTACTAGCCGCCATGAGCAGACTGTAACGACGAGGTGGTTTGTGGTGAATCCCAGAGAGGAATTGCTGTCTGTATGCTTCATGCTTCTCGGTCCTTTATCCGGGGTCCATGTCGGCCTTTGGTTTGGCCTGCTCTCAGAACATCAAGCCTCAGTGGAAACCAGACTCTGGTGTGGGTCGCTCGCTCAAGGATTTCCACTGGAGTTAGCATGCCTGTTATTTAGCTTGGGCGGACCAGCATCTCCATCTTCTATCTTTATCTTGCTCCCTCATTCATTGTTCGATTCCACACAGTCTGATAAAGCAGGGAAGTGACTGGTTTAGAGCAGAGATAGACACACTTTGGAGTGGTTCATGTACAACACATACTTCTCTCAGGGTGAATGGATGTGTTGGTCTTAAATGACACATCCATCCAGCAAAACGAGACAGTGGGTTCAAGTTTAACAGCTTTACGGTTGAAATAGGAGCTCCTTGATGAAAACCATAGACTATAAAGATGGAGAATGAGTCTCCACTTCCTCCCACTACCAGAAATTAGGTTAAAATACCCTGGATATGAGCACTGCCATCTTGATTCAGGGTCTGCGTTAGCAATCACGGGAGGGTGCCATTGTAGCTAGGTCCCATCGATACATGTGCTCGAGCAGGAGTCAATCCTAACATTTAACCCTCTTTATATAGCATCATATAACTAATTATAAAAAGTAATGTAATCTTTGACTTATTAGTTTGGTTCTTTTCCCATTGATTAACATGTAGGGGGCCTATAATGACTTATGATGCAGCCAGCCACCAGGTGGCATTCAAATGCTCTGGCTTCACTTTTGGGGAACAGTCATGGTGAGCGTCTTTTATATAGAGTAATAGTATTTTTTTTTATTATTTCTGATGAGGAATGTATTTCCACCTCTTTTTTTAATTAGTTCACCTTTATTAAGATATTATACACATATATAGTTTATATAAAGGAAGATAATTTATGTGTGATTCTTATATTCCTCTGCGAACTTTATGAACGTTAATAGCCACGTGTTTCTCTCCACGCGAGACACGGCACACGTATTGTCAGCCACCACACCGATAAGGGTTGGCATCAGGCAGGTGCTAACAATTCATCAGGGTTTCGCTGTGAACCAATAACAACATCTGCTGTGACGGAGCATGCCTCTGATTGGTTCAGTGTGGTGTGTCTCCTAGGTGTGCTCTGCCCAGCAACCGGGTCTGGTGTCCTGTCTGGCTTGTTTTAGAGGTCTGTTTCCTGTGGGAGCTGGGAAAAGGCCATTGTGTGACTTGGCTGTCAGAGCAATATAAGGCACCAGCATATATTGATCTCTATCTCAGCTCAAGGGATGCTGTGTCTGTGTGTACGGCGTGTGTGCACCTGTGAATGTGTGAGGCTCTCTGCATTGTGTGTCCTTAAATGTCCTCAGGCCGTATGTGCTATGTTGTGTAATATTTAAATTCATCTTATTAAATAGGGTAAAGTTAAAGTGTGGCGGTTGCTCAGTATTGCAGTGTGTTTTGTGCGGCTGCTGTCTGAGAGTTGCTGACATCGTGGAGCTCGCTGATCCCTTGTAAGCTGCCCCTGAAAAGCCGGGTGGGCCGATGGCCCGGCTGGCTGGCTGACCCGGCTGTCTGATCAGCCATCCAGCGAAGTGTTAGATCTAACTGGCTGAATGTGCCCTTGGTAGAACTCTGTAGTCATTCTGTGTGTGTTGCTTGATCACAGGTCAATACCCAGTTAAACCTCATGACTCTCTACAGTCTGGTAAATTTGATCAGTTCTGTTAATTTTGGCCTGTAATTTGTGGACATCTAGACTTTCTCTCTATCCACAATGTGACTATTCAGACCTGGAATTAACATCCGTCCCGACAAATCCGATCACAAGTGGTCAGCGTTTGGGTTCATCTGTTTACTCCGGCATTAAAGTGAGTCCTGAATGTGTCCTCTTTGGCCACTTGTGATCGGCTCTCAATTCCATGATCAATTTGCAAATAATCCCAGCTGTTCATAACGACCAAATGGTGTTTTTTTTATCCAGTCTGACTTTATAATTGTGTCCGATGTTACTGTACGTGTGTGTTTGTCAGCAAGAGGAGTCAGGAGTTGAATGAATCTTGTGCAGAAAGGTATCAATCATTATGTTTGATTTCACTGGAAATTATTCACTGGAATCATGCATCACTTTCATTTCCCCAAAAAACCTAACTTACATTATATTTATTAAACTCAACTTCAAAGTCTTAACATTAGTGGAGCAGTGGAAACATATTGATATTTATCAAGACACAGCTATAGAACTGAAGAAACATCCTTTTAAACGGGAGTGTTTTCTTTCTCCCACTTCCAGGAAAGGGCCCTGTGTCAAACCATCAGACATATTGCTAAGTTATAGTACAGCCTCCTGTTCCATTGTGTTTAATGTTGTCCTTCAAGGCTGCCTAAAATAACCGCTACGGCCTGTCATTGAGAGCTGTAGGCTGATTTTGGTTGAGATATTTCTTCATTTGTATTGTTCATGTTACATAATTTATGTGTACATTCAGATCTTTAATTATCAACACCAAAGTCAGATTAATATGATCACGTTATTTTTGTTTCATTGGAGCTTTCCTCCTCAGAATAGTGAGTTTATCGTATGCCTTTAACCTTCCCATCTAAATACATCCGCTCGAAAGCAGGCATTAAGCTTGTGTTCCTCCACTGATACTAACCAATAGTTCCTTAATGAAGCTCAAGTGAGAATTGCATTAGCAAAAGGATGAATCACTGTCTGAGGTTGAAGAGTCTGAGCGTTTGATAATTTTTAGAACGCTCCACTCAGAAGATGTTGTCTACTTGACATTCATGGGAGCTTAATCACCTTTTTTCTGTTATGTCTGACTGTAAAATTTGCATTTGCATCCCATATTAGAAAGCTTGAAGGCAGCTGGAGAGCGGCCAGACAGGCTGGATTAATTATAGTGAACACTTTCTCAAACTCCAAGCTACTGTATTAGAAGACCGGAGCCTAAGTAGGGATTACCTTTTAAGCTTGTGGATACTTGATCTGGTCAAAGAATATTCAGCAGCGTTGCTCTTTGTCCATAGCACATTCTGCAAAGATGGTATGTGCTCCTATTTCTGATATTAATATTTCAGCTTGTGGACATTAGAGAAAGATACATGTTTTGTTGTTTTCCTGGTATACATTTTCCATGGTATAAATGGTCTTTTTTTCTCTGCAGGTGTAGATCCATCTCTGCAAATTGACAACAGAATCCAGGCCTCCTCCCAAGCAGTTCTTCCAGGTTCCAAACACAACAAGTCCCGGGCTGCCAACACCCGGGATGAACGCTTCAGATCTGGTAAAGATTTGTCCATACTGAATTTTTGTATACCTGGTGCTCCTCTTATATGCTGTAGCTAAACTGTGTTTGTCTGCTCTGGTAGATTTGCACACAGAAGCCGTCCAAGCAGCTTTGGCGAAGTACAAAGAGAGGAAGATGCCCATGCCCTCTAAGAGACGATCTGTGCTAGTTCAGTCATCTGTGGAGGCATGCACCCCACCAGGTGAGACTTTTATTCCTGAAGTCCCACTGCCAAACCAGGGCAGAGAGAACCCTAGGCGAGGTTTACGATCACTCATGATTGTTTACATGTGTATCAGAGTGCAGGATGCGGATTCCCTGTTGTGTCCAGTGAACGAAGATGATGTTGCCAAGCTTTTGCCACTGGAAAGAAATGTGCAGTCTGATGAATGTATCCATTCTCTAGGACTATAAAGGACTTAGTTCTCACTATCATGTTCCCAGGCAGACCTTCCCACATGAGTTGCATAATCAGATTTTTAACATAGTTTCAAAATGTCGACCTTTTGACTGCTTTTATAACGGTTTGTATGTGGGCCACATCACTTGAATTTTTTTAATCTTGCTGTGTTTTGTGGCTTATTTTTGCAAGATGTCCAAGGCCAAAAAACAATATAAATGTTTTCTCAAATTCCTAAATCGTGGTTTGATCAGCGAGTAAGATATCTGTGTGACATATTTTACATTCAAAACTTTCCAGTCTCTCAAACTCTGTCGTGGTTTTATTGTTGGTGTATAAGAGTTAATTGGTAGGAGTCCTCAGAGCCTCATGTCTTGGGTAAAGAGAGGACACAGGAGCACGTAACCGGATTAAGAGCTCAGACACTGGGGTTTGAGCAGGAGGAGGGGCCCTTTTCATGGTTGTTTTGAGTCACTCTGAGTGTTCTACTGTAATATATTGGGGTAATGTTCACAGGATTGGCTCCACAGACCCACAAAATCCGTTACTGTACACACAAGATGAAGTGGGATCTGCTACTGTTTCAAAGGCTAATGGCAGCTACAGGCGTTGCATATAGAGATGATGGTTATGTTTATTACTTCAACAAAATGTCTGATATTTGGCCGAATAACTTTAAAGTTGCTCTGAAGAGTTTTTATAAATTACTAGTGCTGTGGTGTAATATTTTGTTGAATAGGTCCTGGTGCTGTGGCTATCTGTGTCTAACGCATGCATAGTTCAATTTTTCTCTTTCTCTGTTTGCATCTCTCATATTCAGTCAAACTTTGTCTAATCACCAAACGTCTAACAGGGAAGAATAAGTAGTAATACGAGCAAAAAGCACTTGTATACAGTAGTAATATTAATAGTAATATACACAAAATGATTGTAACGAATCATATTTTTAGCCATGCTTAAAACATAGCTCTAGGGATGGCAATGTTGGTCTATCAGGGAGTGTGTCTGTTTGTCTGCCCATCAATTCACTCCAGACGGAAATATCTCAGTAAAAATTGGATTCCTATCCTTCAAATCCAGAACACATTCATTTCCCCCTGGAGAGGAAATGTAATAACTGTAGTGATCCCCTGAATTTCCCTCTAGTGCCACATTTTCCTGTAGTTTCCCAACGAATATTTGCAGAATGAAAGCTACCACAGCTATACATTGTTTTCCATGTCCCCAATAATTAAGCTAAATCATCTTGGTCATCCGGTGGCTGGCTGCTGTATAGGTCACAAACTCCCCTCCTCCATGTCAGTGGATGGACATGGACCAACCCAAAAAAAGGAAAGTACATGTTAAATACATTTTTCTCAAAGATGGTTTCTGTCATTTTGGGCAGTTCTTATCGCACTGAGAAACGTGTGACGATTGATGATGAATGAAAGCAAAGACTTACTTGCGATTGGTCGAGCATGTGTATCAATACCCAGTTCCACCCCATGATCTCTACTGTATAGACTCTGGTTCCAAATGACATTAAAAGCACAAGATGGCGGCATCCATACCCGGGATATGTCTCATCTCTGCACAACTAGAGGAAGTGGAGACACAAAGTTGTAATAAGTTAGTTATTGCAAGTTGTTTACCATTTTGGTACATATAAAGAAAGATAGATTGCTCATGGATGCTACAATACATAGGATGTCATTTGTATAGCCAACTTGTAAAATTCAAGAACCAACAGTTCTGATGTTATTTCACTTAAATGGATTCTAGTTAATGTTAAACTGCTGGACTCTATATACCCTTCTTTGCTTTGACTTAATATTTAATTGATGCAAGAAAATGATAGAAATCGCAGCTTATCTGCCTCTTTCTATTCGTTCTTTTATAACCCCCCCTCCCCGACGAATCCTCCAGCACTTTCTCTGACTCACTCTTTACTTTCTATTCTTGGTCCTCTCTGTGACTAATAACCTCTTTCTTTCTTTCTCTCATAGTTTCTTTCTCTATCTTTTCGCATGTCTATTTCTACTTTGTAATTATTCTCGGACCCTGTCTTACCCCATCCCTCTGTGTAACTGTGTCGAGGTTACTGCGAGAGATTGTAAGGAGGCAGAGGAATAATAAACAGAATCATGAATACGTGATAATCCCCTTGGGTCCACTGGTTGTAGAGATATCAAATTTTAGCTCGTTATAATCAAACCTCCTCTAGCCTTCCTCTGACAGCCCCTGCAAGGCCATGAGGAAGCTGGAGTCTGTGGATCCCTATTTGTGGACTTCACTTGTAATACATACTGTGAGTGATGATTAATCTCTGTTTTCTAAACGTCTTTCTCTCATCCCCTCAGTGGACTGGGGATAGATTTCCCACATTACTAAAGCTTTGTTTTGGAAAAAATGCTCAGAGACTTTGAGTGTTCACGTGTGAATGAGTTTCGTACATTTCTCAGGTGCTGCAGTACAGGCCCCGCTTTTTACTTGGTAACTGATGGTTCATAAGGGAAGTGTGACTTTGCTTGTTGAATTTGAAAAAAGTTTCATTTTTTACACTGTTTTAGCCGTTTCATCCCGTTCTCTGCAGAATGCAAATCTCAGACTGGCCTGCTGTTGTGCAACTACAGTGATCTGTTAGAAATAGCTGACATTTCTGAGAGCTGGTCATATGCAGTGGAATGTGTTCATTTTTAAAGATCGTTACCTTACTTTGAAGCTGTTCTTGTTGGGGTATTTTTGCTGAGACCAACTGCTCACAGTTCACATAGCGAAGTCATCAATACCTGGGGCTCTGACCAAGTCATAATAACTGAAGCTGATTATCTCTAGTTACCAGATTATTATACAACCAAAGTGTTTCTTTTTGTTTTCTATACATCTCATGTATGTATCTATATTTCCAATTTTTAGAAGCAGCATTCTCAAGCACAAATACCAGTTTCAGTGAAGTTAAATGTTATTGCACTGACAAGTCTTTCTTGTCTGGAAAACAGTATTCTTGAGTGTATTCAAACCAAAATTAAAAAAAAATTATACTTGTGGTTTTTTAGCAGAATTTTTTTTAAACTCTCTTGAAAACTGACTTTTTTAGTTGTATTCAACAGATTAAAATATGTCTATTTTGAGTGTATTAAAACACAACCTCACAACCTTTTGTTTTTTTACCAGACCAAATTAGTTCTCACCCCTCCACCCCTGTTCCGTCTGTTGTAGAAATATATTGCACTTTGTCATTTACATCTTGTGAAAGTATAGTTGCAGTGTAACTTTGTATTAGTGTGGCATGTCTTTCAAATATCACAGACATGCGTTATAAGACATTTAAAAACAAGCATCCCTCAGCCTTTCAACTAGCATCTCTTTCCAAATCATCAGGCCATCTCACTTGCTTCTTCCTGTTTGCATAAATAGAATAGTGTATCATCAGCATATCATCTAAATCCTGCTGAAGAGTTCCATTGCCATGTTTCGCCATATTCTTGTTGTGACGCTGCCCTGTCTTGACCTGTCAAACACAGACACCTCCTCAGCGTCGGAAGATGAGGGCTCGCTGCGCCGGCAGGGACGTCTGGCCACTTCCACGCCCTACCAGGGCCACGGCCACCCAGCAGTTGAGCACTGGTTTAACCGTGTCATCCAGGGCTCGTCCACCTCATCCTCCGCATCATCCACCTCATCCCACCCAGGAGGGAGATCCGTCACCACCACCAACACCACTGCCCACACTGCCCTCAACGCCAACGCCGCAGCTACCGCACTGGCCGACCTCATGGCACACACCCAGCTAGGTCAGTGACACACGCAGTCTCACACAGTCCATCACATATCAGCTGGTCAATCTGTATGTTTCTTTAACCTTTACAATAATACAGCGCTATCATTCAGTTAGCAGAGGTTAATAAGTTTAACACAATGTTAATCTAACTCATCTCTACACCTCATGCTGTTTGGAAAACTGTAAAAATGTGTCTAGCGGGGTTTTGAGCTGAAGTAAGAAGGCAATGTAAAACTAGAATGAGACTATGGGAGCTAAAAAAACCTTGAATGTTCAAGATGCTTTCAGTGTCATTGGGTTCACCTTCACAGTAAAATAACATTCTTATACAATCATTAAACAAGACTGCAGGCTTCTGCTCGCAAACAGGTTTTTATATATTGTCTCACATTTGCTGATTCCAGCACACAAACCGGAACTATGTCGCTCAGGCTGTTTTTTTGTAACTGCAGCCTAATCACAGACAGACAGTGGTGTCCTACACATCTGGTACCTCTGAGGTCTTATCTCCTTCCAGGCACACAAAAGCACTTGATGAGACGAGACACAGGGAACAAGAAACAGAGTTTTTATTCGCGTTTATCTAATTAGCCATCTCACTGTCATTCAGTAATGTGAAAGGGCTCATAGCCATTTCCCTGTCAAAGCTACTCATACCATGTTGCGATGCAAGTGTCATAAGCTAGTAAATGAGATTCAGTATCTGTATCAATCTGTCTCACAGCAGCAGCAAAGTAAGACTGTGTATTGCTCAGGTATGTGTGTGTTCATCTGCGTCAGTATGTGTTGCTGGCATGGGTGTTCTTTAAGGGTATAAATAAATAAATATTAAAACTATCTATTTTTTCTGTCTAGCCAAACCCTTCAAGGTTGAGCTGTACATAAATCTGACTTTTATCCTCGGTCCGTCAAACTCTTGATTCGCGTCAGCAACAGACAATGACTTGTAGTCCATCAGGAATGGGAATATTGAAGGGTGATATTGATGGTGTTGACCAATTATTGGTGGTATTGAGGTGGACATTTGACTATATGTTCATTACTAAGTTGTCAGATAACAAATTTCAAAAGTTCAGTGCTACACCAACACTAACTTTAACTTCAATAGTAAACATAACATTGAATTGAAATCACCTTTCAGTGCACTGTAACAAAAACCAAACATTGTAATCTATATAATAGGAGAGTTTCTGGCTGATGTCTATCTGAGTTGCTTTTAGTTTTACCAGCACATGGATTAAGTCGCTAGGTAGCGTAGGCTGCTCTAACACACTTGTTTTATAAAAATGTGTTTAATATAATAAACTTAGTTCTATCACCTCAAAATATATCTATTTGCGTTCGAAGCATTTCCAGGTGTTTTGCTGTCTCGCCCTTGGTTTTTTATTCTCTTTTAAAATAAGATGCAGGCAAAATGTTTCCCTTCTAAAAATATGTTCTTCTGCAGTGAAATAACTTTCACTTACAGATGATAAAAGGTTTCATGCCTCTTAATCAAATCCTCAGCTGTCAGATCATTTAATGTATAAAGTAGATACTCCTATAGTTGCAACAGCCCATACTCGACCTGGCGTTTGACCTTTTAACCCCCAACGCTCCACTCATCACAGATAACCACTCAGCCCCCCCTGACGTGACAGGGCTGTCGGAGCGTTCCTCGCTTCATGCAGAGCGGCCCCAAGTGGCCTCGGTACGTGGCATAACCCGCGGCTACAACCATCAAACCAGCGTCATGGAGACTGCAGATGGTGAGTTTCCTACAGACGTGCACACTCAGAAACACAGTCACCTCCCTTTTCCCCTTTCTCCCCTGCCGTCTGTCCCTCTGTCGGACTCAGACTGGCGCAAGCTGCTGACTGACCCTCTTGTGTTGCCATGGTAACTTTGCAACCATTCCTCAACCACCCCTGAAAAACACACCATGTTTTCTACCCTAATCTTCTCTCTCCTTAACACAAACATAGATAATAACAATTTAGACGAGAGCCTTTTCTTTCAGAATTTCTGTGAGTAATGAACCTAGATATATGAGGTGAATCTTGTGTTCAGCCATTGAAGCAGTTTAAAAAACAGAAAAGCCTGAAAACAATATTTTGTCTCGTATCTCCACTCGATCTTGCCCAATGCTGTGTAATGTAGACAAGTGACAGTGACTAGTGAAAACAGACCAAGCGGATGATGTCAATGAATACAATATCAATTTAATAGCTTATATTTGGTCGATTAGTTGTTTTTACATGAAGGGTTAGTAAGTTATCACTGAAACCTTTTTATCATTATTGATATTCTCTTCACATCCTGATACACATTAATAAAGTTTACTAAAAAATAAATAAACAAGACCAATCATTTCATTCGGACTAAATTAAATGATTCGCTGCAGTACCTGTATGTCACTAACTTTACACCCTGACCGTCGATTACTGTGGATGACCAGAGTCTTCAGTCCACTGAAGCAGAGAAGATAGTCAGAAGTTAGCAAGCGTGTCAATGAAAAGTTAATTTCCAGCAGTTATCAGGCTTTGGACGATCATGTGTTTTGGGAGTGTAGCTTGGACAAGAGGGTTGATGGGACAGGATGGGACGTATCTGTTGGATTTTGCTAGTGGAAAGAGAGTTTCCATAGATGACAATCAGGTCAACCAATCCATAGAAAAGCAGCAGCAATGTATTTATCACTTGTCCATCTTTATTTAAATCCAAATCAGAGATGAAAGTCTAATTTCAGTTAATGTACATTGCTACAGCTGAGTTATTATCTTCCTGCTGTCCATCCTTGGTCATTAAGAATATGTGTGTGCATAGTCTGTCTTCTGGTTGACAAGCAAATGGACAGTTTTTAAATGTATTGATTTTCTTCCCCTCATTTTTCTGCCTGATATTAAAATGTTTTCAAAGCCACACCCCTTATTAATACGTTAATAAAATTGTCTTTATGTGGTACAACAAGCACAACAGCAGTCTGAGCTCGTTATAAGACCACTCTACGTCTGGTTGCTGGTACATTTCTCACATGTTTACACATGCATGTACACTCACAGGCACACGCACACACACACACACACACACGAACACCAATTTCATAGTACTGTTTCGTTGACATCCTGATATGTCTCTCCTCCAGGCTGTGAGTGGGGAGGTGAAGGATCTCTAAGTTTAATGGATGGTATTTATAACTGTTCCTCCAACTTAATGGCAGTCTTCTATATGTGCCCTCTGCTGTTTGCGAGTGTTTGCATTTGTGTTTGTTTGTGCCTGTTTCCGCCTTCGCCTATACTGTCAGCTATAGCACTTGCCCAAACAGTGTGTTTTCCAGAAATATATATGCAGATCTGGATTCAGTGCGATTCCTGTGTGTTTGTGTTTGTGTGTGTGTCTGTGTTGTTTGCATAACGGAGTGTGTTGCTTCAGCATTTATAGCATCTTCAAGCTACATCTAACCTAAATGCTTCTCACGTTAATCACATCGAAGCAGTTATTATGAAATGATGACAGGCGTTTTGTGAATGATTAGCATGTTAACATACTGGTTTCCTCTCTCACACTGGGACACTGAGACTTGTCAGTTTATTTTTGGTGCTACACCTGCCTGTAGCCAAACATTGGGGTCTTTGATGGCAGCTGTCTCACACCGCTGTCGATTCAACATTGACACGTGGTTGGTTGAAGAAAACACGACACACAGGGACCTTAGTTACATACCAACAATGGTTTCTCCCACTAACAAGTTCTGACCGTTTATCCACAGTCAGATTTTTCTTCTTCTTCTGGGCTATGGCTGGATTTCCTGTTTAAAAACAATTGAGGGTCTGTTGTAAGCCATCTGCCATCTTGCACATATAGAGGAATAGTCTAAGCAGTATAGATGGGTATGGAGCAGGTGGAGTCAGTCACAGCTGTCAATCATAACGTTTTACTCCCTTTTTAATAACATCAGACAAATAATTAAAACAGAAACAGAAAAATCATTCAACATGTACTTCGACATTTGAATTTGGTCTATTTCCCATCCACTAACATGGAGTAGGCAGGATATACCTATACTGCAGCCAGCCACCAGGCAGCAATGAAGGTGCCATGTCATCCATCTTCACATACATTCTATTGTTAAAAAGTGATCCACAATAACATCTTATATGTGGACATCGCTCCTTAGACTATTTACACTCCATGCTTCTTTAACTTCTTTTACATCATAATGTGATCCATCCAAAGCCAGCTCATCTATCAGCTGCCACCTATGTTCCACCATAACTCTAAACTACTGTCGAACACAGAGTCTTGGTAATATTCACTGAACAGCTAAATAAACAAAAAATTGAACACCACCCAGAGCTCTGAAATGATCTGTGGAGCTAACAACCTATTCACCACATGTATATTCATCACTTTGTGATTTATGCTGTCTATAGGCACTAAAACAACTTTCCTTTTTAGTTTTTTTTCCATTCACTTTGCCTGTACGTATGATGTAATATCTCTTAGAAACCCTTCAGCCATACCATCATTGCTCAAACACCATACTTGGAATCTTATGTTCTCAATCTGATGCTTTATGCAGCTCTCGTTAAGCTCTATGATTATACTATTATTTCAAAGAGCCTGTGTTGCATTTCAAGCACAAATTTAACCATGCTCATTGTTGCTACGGCGATTCAGTGCTGTGGGCAGGAAAACTAATGACATTATGAAGCATTAATTATAGTTATTATCACAGACAGGGCCTGGTATGCTGTGATATTAATGATCAAAGCCCTTGAGTGGGTGGGACTCAGGGCCCTCAGATGTCGTCCCGTGTGTCTGGGGCTTTCTAATTGGCCCATCAGGTGCTGCGCTGACCCTCATGAGTCTTAACTCCCAGTACATCTGTCCCGACACGTGGAGGCAGAGTCTGTCTGAGCTGGGTTTATTATAGTAAGATATATCACAGTGAGCTTCATGCAGCTGTGGCCTTCGTCTCCTGTGGCTGTCTGCAATGTCTGACACAGACCACCTACCCCTCCTCTTCCCAAACTAAGTATAAAATCAGATGGAACAAATTATGTCCGGCGATGATTATAGTCTGCACGTGCCTGTGTCCAAAATGTGAGGGAAGTCTAATGGACTCCTCCCCTGCTCTCTCATTTGAAGTCTGTTATTTGTCTCCTTTTTATTATTAAATCTTAGCAAATGTCAAGCTTTGCTTCATGAATGTGATCCGGCTCAGTTTTCTTGTTTACGGCAACGTAAAAAAGCTTATTAATGATCAGCTTTAACATGCATGTCAAGTCATATAGATATATTCTGACTTGACTTGGCTGTAGTTGATTTTATCTGCCTACAGTTAAGACTTTGCAGGGCGTATTAAAAAGCAGATTTCTTATGAGACTTCTCATGAATCACTTAATATAGGGAGGACATCTTTTGTTGCTAGGCAGCAGGCAAAGCTGCTCTTCGATTCTGTATTTATTCTGCCTTTGAGGAAAAGGCCCTGAGTCATTCTCGAGCGTGTCATGTGACCTTTGACCTCCAGGTAGCTGCAGACCTCATCCATTGTTTTGTTGTCTGGCCACATCGTGAGTGACGGCTGTTTTGTCCTCGCAACAATAACAATAACACACTCAACTTTTCTCTGTTCTTTTCTTATCTGTCCTCCCCTCTGCCATTTCTCCTCCTTACATCTTCACTCTTTCAATTTGTTCGTCTACATTTCTTTCTCTACTGCGACCTGCTTCATGCATCATATCCAACGTGATCATTGTTTTTTCCATGACTGTATTTCCCTCCATAACTTTGTCTTGCCATGTTATTTTCCCCAACCTTTTTTTTTCTCCCCCCTCCAATATCATTGTTCAGGGGTTCCAGTCAACAGTCGCGTCTCCTCTAAGATCCAGCAGCTGCTCAACACACTGAAGAGACCGAAGCGGCCTCCCCTGCGAGAGTTCTTTGTGGACGACTTTGAGGAGCTTATGGATGGTAAACTGGCTTGAAAATACTAACAGTGGCTTTATCAAATCAATAAATTGTGGAAAAAAAGTATTTCTCTTCCTTTGGTGTGTCAATAATATTGATTGCTGCAGTGACAGAGATCAGCTCCATGAATATCAATGTCAGTCCGATATTGTGAAATACAAAATATAAAATTATCAAGACCTTTTTGCCATGTCTCCAGTTGTGAGATGAACATTTAGTAAGATACGCGCTCCACATACAGACATTTGTGGTATTAGTAGGTTGATTCTTGTTGCAGCTGATATAAAAATGTCATGTCGACCTGCCCACGCCCACCAAATCAACAGGCGATGTATGCTTTTAGATCACTGGTTGTTATTTTGGCTCTTGTTGGAGCGGAGACCACCAGGTGTGCAAACGGAGTGGTCGTACTGGGTGCACAAACACACACACACACACAAGCATCAGACCAGCCCTGTTTAACCATTTCCTCTGTTCCAACCGGCCCCTCGTGGGTTTTGGGTGGTACTCTGCCAGGCTGAATAAACAGAAAAAAAGTAAAAACAGCAAGAACAGAAGTACATCAGCAGGTAATTGTAAAGCCTCCCTGACTCCGGCCCTGAAGCTGTGTCGAGTCTCAGTGGTCTGTGTGGTGAGGGCAGAAAAACACACACAAAGCTGAAATGGAAGCCGGGGCGAATGCTATCTGTTCCGGATCGAGGCGTTTTACTTGACGGGGATCCTTCTTGTCAGCTCAGTTTAACTGAATTCCACTTATCAGAGAGTTCAGTAGGGTTTGAGGAGAAAATAGTGACAGAGATGGGAGTGGAATCAAAGAGCAAGTACGGTGCTTGAAGGGTTACCTGTAATGAGCCGTAGCTCCAGGTTTCTCAGGAATTTGGTATCTTAGGCAAATGAGACTGATAAGGACAGAAAACAGCTCACCTTTCCCCCAAATTGTCCTTCTTCTATTGCGTCCATCTCATTGTCTTTAAGTCCCATACTTCTTTTATTACCATGCCTTCCTTTAAGAGAGACAAGAAGTTGTCCTCTGAAATCAACTGTAGACTTATGTTCCATTTTCTTCTTTGTGTATTCAGTTCAGCAGCCAGACCCCAACCAGCCAAAGCCTGAAGGCCAGCAGATGAGTCCCCTTGAAGGAGAACCGCTCGGCGTGGTCACCAACTGGCCTCCTTCACTGCCAGCCGCCTTACAGCGGTGGGGTACCACTCAGCCCAAGAGTCCATGTCTGACAGCGCTTGACAATGCTGGGAAACCCGTCTACACACTCACCTACGGTAGGTGTCAAACTGCGGATGATTGATCCAGAATTAAAATCTATCACCTCTCGTTACTTCTGTCAGGCTGAGTTTGTGTTTGCATGTTGATCTGAGTGGTCGTTAATGACACTGTGTCTTCACCTCTGTAGGTAAACTGTGGACCCGCAGCCACAAACTGGCGTATACTCTCCTTAACAAGCTGAGCACCAGAAATGAGCCTTTGCTCATGCCTGGAGACAGAGTAAGTTGTGAGATAAAACTCTTTTTTGTTGTTGTTGTGTTATTTGTTGTTCAATATTAGTGTAAACAATATTCAGCAACTACAGTAGTAGAATAACATCCATTTTCTCAATTAATAGTATCAGCAGTGAGAAAAGGTTAAAGTTCTAATAAATGTTTATGTATTCAATCTGTATTTACAATAGTAGCTACACATCATTCACTTTGCTTTACATGCTGTATGTTGACTTAAAACAGCTACTGGATAGTCGGATAACAATATACTGTAGATCAATGTATACAAATTGCGTGTGTGGTACCCTGCAGGTTGCACTTGTGTTCCCCAACAACGACCCAGTGATGTTCATTGTGGCCTTCTACGGCTGTCTGCTGGCAGAGCTGGTACCCGTGCCTATCGAAGTGCCGCTGACCAGAAAGGTAAACAAAAACAAAATACTGTCTCGTGGGAATATTTGTTGATAGCAGCTCCACCAGTGAAGAGCAGTAGCGACCCCTGCTGGACATTTAGACCCTACATGATTGAAGAAGACTCATGACACAGTCAGATAGTCATGTTGTTTATTCGTATGTTTCTGAACATCTGTTTGTCACAAAGAATGTCAAGTTTTGTGTCATTTGCTGCATGGCTTTCTAACGACGGCAGCGTTATCTTCTAAATGTTCTAATTACAGAGTGGTGTGATGCTTTGCCTTGTACAGCACATCCGTCAGCTCCAACCACACAGACTCATCCACATTAGTTACACAGGCTGAATATTAATGCCTGTTCTTGATTGCCCTTTGTAAGCATGCTGCTGGCAGACGCTGCGCTGTAATTAATGAGATTTGAGTGGAGGTGAAACGATG
The DNA here is from genome assembly GCA_038501795.1 of Pseudopleuronectes americanus. Lineage (NCBI taxonomy): Eukaryota > Metazoa > Chordata > Actinopteri > Pleuronectiformes > Pleuronectidae > Pseudopleuronectes > Pseudopleuronectes americanus. Next base: position 14,025,597 of record CM076727.1, on the reverse strand, counting down.
TGTAATTCCAGTCAAAATATTAGATCACAGGCCAACTGTTCTCTGGAGGAGTCAGACACTCATTCACCCACTCGGAACATCCTTCTTTCTTTCTTGCTTTATTTCTTCTGTTTATTTTCTTGTTTCCTATCTTTCTTTCTTGTTTTCTTTCTATCTTTCATTCTTTCTTACTTGCTTTCTTTCTTTTGTTCTTTTTTCTGAATGTATTCATTTCTTGCTTTTTCTTTGATGCTGCCTTCTTTTCTTCTTTTCTTTCTTTCTGTTTTTCTTTCTTGTTTTCTTCTATTTCTTCCTTTCTTTGTTCCTTCCTTCCTTCCTCCCTCCCGCCCCCCTTTCCTTCCTTCCTTCCATCCATCCATCAATCCATCACACTATGGTTTTCCCTCAGAATAACCCTTGCTATAAGCTATTTTGCCCATCATCTCAGAGAGCGGGATCCTGGGTTTAGCTCCCACTACAATCGGTCTTTGATGCTCAGCAGTGTAGTTTTTAATGGTGATTGGCTGTCACTTGCTTTCTCCACTGCTGCTCATTCCCTCGCTGCAACCTTTCACAAAGCTTTTCTGAATTGTGTTGTTGTTGATCACTGTGCAACACGTGCCTCGGTTTGTCGGTGTGAACTTCTGTTATTCATGGTCCTTGCTCCCCCAGGATGCAGGGAGTCAGCAGATCGGCTTTCTGTTGGGCAGCTGCGGCGTCACGTTGGCACTGACCACAGACGCTTGTCAGAAAGGCTTGCCCAAAGCACAAACTGGGGAGGTAGCAACTTTCAAAGGTACTGTCTGCGTACAACATGTTTAATTCTGATATTTATTTTATCAGTGTGTCTGCATAGTGTCTTGGTTTGAACTGGTTTCATGTCTCTGCAGGCTGGCCGCGGTTACTGTGGTTTGTGACAGATGGGAAGCACGTTGTGAAGCCTCCGAAAGATTGGCATCCTCCATTACGTGAAGCCAGTAATGACATAGCCTACATAGAGGTAAGTGTAATTTCACCAATGTTACCGATAAAACAAAGATTTTGTCATTGTTTTTAAGTTTTCAGGTGTTTTTTTTTGTATTTTTGAGCAATCATTGAATTGTCTTTGCTTGTTTTTCTGTGTTTCTTGCATCCAGTATAAAACCAGCAAGGAAGGAAGCACCATGGGGATCACAGTGTCCCACTCAGCCATGTTGGCTCACTGTCACTCCCTCACACAGGCCTGTGGCTACACTGAAGGTGAGGAGGACACTGTGCTTCGCCATCATTTATCTATTCCTCTGCCATGTTGAAACACACCCAGTTGGGGACGTTAGTACATGCTAAAGAGAGAGAGAGAAAAAAAGACCAGCTTCTGTAATAATTAAAATGTGGGATTTTTATTGTATTTTCTTCGTCATTCTTCAGAAATTACAGAGGGCAGTCACTGCAGAAACCTGTTTTATAATCTCTGATATTATAGGATTACTCTTCGCATCCCTAATTGACCCTAACAGAGGGTAATTACAATCTAGTTTTGATTAACACACCCGCTATGTGTGCCTGCGTTAGTCCTGGGTCAGGTTAGAGAGAACGTAAACTACCTCCTTCACTCCAGCGTCCCACTTAAGCTCCTAATAACTTCTTACTTCTTGCACCAGTAGCCCAGAGAGACACCGCCAGCCCCCAGGTCTGATTCTGAAACTTAGCGAGGGGGGTTTCTAGTCACAGTGCAGTCACAGTCATGGTTTATATTAAAATTGTATGTGTAATACAATGATAGGCTAGATTAAATGTCTAAAACTTTTCTTTCTCCCAATAACCTTGGCGAAAATCCCCTCTTTTGATTTTCAGCTGAGACCATAACCAACGTCCTGGACTTCAAGAGGGAAGCAGGATTATGGCATGGAGTTCTCACAGTGAGTGATCTTTAACCCTGTGGTAAAACCAACAGGATGGTTGTGCAATTACAAATATAGAAATACATTCTCAGTTTGCCAGACCGACCTTTTTAGCCCCTGAGGACTTTATCTGTTCGTAAATGCATTCAACCTATTGATGGACAGAAACATCGTGTGTAATAATTCAAGAGGTTGAAACCTGTAAAAAAACAATCACATAATCAACTCAACTTTGCTGTATAATTGTCAAAGAGTTCATACATGACCTGCCGTTACACATTAAATTGACCCATTTTTAATTGTCTTGTTTTCATGGCAGAGCGTCATGAATAGGATGCACGTGATCAGCATCCCTTATTCCCTGATGAAAGTCAACCCACTCTCCTGGATTCTGAAGGTTCACACATACAAAGGTAAGACTCGGTCCACTTTGGCATTTGTTACTCTGCCAGTTTGGGATTTTGTTCCTGTCTTCATTCAAGAGCCTGGTCTTTCAGATTGAGAGACGGATTGATTGATTTCACATTCGGGAAGCAGGATTCAGTGCAGGATCAAATTTATTGTTTTATCATCATGGTAAATCATTTATGGTTTATTGTGAAAACTGAAAAAAGTGGTAAAAGGTCTGGGAGCAAAACTTGGTGTCAAATTACAGTAAAAATACCTCCACAGGGTTTGTTTTGATTAAGCAACTGATTAATATATAATTCCCATTTCAATTAAATTTTTATGGCATTTATACTTAATTCAGAAATAAGTTAAGTGATTTTTATACAGTGTACCTTACCCAACATTGTGCTATTGTTGTGAGAGTGTGTCTGTGGAACATCCAGAGAGAGTCTGTTCCTCGTTGCAGTTTGATTCTCCCTACACTTGACTGGGGGGGGATAGATTAAAGCAATCGTTGGACTCATTGGTTTGTCGCTCATTTGTATGAGCCCTGTGGAGGTCGAGGACTTGAGGCCTGAAGCCCTGAACACAATTCAACAACTTCTCTCTGTTGCCAACAGGTGACTCGGCAACTGACTCAGACCGTGCTGCTATTTGCTGGCAAGATTTTTTGGTCTGTGATTGGCTGTCAAGCGTTACGGCCAAAGTGTTGATTGGAAACTTTGGTTTGTTTTTGTTCCCTGTGCAGCGCGGGTAGCAGTGGTGAAATCGAGGGACATGCACTGGTCTCTGCTCGCTCAGAGGGACCAGAGAGACATCAGCCTGAGCTCACTGCGCATGTTGATCGTAGCGGACGGAGCCAACCCCTGTGAGTTCACCTACAGCATTTCCCCTTTGATTAAACCTAATTAAACATGCGGCAGCTACAATAATTCATTACTGACTCACTTTGTGTCTGCTTCTATATCTGTGTGTCACCACAGGGTCGATATCCTCCTGCGATGCCTTCCTCAATGTGTTCCAGGCACGTGGGCTGCGACCTGAGGTGATCTGTCCATGTGCCAGCTCCTCGGAAGCCATGACTGTCGCCATCCGCAGGTGAGGTGGCGTTACTGCGTCGTATTAGAACAAAGCAAACCTGTCAAGGCTTTGCATTACCGTGCTGTTATATCACACTGCGTCTGCAACATCAGCTGGATCCTGCAGGGAGAGGAGAGAGAGATTTGTGTGTCTTAATCACAGAGATGAACTTTTTGATTTGACGGCTTTCTGCTGATCACAGCGCTCGGTTATGAAGGAAGGCTTGATGACGAAAGACAGACTAAAAAACTAAAGCTCAAAAAGAGATGATGGTGCTATTTTTAAAATGAGAAATGCCTTGTTTTCAGATACGAGTCTAGAAAATTTGTAATTAGAGTCTGAATCTCACAGATTCTCATCATAACTGTCTCATCTTTCTTTGTTTGTATTTATGTAATGACTGTGCACTGAGGCATTGAAAGGAAGGCAATTAAAAAACATCATTTGATGATCTAAGACAGAAACTGGTATCAAAACCATAGAAACTGTGAGTCTTAATGTAGCTACGTTTGTGTTTTGGCATGAGAGGCAGAGTAAATAACGAGGAATAAGTGACGGTGTTGTTTTCTGACTGCTGACAATGTGTGTTTGTGTGTAATAATGTGTGTCCTGTAGACCTCCAGAAATGGGTGTTCCTCCCCCGGGGAAGGCAGTGCTGTCTATGGGCGGGCTGAGTCACAGTGTGATCCGCGTGGACACAGAGGAGAAACTCTCTGTCCTCACAGTGCAGGATGTGGGACAGGTCATGCCTGGAGGTACAGTGCACTGTGCTGCTTATGAACAGTTTGCTGCTTATAAGAGTAAAACACACTGATGGTGAAGAGAAATTGTAAAATACCGAATTGTTTTAAATAAATACCACAGGAAAAAAAGTGCATAATCTAAAAACAAAACAAAATTCCTTATGTGCTGTTAAATCCAGAGTTCGTCTATGTGTTATGTGAAGACAGATGCTGTTGTGGTAAATTGAGATGTTTTCATAATTATGCTTCAGCTCTCTTCCCTTATTCTGTGTTTACATCATGGTTTTTATGACAAAACATGAGGCTCTTGAGGACCATTAAAAACAAAATTACAAAGCGAACAAAAATCTAAATCAAACATAACTAGAATGGCACTCAGTAGAGCGAATACCCCAGCCAAGGCCCGACCATTAAATTCAATCAAGCCTCACCAAATTACAACACCCATAGACATCAGTTCCCTAAGTATGTTTGATTTTTTTTTCTGGGAAATCTGTGAAAATGTCAAAAATCTGGATCCTTCACTTTGTCCAAATCTGCACCAAAAGTTATTGAATTCTTTTTTGATCATTCTTCCGTTGTGCGTCTCCAGCTCTCGTTTGTGTGGTGCGGGTGGAGGGGACACCTTATCTCTGTCACACCGATGAGGTCGGAGAGATCTGCCTGAGCTCAGGTACCACCGGTGTAGCTTACTATGGCCTCCCAGGGATGACCAAGAACATCTTTGAGGTGAGTCTTTTATTTCTGAAACGGACAGGAAACTTGACTTAGATTCAGACGGGATGGGTCCTAATATTTCACATCCCTGAGAGAATTTCTCTACTTGTGTCAGACTGAAGAAAAACTATTATTTCTGGTATTCGCTGCGTTGTTACTCTGTTTCTGGTTAAGTTGAAATTAAATAAACTAGTGCCTTTCTAGCCAGCCTCCTGATTAGTTTATGAACATGGGACAAATGCAAGTTTAACAAATGGCTTGAGAATGATGAGTACTTATGGTGGTTAAACCATTGTCTGGAAGTGCTTATGAAGCAAACTGCAAGTCTTTCAATGTTGGGAAAATGGCGATTAAGGCGCTGGAGTCTAACGGACATAAATGCATTTACATAGAAGTATATAGTCAGTTTTGGTCTGTTTTTCTATCACAAGTATGATCTTAAATTTAATTTCAAATCTTTAATTGTTTATAGCTGACAGAGTATGAAGTTGATTTCTCTAAATACTTCATCCATACACGTGTATTTCCTGTTGCAGACCATCCCGGTAACATCTTCTGGGGTTCCCGTCAGTGACAGACCCTTCACCAGGACGTCACTGCTGGGCTTTGTGGGACCAGTAAGTTCCACCTCATCACTTTGGAGTCTGTTAACCTTCCTTTACTTTAACGTCTGTCTCATATACAGAAATTAAATGACATGTCTGCTTAAAAGAACAACAAGATATTTGACATAACACATTGATACTTTCTCTGATTATACATATTTAGTTGCAATGAAAAATCAATCTTCAGTTAAGTTCTCAATTTCCAACAAATCATTATCTCTCATTTGGTGAATAAATCCTAATTGTTTTGACTTTGTGTTTATTACCAGGACAGCCTTGTGTTTGTCGTGGGCAAGATGGAAGGGCTGATGGTGGTCAGCGGGCGGAGACACAACGCTGACGACGTGGTCGCCACCGCCCTGGCAGTGGAGCCCATGAAGTTTGTGTACAGGGGCAGGTAAACAGAGAAGGAGCTGTCTTATCTTCTGTGTTATGTCTACTGACATAGTAAAGGATGTAAATAACTGAGAAGCTTGATTGAATGAGTGCATTCAGGCTCTAACTGCGTTGTGTGGCACTGTGTGTTTCAGGATAGCAGTGTTTTCTGTGTCTGTGCTGCATGACGAAAGGATTGTTGTTGTGGCTGAGCAAAGGCCGGATGCCTCCGAAGAGGACAGCTTCCAGTGGATGAGCCGTGTCCTTCAGGTACTGACTGAGCCCTGTCTTCTTCTCATGTTATCACTCTGTAGCATGTATTTAAACAACTATACCTGTGGTTTTGAATGCTTTCTATTATTAAGTGCAAACTAGATTTTATCACTTTCGCCAAGGAGGTCATGTTTTTGTCTGTGTTCGTGGTTTTGTCTTGTTATTCAGCAGCGTTACACAAAAACTACTTGACTGACTACTACGGAAGTTAGATGATAAGGGTCAGGAAAGAAACCTGTACATTTCCGTGCTAATCCCTGATTTTTTTATTCCACTTTCTTTAACATTTCGTGATGAAGTTTTTCTACATTTTCGACATTAGTGCTTCCACCTTGAAAGAAATGTACTTTATAAGTAAAGCTTTGCTTGCAATTAGTGTCAGTTAAGCACTGTTTTTCCTTAGGGATATTTTCACATAACACATTGGTCCATTAAAAATATAAGATCAGCTCCTAAAAATACATGTTATTAATGTGTACAATTTAAAATGTATATATTTTCAACAACTTTGCTGATCTCAAATTCTCCTCTGTTTCTGTGTGTGTCTGTTTCCAGGCAATAGACAGCATCCACCAGGTCGGGGTGTACTGCCTGGCTCTGGTGCCGGCCAACACGCTCCCAAAGGCACCTCTGGGTGGAATCCACATATCAGAGACCAAACAGCGTTTCTTGGAGGGCGCCTTGCACCCCTGCAACGTCCTCATGTGCCCTCACACTTGTGTGACCAACCTGCCTAAGCCGAGACAAAAACAGCCAGGTAGCCCACCAGACGTCCCAGCATGCATCAGATTTAGGAACAAATGCAGTGCAAAGACTTGTTTAGTTAATTTCTTCATTTTGGTATTTTCTTGTTCTAATTTTTGTGTTAACATGAATTTTGGTTGTAACCTCAGTGGCATGTATGATGATTGGTTGTTTGCTTATGCTTCTTAGAAGTTGGTCCTGCTTCTATGATAGTGGGCAACCTGGTGGCAGGCAAGAGGATCGCACAAGCCTGTGGGAGAGACGTGGCACAGCTGGAGGACAATGACCAGGCACGTAAGGTAGTCATCCCCATTTCACCCTCTCATCACCTCCACACATCCACTGCAGACACGAGTACGGTTACATAACGGAGGTCTTGGAATCTGAAACACAAAAAAGAGGACGTGGGCTTGAATGAGCACAGTTTTGTGTAAATCAGATTCTTCCTCTATTATTGATACTGTTTTCAGCTTCACATGAACTATACCCCAGTTAAACCCATCATGCATTAGCAATACACCACGTGCCACCATACACCAACATTTCAACACCGTTTCTTTGATGAGTTATTCTTGTCTCACTTTGTTTCCTCTGTTTTTAAACCTGTGTCTCTCTCCTACAGTTCCTTTACATACAGGATGTGCTACAGTGGAGAGCTCAGGCCACTCCAGACCATCCTCTGTTCCTCGTTCTCAATGCTAAGGTACCTTTGTTTTATTCACCATCTCTTAACCACAAATTAAATTAAGAAGTGGATACAGATATAATTACTACCTCAATATATGATTGTTCATGTTACATTGACGACTTGCCTATGTTTTGATATAATGAATTTGAGTTTAGAAACAGTTTTTAGATAAAAATGCAAATTCAAAACTTTATTGTCCAATAATCCAGGCATAAATGGAAATTCTGCTTTCGCTGATGTATGATAGACAATATAATACAACACAGAACATGAGAAGACACAATACATTACCAGGAACAACATTTCAGAAGTATACAAAATACTGTAGAGGAAGTTAAAATGTACCAATTAAGTACAAATTGACCTGTGGCAATTAAAAACTAAATATTAGATTCTAAATATGAAGTCCTTAAATGTTTTGGCAAAACGGGAGAAAACATAGCTCTTAAATTTAACTCATTACAGATTGCAATAATCTCTAATTTGCAGAATCCCTGTTATATCTGTAGAAGTAAAAGAAACATGTAAAAGTGTAGATAAGTACAACTAGTTCTTATGTTATTTTTTTTCGCTTTTCAGGGCACGGTGGCGAGTACAGCTTCCTGTCTGCAACTGCACAAGCGGGCAGAGCGGGTGGCCGTAGCTTTGATGGGACGCCTCAACACTGGAGACCATGTGGCGCTCGTCTACCCGCCAGGTAAGAGGTGCTACTGCTACTGTGCAGCTTGTCCTGTAATTTCTGTCCTTGAGAGCACAGTAATATCTGTCTGTCTATCTGTCGCAGTTGCACACCAACAAAGATCCTTGGCTCTTGATCAATAACCTATTATTACATAAAGTTAATTCTACTGCTAATCTGTTGGGAAATAATCAGCTACAAGACATAAAATGCAAAACTATAAACAACTATTTGCAGGAATTGACCTGATTGCCACTTTTTACGGCTGCCTGTACGCCGGCTGTGTGCCAGTCACCGTCAGACCCCCGCACCCCCAGAACCTGGCCACCACCCTGCCCACTGTCAAGATGATTGTTGAGGTAACACAGAGTCCACCGACCACCCACCGCAGTTGTTGCAATCATGAAACAGTTAAAGTGATTTATACATTGTGAATGGAGTAATACTGTAGTGTGTGTGTGTCTGTGTTTGTTAAAGGTCAGTAAGTCGGTGTGCATCCTGACAACACAAGCAATAATGAAGTTGCTGAAATCCAAAGAGGCTGCTGCTGCCGTGGACGTCAAGAGCTGGCCCATGGTGCTAGACACAGGTGAGTTGTGTACATGCGCGCAAACACACCAAGGTCTTCAGCTCAGGCCCTGTTGAAGCAGTCACAAGTGGATTCCTCCAATTTAGCACATTGTCTTTCTCTGGAAGGAAACTACAGTAATCAGAGTGTAGGTAGTTATCGATTTACAAGTTTGGAGCCTCAAATATAGTTTTTCTTTCTTTCTGCAGAATAGCCCGACTGAAATTCCAAATCTTCCAAGCCACCTGCGGTTCCCTATGCTAGGGCTTCTTATTTACGGTGTGAGCTTTGGCTCTCCACCTAAGATTATTCACTGGTCAAATTTAACATTTACAGAGTGGCACAGTGTTGAAAAGGTGTACAAAAAAAGGATGTGTCTGCAATGAAAAACTCTCCTCTGTCCGTTTCCAAGATGACCTCCCCAGGAAGAAGAGTCCCCAGATGTACAAGCCCCCAACCCCAGAGATGTTAGCTTACCTGGACTTCAGTGTGTCCACAACAGGCATTCTGGCAGGGGTCAAGGTATGTAGAAGGAGATGTGCTGTTCAGTAGTCTCCAGATATTACCAGCTTCCACATACTCCACATGGCTTTTACCTTCTGCTCTCAGGAGTTAGAGAACATGAAAACAATTGTTAGTGTCAAGATCCGCACATTTAAGTCCACAGACTTCAAGACTTCTACTGACTGCTGACGTGTCCATGTGTGAAACTGCTCCTGATGTTGTTTTAAAGAAGAATTTCAGTGTAGTGATTCATCATTTATGCATCTGTGTGACATATCCTCTCTCTTAGATGTCCCATTCAGCCACCAGTGCCTTGTGTCGCTCCATCAAGCTGCAGTGCGAGCTCTACCCTTCCCGGCAGATCGCCATCTGCCTGGACCCTTACTGCGGCCTTGGCTTTGCCCTCTGGTGTCTCTGCAGGTAAAACCAGCACCTCTGATTGAATTAATTATGGCAAAGTCAGAATGAGTTTAAAGCTTTAGAGCATGGGTTAATGGATGTCCCAAACTTTTTTTCCCGTGTGTTGTGTCTTTGTTTTAGCGTGTACTCGGGCCACCAGTCGATCCTGGTCCCCCCTCTGGAGCTGGAGAGCAACGCATCTCTGTGGCTCGCTGCAGTCAGCCAGTATAAAGTGCGAGTCACCTTCTGCTCCTATTCGGTCATGGAGATGTGCACCAAAGGCCTGGGCTCACAGACGGAAGCACTACGGGTCAGTTTGTCTAATGAGCGTGTCACTAGAGAGGCAGCAAATGGCAAAATTTCCTTTCACGAAATTTAAGGGTTTTACTTTAACAAGTTCTTTAATGTCTGTTGTTTAATGAATCTGTCAAACGAAAAAAGTTTAATGATATAACAAAATTGTTTTTCTCCAGTTGCGGAATGTGAACCTGTCTTGCGTGCGGACGTGCATGGTGGTAGCAGAGGAGCGGCCCCGCATCGCACTTACTCAGTCCTTCTCAAAGATCTTCAAAGACTTGGGGCTTTCGCCACGTGCCGTCAGCACCACGTTTGGCTGCAGGGTGAACGTGGCGATCTGTTTGCAGGTAAGGAGCTGTGGCTGGACGAAGAGGACGAGGAGGTGGAGGAAGAGGAGGGAATTAGGAGCAGAGGGCAAGGAGAGGTCCAAAGATCATGATTATGAATATTTAAGTGCTAAAACCTATTTAACAATTCAGATGAACATCCAAGAAATTAGTGAAAGACACATTATTGTGTGACAATGCACAAATAATTGAAAAGAAGCAGTTTATCCAGCAAAAATAATAATGAAGATTAATTTAATGTGATTATTTAAATTTTAACGATGCTGCCCCAAAGTACCGCTCCTTGTTTTATCTCTCCTACTTTGGCTCCTTGGCTCCTTTGGATTTTTGTGTATGCGACTGTGTGTTGTGGTGTGTTGTCTTGTGTGTGCATGTGTGTCTTTGTATATAAATATATCTTTATTTATCTGTCCTGCCCTGTCCTGTCAGCCCAACAGGTTAGGAAAACTGGCTGAGCAGGTACTGTGTGATATAAGAGTGGCCATTTGCTCATCGCACTACCAATGAGTCTGTCTGTCTGTGTGTGTGTGTGTGTGTGTGAGTGTGTGTTGTTTATCTTGCATGACTTTTGAACATGCTTAACCTTTATTCAGTGATGTTTGTAAGCTTAAGCGTCATGCTGTTACAGCACATTATACCATGAGCATTGCGAGCGGCGCTGTGATGTAGTTACTTTGAGAAGATTTCTAAATTGAGGAACGCCACGTTATGTAGACAAAAAAATGTTGATCTCCAAATCCCAATATTCCAACTTCCAACGCAGCAGGACGCATTCTTTATTACAGAAGCTTTTACCCCATTACAGCTATTGAATTCAAATCTGCAGGTCCTTGCCGTGTCTGTGTCTACATGGTTGAGCTGTGCCGAGGCCCTAACTCTTGTAGCCTGGCTGATTGGCTTCTGGCTGCCCCGCCTGCTTTGTCGACAGTTGTGTTATAACTTCACCTTCCACCCCCCCTCCACTCAGACAGCACACAGCATTAATTTAATGTCAACGGAGTACGTCACTGACTCAAGTCATGTTTTATTTCCAGGGTACAGCTGGACCAGACCCCACCACTGTTTATGTGGACATGAGAGCTCTACGTCACGACAGGTGGGGACGCCAATATTGATACAAGAGTTGTTTTTGGATGCTTTACGATGTTTTCTTGAATATATAATATTTATATGCATATTTAATTTGTATTCGTTTTTTTTTGTGTATTTGTTGGGCTTTTTATAAGCTTTTGAAAGGGGGATAGAGAGAGAGTGGGGGAGGACATAAGAGAGTGTCCCAACATGGGACATGTCCTCCCCCACACTCTCTCTATCCCCCCCAGGACATGTACATGGTACCACGCCTCCGCGAGTTGAGGCCTTGCCTCGTTGGGGCAGCAGCTCTACCAGGTGAGCTATACTTTCTCATTTTGACATTTCATCTTCTTCAGGGTTCGCCTTGTGGAGAGAGGGTCACCACACAGCCTGCCGCTGATGGAGTCTGGGAAGGTACGTGTCGTGTGAAGCACTAAATTACTATTGACAGCAGACCTCCACCAAGTGGAGAGGACTCTCTTCCACATTTTTTCACACCCAAGGTCAGGAGTTAATTCTCAAAAAAAAGTCTCCTACTGGAAAGAGTGTGGAACCACAGATATTTTGGAAATGCCACAAATTATCAATGTTCTGGAAAACGGTCGGCCGCATTAGTTGGAGCCTTGGAAATGGGACAGTCCATGCAGCCCCTGAATTGCATCACAGCTAAAAACTATGCAGAAGAGAAAACTAAGAGAACTGATGGCATGGAGGTGTAGCAACCAAAAATGTGTCTTGTTCGTTTGTTCTATACGTTTGTATAAATTGTTAAATATTGAAATAAACACTGAAGTATAAAAAAAATACTATAAACAGCTGTGATGTCTGCTGTTGTAGATCCTTCCAGGAGTGAAAGTGATCATTGCAAACACCGAGACTAAAGGACCCTTGGGAGACTCTCATCTGGGAGAGGTAAGTCATGATGTAATCTGATGAGCAGCAGACTTGGTTCTACGTCACCTGTTCCACCTGCTTGTGATCCAAAGTGTGTTAACCTCATAGTCCGACCGATTTTCGGGTACCGATACTGATATGAGAGAGCAAAACATTTCTGATAAATTGTCCGATATTTATATTAAAAAAAAGAAAGGCTTAATGTTTTACAGTTTATAATAAATTATAAGAAAACATCCAAATATATTGAACTTGAATTAAGAAAATAAACTTTATTCTTAACTAATATATCGGCTTATTTTTCACTGCCCAAGCGGTTAGGCTCTAGTTATAAACCTGGGTCATTGTCCTTAATATATAAATCTGGAAAAAAACATATGAAGACTGAAATTCCACTGGTTGGCTGTTTTACACATTTTATTCATAAAGAAAAAAGGTTTCATTTGTAGAAATCACACACACACACACACAAACACACACACACACACACACAAGTACACACACAGAAATCAATGTGTTACGACAGGGGGCTCATATCTGATCAAACGTCTATTTCTTTAACCAAATCAGTTTTATTTGTATTTCCAATGACGACCACTAAACATATTTATTCTCTTTACTGTAAATATTTACTCACAGGTCACTTTATTATGTCACCTTTACAATCTAATGCAAACTGATCTGTCATTAAGTCCAAGTCTTTTCTGTGGAACTGTAACCTCCAGCTTCACTGTGTCTGTGTGTGATAGGTGTGGGTGAGCAGTCCTCACAACGCCACAGGCTACTACACAGTTTACGGGGAGGAGGCGCTGCACGCCGACCACTTCAACACCAAGCTCAGCTTCGGGGACACTCAGACGGTCTGGGCGAGGACGGGCTACCTGGGCTTCCTGCGCCGCACCGAGCTGACCGATGCCAGCGGAGGTGAGAGTCAGCAGTGCTTGCTCTAACGCACACTCGCCACAATTTTTGTTATCACAGAAAAATTAAGATATCTTTTCAATCTTATCATTGCCTAAAAATGTATTTATTAGATATAAATTGACATCTCTGTGTGTGTGTGTGTGTGTCTCAGAGCGCCATGACGCCCTCTACGTGGTGGGCTCTCTTGATGAAACTCTTGAGCTGAGGGGAATGAGGTATCACCCCATCGACATTGAGACCTCTGTTATCCGTTCTCATAAGAGCATAGCTGAATGGTGAGAAACTTGCATCATTTATAAATCTTATTCAACATGATTCCTGACTTCTAACCTCTTCTATTTTTTAATTTCCGGCCATATATTTGATTTTTAACCTTTTTGCATCCCCCACCTCCTCCTCCCCATCAGCGCGGTGTTTACCTGGACCAACCTCCTCGTGGTGGTCGTGGAGCTGGAGGGATCCGAGCAGGAGGCCCTGGACCTGGTGGCTCTGGTCACTAACGTCGTCCTGGAGGAGCACTACCTCATTGTAGGGGTGGTGGTGGTGGTGGACCCCGGCGTCATCCCCATCAACTCCAGAGGGGAGAAGCAGCGCATGCACCTCAGAGACGGATTCCTGGCCGACCAGCTGGACCCCATATACGTGGCTTACAACATGTGAGGGGCCCTGCTGGCAGGGGGGGGGCACTCCTCACATTACTGGAGACCACAGGAAAAATACAAAAAACACGGAGCTCGGAAGGTCCTGGTTCCCGTTGAAAGAGAGCACACTGCCCTCTTCTGTCGCAGAGGGGAAATACAGTATGAAAGAAAGCAGCAAGACGGAGACAAATTCCCAAACTAATGTCGGTTTCTCCCTGTAATTTTTAATTTTATTTGCCTCAACAAATAATGTTTTCAAGGGCATTTTTGTTTCGTTAAAGTAAGTTTTATATGTTTGACAGAACGTCTAACTCCTTAAACCCAGGACAACAGATAGAGGAGCAACAGGAGGTTGAAGGTTTAATACTACACTGTGCCATTAACTTATTTTTTAATTTGTCAGTCCCAACAATAACGACTGTTAGTTTTGGTCTGTCAAACACTTGTGCCATAGAACAGGACCGACGTAGTCAACCAAACCAGTAACCCGTTTCAAACGAGCTCTCACACCTTTAGCGTCCACTGGTCATAATGGTTTTCGTAGAGAAACTCCGCCACCAGCACGGAAGGGAAGCTCTCCAGGTTACGGCCGCACCCCCATGTGATCCCTGATTCTCGTGATCCAGCTCAGTTCAGTTCCATGTTGTTGCGTTGGCAAAGAAGCACACAGCAGTGGTGTTGGAGAGAGGGGGGGGGTGGGGGCAGTAAGTGCTATGTGATGCTCAATTCCAGCTCTAACGCTTTTGTTTTTGTAGAACAAGAAGTTTCGGAATATTCTCGTGGTTTGACGAAATCTTGTTCTTTTCTCAATCGGACACCGTGTAATATATAGTTCCTGTTTTATCTGAATGAAATGCAATATGAGAGATGAGGAAGGTTGTGGCTTTGAATGACTGCGGACAGTGAGTGCCAATCTTTCGACATCCCGATACGGAGAGGAATAGAATCGCTGCTTACCGTTAGCAGCGCCAAATGATACGAATTAAGCCTTAAGTGTTTTTTCCGATACCTCTTCCTGACCCCGTGTCTGTGCGACTTCATTTAGTGAAGTTCATCAGCTGATGGACACGAAAGGAATATGCAGAAGGAAGTGGGTGTGGTAAATCCTGCTCTTGTTGCACCTACCCTCATCTTGATGGCCGAGATGAATATACTTGATCCTCCTGACATCAACCATTACAGACACACACGTACTCCATAAGTGTTTTTACTAACGTCTGTCCCTATGATTAGTCGATTTGAATGTGTTTTATAGCGAAAGACTGGAAGAAATTGTTGTGGGTTTGATGCCGCCTGTCACAGCCTCATTTCAGGATGCATAAGGTTGAGTGGAGGATGGAAAGTGTTTTGAGCTGCATGTAGAGTATGAGGCGAGTGTTGTGACATCTCATTGCATAAAGATTTGCGTCATTGTGTGTTGCTTCTTTTTTCTACGTGCACATCCCTTCAGAAACAGGCCCCAGCCTGCTGTAAGTATGTACAGGTTTTGTGTAAATTATTAATAGATGGAGAAGACGACAGGGACGCAAAAAGACTGAATCTGATATGGACGTGAACTTCTCCCTCGCAAACAAAAATGATTTGAAATGGATCCTCGAGTGTGGACAATGGGGAAAGAGCCTTTTTTTTTAAGTGCGAAAGAACAGTGGGAACTTCCAGGACGGGACGGAGCACAAGAGAAGAGAGTTCTGCTCTGTGAAGCGTGAGATGTCACTCCCTCCCTCGCAAAGTTCTGTTGTTAACACATGGAAAGATACAGTTGTCTGATATACGGTTAGTTGTCATTATTTTCATAACATGATTTCCTAATGAATAAAAAAGTGCTTTTAACTTGAAATGTGTGTCATCCCTGAGCCTCATGGTATCCTGTCTAATAACTATATTTTAGTATATTTTGGTTCAGTCCTGTGGCAGGTTGGACCACCACCACCCTGGTCGAAGGTGGGCAAAGTGGAATTGGAATGACAGTTTTAGCGGACCTCATTTACATCTTCTTGTGCTTTAGCTATTTTAACATTGGTTCACTGACGATTCTTGTTTCAGATTGGCCTGCAGGTGACAATCATTTAATATTAATTTGTATTATCAGCAGTGCTTAAAGGTTTAATGTGCAGAAGTTAGTGTTATCTAGTGGTGATGTTGCAGCTGAATGCCCCTCACCTCGACCCTCCCCTTCAAAACATGTAAGAGAACCTGTGTTATCCTTCTGTTGCCAGAGAGAGACATTTAATAATGAGAAAAAGCGTTTTTTGGGAGAGAATTACTGAATGAATATATAATAATTTCAAACTCAAAAGTAATCCTTTGAATACTCGGGTTTTCAATATTGTCCATGATAATTGTGATTATGATTTTTTCCATAATCGAGCAGCCCTAGTAGAGATGACCCACTCTTGATATAAATATTGTTTCTCAGTCCTAAAAACACTAGTGAAAGATTATTTTATATTCAATTTCTTCCAATAGAATCACTGAAACGTTACACACTGAACCTTGAATAATGCATCTCAGGCCCAACATACAGAGACAAACAACCCTTCACACTCATATCCACAACCACAGACATGTTAGAGTCTCCAGTGAACCTGACCCAAGCCTGCAGGAGGAAGCCAGAGAAAACCCAAGCAGACACGGGGAGAAACATGCAAACTACACTCAGAAAGACCCCGGCCAGTTAGGGATTCAAACCGGGGACCCTCTTTCTGTGATGCAACAGTGCTAACAGTGTTTTTTAGTTTTTTTTTAAAAGAAAAAAAACATGACTTAGTTTGTTCTATATACTAAGAAAATAATAATAATAGTCATAATTAAGAAAGCTGAAAACACCCCATAAACACAGGGCACAAGCTTAACTGGAAGTGATGCTGTACATATACACACATGCTGTGTAGGATTTAGCCATATTACAAACATAATAATCTGTCAAAACCTTCTTACACTAAATAACCTGTGAGAAGATTAAACTTTTCATCATTTATTGAACTTTATTTTTTTATTCATTTTTTTTTAACAGGAAAAAGGTGATTCAACAGAAGATTATTTCAAAATTATACGTGGAAAACTTTTGCACTTGCATTTTCAAAACAAAGTGGCACAGAGATTACTTGGGTTTTTACGCAAGTAGCTATTAAAGTTAACAAAAATGAATGTATTTTCATGACATAAATCGATCACTGTATATTTACGCTCAGTGAGAACTTAAAAACATTTATAGAACATAAAGTACATTGGATGAACAGGCCCACAGACAGAAGCCATAAATGTTGGACCCTTTCATTACAGTCACACATTGATCACTGTATATTGGTCCTCAGTGAGTGGTTATTGACACTTATAGAACATTCCAAAGTAGTAGAGTGATTATACTGGTCCTTAATAAGTATTCATACATGTTGACATCACAACAACAATTATCTGATATCTACATTTTCATGACATAAGTTGTATGGTGACAGTACTGATCCCTAATGAGATGTTATGTTATGAATGATAATGAATGTATCCTCGGTGAGACGTCAAACGTGTACAACCGGGCACAAAATCTCAGTTATTTTACATTTCAGTAACAAATCATATGGTAAAAGTAGTCCAAAAAAAAATATAGATTTAAGTCTAAATACCACCCCAGGCTAATTGTACTTATAAGATAAAGACTTAAATTTGCGTTCTCAGCATGACCTGACTCTCGAATTGCTAATTCACATACGCCTCAACTGCACTGAGGAGCTCAGACGCTTTCTCCAGTGCTTGCATTTCGTTCTCAGTTTTGAACTGTCCATTTGGAATGTGTGGAGACCGATGGCAGTTGGGATACTGAGTCTTTTTGGGGTCCACTCCCAGTATCTGCAAATTTTGCACTATTTGAGGCAGATTTGTCAGTTGGAGGTTGTAGCAGGAAACTCGTGTGGCAAGGGCTGAGATGGAACTGCCGGAGGTAGGATGGCCATGCTTTTTATACTCTGCGGCTGTAAGTGACTTTTCCACTGCTTGATGGACTTTGAACAGACACCATTCTGTGCTTCCCCCACCGGTGTCCTTGTTGGCTGCATTGAGATCACAGCGAGCCTGTCTGCACCAGCGCTGAGCTTCCTCTTTGTCCGGCTGTGGGACATTTCCATTATTGGTCCAAAAACCGCCACCAGAGAATTTCGCTCGATTACTACGGTGATACCGTGCCTCTTGATCCCATTGCTGGTAGAAGTCTCTGTAATCCTGGTGACCCCTTGAAAAGGAGGGGCCTCCGGTTTTGCCTTTGCCTGTGCTGAGCTCTTCAATTCGACTCATCAAGTATTTGAATGCCTCATTGGCAAGAACCTGGTGGTCAGGATTTTTGTCAGGATGCCACCTGAGGTACAGTCGATGGATGGCTTTGTGCCTCTCCTCCGCAGGAAGAGTCCATATCTCTGCCAAGCACTGATCAATTTCCCTTTTAGCTTCGTCAACAGAGGTTGGTAAGGATCTTGTAGATGATGACTGGGAATGAGGTGGCACAGCTCCCGCCAGTGGCTCCAGCTCCATGCAAGAACCAGATTTGCAAGTCCTCCCAGGTTTTGCTTTCTTTTCCCGTTTAATCTGGTATATGTCGAGACAACTGACTTCAATTGGCTCCTCTTCTCCAATATCGACTTTGTATCTGCGTGAAAGCTGCCCAGAGTTTCCAGGCAGTTCTTCAACAATAACTGCATAAATATACTTCAGTATGTCAGTGCTGTAGCCAACGTATTCCCCCTCCTCAAAGTTATTGAGGATGTTCATGTCTAAGGAATTATGCCAATCCTTTGGTACTTTGGTCCCAGGGGCTGGTGGTGTGAAAAGCAAACTTTTAGTTTCAGTGCTTTCTTGGATCTTATTCTTGGCCAGAATTTTCTGAACATCTTGTAAACTGTCACACAAAAGGAGTTGTCCAAGGACTGGGAGGTGATCTCGTTCAATTCTGGTGCCTAAAAGAGCAACAATCTCGTTTGTCAGTGTCATATTGACTTCACCTATAACCTTTATAGCCGTGACATCATTGTGTTTTAGGTAAAATATGCAGCCTTCTTGCCCTCGTGTGACAAAAACATCAGTTTCAGTGGCAGTTTTTTCTAGCGGCTGTTCATTCAGCCAAAGCTTTGTTTCCAGGTTTTCGCAGCAGACGATCTGAATACTGCCAAAAATCTCCTCGCACATGTCAGCGGCATCTTCGTCTTTTATTTCTCCTTGAGACCCTGCTCTGATGAGAGAAATGAGTCCATGTCTGAATGCAAATGAGGACAGGTGTTGTTCAAACCATCCACTGAATTCACAGTCAGTCTCAAGCTCACAAATCTCAAGTTGTGATTCCACTATTTTCTCCTCAGTGACCTGAGACAGCATTTTTGGCTGAAGGTTTGGAGGCAGCAATTTCACCAGCCGATGATGCTCATAGGTGTCTTTCCGCAAATGGCATTCGCTGAGTTTCCCAAGTAACAGGACCTCACCCCCCAATGCTTCTTCTAACCGTTCGGTCTCAAATGTCGTGTCATTGTAGTACAGTGTGCATGAGGGGTATAATTTACCATCTACTGCAGGAAGATACAAAGACTTCACATCTTTAACAAGGGATTTGTCTCTTTGGCCTTTTATTAACCCAAACAACATCTGAACAGCACGTTTTACAGTCTCAAGTTGGTTTGGGTTCAGATGTGGTTTATCACAAGTCTCGGCACAAATTGCTGCCAGAACGTTACTGTACTCCACAGCAGTAGGGTTTTCCTTAACACCTATTTTCTTGAAGAAGTCTTTGTAAATTGTATCAACCGAAGGAATTTTGTACAAATATGGTCTGAATTCTTTGTGAAAGAGGAAGAAAAGAGACGTGTCTTCAGTCTTTACAAGTTCTTTGTCTTTTTCAACCAATACAATGGGAAGACCAGCCAGTGGCCGACTGTCAAATCTGTTTGCTAGCAGGAAGGCGTAGGAACTTCGAAACACAATAGCACGGGTTTTAATCAACTTGTCAGTTTGACAGGGAGACTGACAGATGTTGCTCATGTTGCTGGTTACACACTGTGGAGGTGGTTGATCATGGGCACCTGCATTTTTCATCATCCGCAGCAACTCCTGCGTCTGATAAACTGGTAAATGTATGATTGGCATTGAAGACCAAATCAATTCTCGATGCTTGGGATCGATTTCCATCAAAGAGCCTCTGATTTTAACAGCACTTCCCTCAGCGACGAATGGTTGGTGATAGTCGCACAGTTCTTTTTGAATTGTCACGGGGAAAATGAACTTGATGTCGGCTATACGCTCCAGCAACTTTTCATTGTTTTTTTCATCCCTCACTTTAGTTAAGGCTTTCCATAAAGAGTAATGAAGATTTATCTTTCAACTCTTTAGGCTGAAAGTTCTCTTTTGCTTCTGATTCCAACTGGTGTGCAAAAGTTATTATTTCATCGTTTGACAGCACATGCTTCATTCCAAGTTCTATGAGCAGATCTTTGGCTTGTATTTTTTTTAGTGGATTTCTTTCATCAACCTCAGACCAAAATCTCTCAGGCACAAATTTCTCCTCGGGCAACATCTTCTTGTATAGCTCGATGCTATCATCAAAGAAATATGATGCTGTCTCCAAACTGCCTTGGGAATTGCGAATCAATTTGACCGTCTTCATCGAGGAGATGATTTTGTCCTTGTATTGAAAGTAGTTGTCATCATGTTGCAGTGACAGTAAGAGCTTGAAGCACTGAAGCGCCAGCTTCTCTGTGAGTGTGTGTACAACAGGGAGAATTAACTTCATTAAAAACTCCATATCAGTCAGGATTTTGATGTTTAGTGATTGTGACAGATGGTAGTTTTTTAGAAAAATGGTGTTGCTATGGTGCAGGAGGAACAAATCCGGAAACTTCCACAATTGTTCGCTGTCGAGGATAAATACCTCCTTGTGTCCATCAATCCTCACTCTTTCACCAAATATTGTTTCAAATAATGGCAGGGACCTGAGCTTCCGCTGAAAGTCTTGAGTATCTTTGGCCTTGGCCACTCCAGAGTGCAGGAAGCTCTGAAGCTCACTTTTCTCATCAGAGGAGAGCTGGGAAAACTCTGAGTGGTCAATGTTAAAAACCTGGTCCAGCACACAGCTTGCATCGTTCACATCCATAAGCTCAGAGCATAGAAGAGAATGTATCTGTCGATCTACATACGTCTCGGAGAAGAATGTATTGTTGAGCTGCATGAAACCAAGTTTGAAGAGGATGTCTGATCTGTCTGGGGCAAACTGAATCACACTCCGCATATCTTTCATTGTTTTTAAGAAGCACTTGTTGTTTAACCTTGGACACACAACCGGTAGAATGCAGCATTCACTGAAAAGCTGCCTCACATCGCTGAATGTCAGAAGTTGTTCGTCACTACTGGCTGTTGCAGGTTTAATTTGACTTTCTAAGAATTTCCAAAGTGATTTCAACCACTCCAACATTGTCTGGTTTGGGACATGCAGACCACTGTCTGGATCAACAGCACAGCTATCAAGATGATGCTGAATTAATGGCTTCAGATATTTTGCTGCAAGGGGAACTGTCAGACTTTTGACAAGGTTAAATCTTTGCAGAACAGTCATGTGATATCGGTTGGTCGTATAATCTGCAAATTGGTCCATGTAGTCAAAGAACAAAATGTCGTATGGTGATATCAGTTTAGGAGAATTAGAGTTGAACACTCTCAAAACTTTATCTCTTGTGAGGAGAAGTGGAAGCCCATCGAGTAAACTAGCGTTATCCTTTGTCACCAGTGTCGACGAGAGATCTTTTAAGCAGAATCCCAGGAGCTCTGAACATCTTTTATCATCACTGATCAGAGTGGAAGTTATGGGAAGTGGTAATGCTTCATTTGTTTGCTTTGGGTCATGGAGAGGTTTTTCCTTCAGGAAAGTCCGTACAGTTGAAGGATTCACGTCTTTCAGTTTAATACCGGCAGATTTGAAGCTTTTCCAAACTTCTTGCATTTTAGGAGTAGAGGGAACCAATTTCATTCCCAGATCTTCCAAAATGAGATTCATCTTCTCATCGTCTGAATGTGTCAGATAAAGTGCCTTTGTTGCCTCAGTTTCTCTGATGTCACACCAGTCAAAAGAGTATTCAATATAAGTGCGGCCTGCAAGTACATGCGTTGATCTTCTCATCACAGGAATCACATTTAGGCCTTTTTCCTTGATTGATCTGTACACCTCGTGTATCATTTCATGCCAATTCTGATCAACATCTTTGGACACAGTTGGCCAAAAAAACAAATACGAACGATTGAAGAGTAAACACATAGATCTAAATGACACCTTTGTCTTTGTAATGGTTTGGCTGATGTGATGAAGGAGATCTGCGTACAGTGGAGCAATGACACTCTGTTTCAATAGTTCATTCCACTCACTTTTCATACTTTGCCCATCTTCTTTCCAAAGGCTTCTCCTGGAAGAGTCTACCTCAAAGTTTGCGTTGATGTGTACTGGAAGACCTGTGGTGCCAGGCAAAGGAAGTGAACAAAATGCTTCGCCTTTAAAATCCAAAACTCCACGAGCCTTACTCTCATCCTTTAAGCTCACACGTGCTGCTATTGCTGCTTGGGGAAGTTTCTCTGATATTGTTGCCCTTCCATCTCCGTTTTTGAACGAGCCAAACTGTTCTGCAACGATCCACTTACTTAGTCTTTTACTTGAGGTGGAAATTGTGGTTTCATAAATCGTGTTGTGCGGTGATGCTACTTCGTCAGATTGAAGTGCCTCTTGTTGAAGTTGTACAAAAGCATCCTTTTCTTCTCTGCTTTTCTGTTGTAGACGTTTTTCAACCACATAGAGTGTTGTGAGTTTTCCTGCAGGATTGATTTCATGGACTTTGATTTTGCAGATGTTTTTCAGAAACAGAATTAATCCTTCAGGATCTTCGGAGAGAGCAGAGCACAGTTGTCTCATGTCATAGTCAGTGACTCCCAGCTTTGATATATTGGAGCTGTTTGCCATGGTACCAATCCGCAGAGGTAATCTGAACATGGTACCGTCTTTGAGAGGGAAGTCGTCTGGAAGAAAGGATTTGTAGACGTCCATGTACATGTTCTTGAATTCATCAGCTAGTTCATAGCCAATGCCAGAAAGTGGTTTGTCTGAAGAACCTTCAATGTATTTTTGATTGGGATCAGAAATGAGCAGTAATTTATCTCCAGTGAGGATTGAGGGGCAGTCAGTCAAATGGTAAACAGAGTTGAATCCAACACCATATTTCCCTGTCTTTCCTGGAGTGTTGTGCTTCCCTCCTTCTCCCAGGTGTTGAATTCCAGCCAGGTCAGCATCAGAAAACACTTTGTTGTTGAATACACACAGTGCTGGACCTTGCAGATGGTTCCATTTCTTCCCAAAAGTTTTTTCTTTGCCATGCTGTCGTTTGTCCCACACAAAGTGGATTTCCGTTGCCTCTGCATCATCAGCATTTTGGATTAGCTCTTTAAGGATATCCTTTTTTGACGGATAGGCTGAAATTATGTTTTTGATTCGAACTGTCAGATCCTCCTGCTGCTCAAACTGAAATGCAAATGGTGAAATGTCAGCTTCGTAGCTTTTCAGAGTATGATGCCTAGTTGTTGTTATTCCAAAGTGCTGAGCCATAGCACGTGCGATATTGTTGTGGCTTAATGTGACACCATTAGCCACTGGCATCCATGGGCTGTCATCGTAAAACAGCTCATTTGCAGGTTGCAAAACTCCATGTACATTGGGTATCAGGCAGTCAACTGTTGCTTTCTCTTTTGCCTCAAATATCCCTTTGTTTAAAATTGTGAGGCACATTGACAGATCACTCTCTGGCAGGGGCTTGTTTCCATGTTGACAGTGCAAGTTCTGGAGCACAGTTTCAAACTGACTGATTGTGTATTTTTCCTCAACACCTACACATTTCCAGAGTTTTGTGAACCTTTTGAAGCCAGGTGGAAGTACATGCAGGTACGGTTTTGCTTCAAAATGCTCGTTTTCAGCTACACAGTTCACATTTATAAATGTACTGCCTATAAGTATGAAAGGGAATGAATTTGCCCTCTGTGAGATAACAGTTGAGTTCTCAGACTCACTGAGCCCCTGGTTTAGAAACTTATAGCACTCATGTGCCCTTTCGTGAAGCATAGGTTGGTCAGTGGATTGAGACTGCTTCGACATTTCTTCCAGCTGCTGAAGCACTATCTCAGGACTTGGACTGTCATGAACTCCTAAGATTTGTAGGACCGGATCAGTGTTGTGTATCTTCAGATTGGTACAATCCAGCACAGGTTGTGTCATGTTCACAAGAAGTCTGCATTTGTCACTAAACACATCAGTGGGCCTTCTGAGTGTTGCATTTCCTTTTGTCGTGTCACCAGGGGAAAATGCTGGAAAGAAATTCCGTCTTCCCGAGTGTTACCCAATGGGGGGAGTTTTCCTCATACATGTGATGTTTCATGAGTGTAAGAAGGCATCTCAACCTCTCATATGCTTTCTCTCTGTCAATGCTCCAGGTTTGGGGGATTGTGCCTGCCTTTCTCTGTAATTTCTTCCAGTGGGAGATCGTCACTTGCCATTCCAAGTTCCAACAAGCGCTTGATCCTCTTGGGGGAGCAAAAGTCATTACTTGTCCCAACCAAGCAAGCGCCCCTCTTCTGCTTCAAAAAGACAGGCAACTTTCCCTGATGGATCCACAAGTTTGTTGATATACTGCAGCTGGCCATCTGTTGTGGGAATGCATGGTTCGCTGATGAGTCGATTGTCAATCCCTGTGACTTGAAGATCGATAGCATGCAGTAAAAGCCTATCTCTGCTCACAGGGTCGATGGTATCAAGGTTGTTAAACACTACTTCTTGGTAAAACCTTTCCCAGTTCCATGTTCTGTTCTGTACAAACTCTTCCCAGGCCTGCCTGTTTGAAGCAATTTTTCAGCCACAGTGGAAGAGGAACAACAATGTTGGGTGGTTTTAGATATTTCTTGCACAGCTGTGTGACAAGTTCACCGACGTCCTCATCCTCTTCAATGCTCTCATGTAGAAATATGGCAGTGTCTATTGAGCACCAATGTTCTCCATCACTAAAGAGCTCTGGACCCTTGTTGTTCTGGGCAATGGTGGAGTAAAACGCATCTACCAAAGGCTTGAAAGTTTCACTCACTTTCTCTCTATCAGGCCAGAAGGTGTGATAACAGTAATCTTCCAGTTGGTTGATTTCAGACATTTTCAGTGTCAAAAGTGTCATCACATATGCATTCACTACAGGATCCTGTAGAAGGGCTTTGTTCCAGTCATTTTTCACCCCACTCTCCCACAGACCTTTTCGGTTGCTTGTTACGGCAAATGTACCATTTACATTAACTGGAAGACCTGTGTGAATGGAAAGAGGAAGGAAAGCAAAATGCCTGTCCAACAAGATCCGTTTTGTGATGAGTCCAGTTTCCCTGGATTTGGGATTATTTTGCAAAGGCACAGCAACCCCCCCTATGGGCAAAGAGAAGTTAGCTTCTTTGCTTTTTTTCAAGGGCCATTTTTAAAGACTTATCTGTTCCAAAGCAGTTGTACAGGAGCCAGGACTGGACTTCGGTCACTCCAGACTGCTGACTGGTGATTTGTACAACACTGACTGTGGTGGAGTCAATGACCTCTTTACATTTTCCATCAAGCTTCAACAGTGATTTCTCAGCCTGATCCTGCTTCGACACAAAGGATTCATCAGGAATCCTCACTGCACTCACAACGGTTTTGGAGACAGTTACAACGGCTTCTATTTCATCATCTCTTGGTGGAGTGGATGCATTGCTAGCGATTGTTTGTAGAGTTAATGCATTAACTTTCTTCAGGAAAAGCAGGTGAGTTTGTGAATTCGTAGTTAAGTGCTGTTGAAAAGTGAGGATATTTTGTTTGTGATACACCGTTGTGCTTATTTCTGACTGAAGAGCTTCTATTTCAGTACGAAAGGGTAGCTTGATCAGAGTGCCTGAATAGGGTTCAGGAGGACTTTGTTTGCTGAAATTGCAATCAAAAATCTTTTCATATGGTCCAAACTGACCAGGAAACCAACGGAAAAGTTGCTGATTGGAGAGATCAAGCTTGAGTCCAGGATTTGTTTTGTGCTTGATGTGCTTTTTAAGATGAGTTACATTTGGATCAAGAATGAGAAGACTGTTGCCACTCAGGATGGAGGGAACATCTGTCACATGATACACAGTATTGAATCCAAGTCCAAACTTTCCAATTTTTTCCACTTTGGTTTCTTTTGAAGCAGCGCCAACTCTGACAATATTTTTCCAGTCCTCAGCTGTGAATTGCTCATTATTAAATGCCCAGAGACAAGGGCCTTGACAAAGGGCCATGTCAGGGTCAATGAGACTTTCAGGGGGATCTTTGTGCACTCGGAAATCCACCAGGAATTTGCAGACCTCTGCTCCAGCATCTTCTGCATTCTGGATTAGCTCTTTGAATACATCACTTTCTTCATCGTATTCTTTAAGAATGTTTTTAATCCTTGTTGTTATTGGCTCAGATTGCCCACACTGCTCTATTCCAACTAACTCTGGATTGAGGATAAAGGTACTGAGAAATTGAATGTTCAACCATTCAGCTGCTGCTTTTGTGATTTCCTCATGTACAACCTGAATTCCCTCCTGGCTACACTTAAGATCTTTCAACCCATTTTTGCTGACATCACAGAAGACTGCTGTTGACCCTGGTTTCAGCGTGTATTGTTCACCCTCTAACATGACTGGCACTGGGATGTCATCCTTAACAGCCTTCTTCTCTCTCCAAAGCCAGTTAAGAATTTCTATTGACACTTCTACCTCAGAGGAACTTGCACATGGCTGTTGCCTTCCTTCAATATTTTGCTGGATAGAATGCAGAATGCCAATGATTTCTTCATCTGAAATCAGCGTTCTCAGGCCTGATTCCATGAGCAACTTCTTGTAAGACAGGAATTCATCAGGGACCTTTCCAATGAAAGAGCTCAGGTCTAGATTAGGTGGGTAGTCAAGAACCAGATCCTTTGGTGAAACAAACTGGTTGTGGCTCCACAGCCAGCGTGTGTCCCCGTTTATCATTGTCGCAAATTCAGAGATGTCCTCTTGCATGTGTTTGTAAATGCTATGCAGCTCCGTCTTGAAATCCACATCTCTGTCAGGATCAACCATTTTCTGGACCTTCGATGTCAGGACCGATAAATTGTCGATCACTTTTTCTGGTGGGGGTGGACATTTGAGACCAAGTTTATTGCTTACTCTGTCAGTGACATTTCCCAGTAGAGGCATTACATGTCCAACAATGTCCTTGAAATCAGAATGTCTTACTTCATTTGGGCAGAAGAAACCAATTTTCTGAGATTTGTCATAACCAGGTTGATTACATGGGATCCATTTGAGCTTTTTAAAGCTTTGTAGCTCCTTATCTGAAAACTTTGACAGCAGTTTATTGCCATCCATCAATTTTAAGAGCACCTGAGCTCTTTTCTCAGCCTCAGTTGGAGAGGAAACATGCATTTTGTCAATCAGTGAAGCGGCATTCAACAAGTGCTGAGGTGACAGATCTGCTTTTTTATTTAGCAATCCAAGATCTGTTAGGCTTTCAAGCATTTGTGATGTGTCAGTGTACAGATGTGGGGGGAAGAGGTTTGAGTCAAAAATGACTGAGAAAGATTTAATTCTTGGATCCAAAAAGTTTGAGGCCTTTTTCAGCTGTCCGTTCACCTCAATGAAGCTCAAGTCCATGCATCTTTGTCTCAAGGTCTTATTCTGAGAGAAAAGGATATTACCATTCTGTAAAATCCAAGTCATGATTTTCTCTGTGTCTTCTTTTGCTGCAAGATCTCTTCTCAATACAAGCAACGAGGATAAGGACTGCTTCGGCTGTGTTCAGGAGACTAATTTGGAGCAGCTGTAACAATCTGCGATCAGCCTCAGTAGCACACTGTACAACTGAATCAGGCATTGGGAGATCTGTTGGTACTGTTAGACCAGATGTCAGAAGAACAGCCTTCTTTGATTGAGCTGCCGAACACACTCCTCTCATGGTTTGAAAGAGAGGTAACTTTGAGAGTAAATCATTCTCACTCCTTGAGAGAGAATCCAGACGAGAGAGATAATCTTTCAGCTCTTCTCGTGCTGTGTGAGAGGCCGTCATGAGCTCTCCAATGAGATTCTGAGGGTCTAAATTCACCAATACTTTCACGACGCTCCTCGGAGATGGGCAGAGCACGTAAGAATCTAAGTCTACGTGCTGGAGCCATTCGTTTCCTCTCACCACCGTGCCACCGGCTTTGCTCAACAATTGAGCTATTTCATCTGGCAAGCTAATGTTTTTGCTTTTCTGAAAGATGAGGGTTGTGCTCTGTTGTAGTTGTGCTAGTGACACAACCTGACTGACAGACAGGGGGCTGATAGGTATTAATGGTATTCCAGTGAATTGACTTAACTCTTTGAAGTGAGTGTTGAGAAATTTCCAGAATTCTTGGAGCCATTTCTAAAGGTGGATGTTGACTGCAGCCGATGTTCCAGGTAACAAGCCCCGTCCTGGTCTGCTTCCAGTCTGGTGGCAAAAACCTTCTTGTGTAGTCAGCCACTTGGTCTGCCTCGATGTTGATGACTTTGTAGAAGTCTGAAACACAGATTTTTGGAACAATATATGTATAAATATATGTTGATGTAGTGAAACAACATGCAAATACAGACACAATTCACTTTTAAATCACTGTTTTCTATAAAATCACATCCATACCTTTTCTGGCCAGTTCATTCAGGTGGGTAATGCAGGCTGGACTGAGATCATCAGGTATGAAGAGGTGTTTGCAGCATGGCAGCAAGGATCTGCACAAAAGATAGCACATGTTTATATCAGTCTAGATTCAATCTAATGGAAGAGAAGATTGGAAACTGCTTAAGACCAAATGCATTGTCAAATAAAATACTGAAGCAAGAAAGAGGAAGCCAATCAGTAGATTCACTGGATTCGGGGAACAACTGGCAATTTATATTATTAGGGATCAAACTGTAAATGCTCTGACAAGCCAAATGTATATGACCGGACGCACCCTTCCTACAAATGTACAAGGGGTGTAAAAGATTCTACAAATCCAGGGTTTGGCTAAGGTTGATTTTCGAGCCATATTTCGGTTGTTTTTTTTGCCACTTTGTGTG
This sequence comes from Pseudopleuronectes americanus, assembly GCA_038501795.1. Taxonomy (NCBI): domain Eukaryota; kingdom Metazoa; phylum Chordata; class Actinopteri; order Pleuronectiformes; family Pleuronectidae; genus Pseudopleuronectes; species Pseudopleuronectes americanus. The sequence goes on along the minus strand of CM076727.1, from coordinate 13,996,661 downwards.
GGGATCTGCATCTCAGGGTTATTATCCATCTTGAACTAATCAAACTACCATTACGTTAATCAATCATCGTAACCAGACCAAAGTAGTTACATGACAGATGCAGTTGGATGATAATAGCGTGTTCATTTTATTTATATTAATAATATTTTATTAAAAATATATTTTACCTGGGAAATTCATCGCTGTCAATTAAAGCAGTGTCCTCCTCTCGGTCTGTGAAAGATCTGAAAGAGCCATCATTGAGTGGTAGCAGCTGAAGACCCTCAAGTTCTCTGTATTCTCCATCACTCAATATGAACTCCAAAAGACATAGTTTGTCGTCTTTAGGGATGTTACGTGAACCAGGTTTGCGGAGAATGTCCCTCAAGAAAGCTGGCGTCACATATGTCAGGCTGCCTACAGGACAGGCCTCACGTATGGCTCTTGCAACAGGTCCCGGTAATGTGACAAGATTTTCTCCACAGGAAACCAACGTGTTTTTAATGGCGGCCAGTATTTCAGAGCTTGTTGCAGCATTACAGGGGAACACAGCTTCTGATAAAGTGATGAATTTCCGTTCATCTTTTGCGAGAGAGAGGATTGCCACATCCTGTGCGAACAAGTGACTGAGAACATCCAGACCAACAGCAAACCATTTGTCTTTATGCTCTATCTTGGAGATATCTGGCCACAAATCGTACACAGAACAGACAGGCAGAACAGCCTGCTGGGCAAGTTTGATGGCATCTTGAATGATTGTGAGGTATGCATGAGGGAGCACCTCCTTCATCAGCAGTTCATTCCACATGGCATGTTCATCATGTCTCTGGTCTTCCTCTTGCCACTTGATGTGTCTTCTGTTGTCTGTGAGACCAAAGCATGCGTTGACATTAACTGGGAGTCCTGTTTTGTTGGACTCATTGTTTGGGAGGGGAAGAAAGCAGCTCAGTCGCCCTTCGCTGCTGTCTGTTCGCTCTCCACAAGGGAAGGCCAAGTCAACTTGAGGCAAAAATTTTAACTTTTCTGCGAGTGCATCTAGATTTTCTACAATGCCTTCCTTCATGGTACATGTTGTCACAAGCCACTTTGTTTCTCTGTGGGCGTCTGCGTGGAGGGTGATCAGTTTGAATCTAGTTAAACTCTCAATGACTGACTCGTCTTCTGACTTCAAAACGACATCCTTGGGCACTGAGGATATCACCTTAAGTCTGGTGGTCACAGTGCCATGTACGTCGATATGTATCAGTGACACAGAAGTCACATTTTTGAGGAACAGGAGGCTCTGGTCCGCATCTGCAATGAAGCTGTCGAAAAGCTCAACCACCTTGTCAGAGTCATACAGATTATCTGAAATTTCGGATGTCTCGTTGCGCAAAGGGAATCTGAAAATTGTGCCGTCAAAGCGCTGATCCTCCATGATGACTTTTGACCACTCTTGTTCGCTTACAAGGGAAACTATATCTCGAAATGGTTGGAACTGATCATGCATGAACGTCAGAGCATCTTGGTGTTCTGGATCATCCAAAGACCACAGATAACCTCCATTTCTGTCTCCAAATATTTTTTCTTGGGGGTCCAACAAGCCAAGGTGTGCTGAGCTGAATATACTCGGCACATCTGTAAATAAGATAAGATAGATATTTTGCCGTTAATTCGCAACATAGGTTCTCTAAAACTAATACTTGGACTATTAGGCACATGGGTGGTAAGTGCACATGTATTACCTGTTATGTGGTAGACAGAGTTGAAGCCGATTCCAAACCTCCCGACTTTGTTTGGGTCATTGCGCTTGTCACTCCTCCCTGCCCTCTGAATTGCTTCCCAGTCATCACCAGTGAATGCAGCATTGTTGTATGCATAGAGAGCGGGACCTAAAAAGTTAGTAACAGAGAATTTGATCAATTCATGCATGTGTTCATTAATGTTTTCCAGTCTCTCTCAATCTGTTTAATTTGAAGTTCACCGCCGCACAAACTGAGGTAAAAATGCTGTAGACATGAATCAATTTATTTCATGGTCAGATCCAGTATTTATAACTGTTGAGTAAAACATCTGTAATTAATATAATAGTAATCCTTGGATCTTTTGTGGTCTAATGTAACTGTAACCAACTACATACATTACATTGCAGAGGCTGCTTTACTTCGGCAGAGAAGATGATTATTGAATATCCTACTTCTTATCAAGTGATCATGATAAGCAGGTTTTGCTTGTTGACTAATAAGCTGTCTCATCAGGTTATCAATTATTTATCAATTTGGTACCTTGGTATTTTTCCAGTTCATCAGTCCACAGGCTCTTAGTCCCATAGCTTCTCTCATCGTGGATGAAAACCACTTCTGTGGCTCGACCATCATCTGCATTTTGAATCAGCTCCTGTTGACAAATAAAGATGAACAGAGTTTAGCAGACCTGAGGCCTGTGGTACGAAGTAGGATTTGCGATTATCAGGGTAACTTTGAGTTTAATTCAGAGTTTTCAGCTCTCATTAATTTCTTATGAAGTAAGTAAGCTGGCAGTTCAGCATGTTTTAATGAAGCTAGCAGCGTAATGTTAGCTGTCTTGGCTTCTTTTCCTTTGACCTGAGAAATGTTCTGATTAAATCAGTAACGTTATGTCACAATCTGCTCACTGGAACATCTTCCTGTGTAACGCTCGTACAGTCTCAGTCAACACAACCATTTTTAGCCTTTAGCATATATTGATTCCAATGCCTTTTTTCAACCGGTATTTGACAAGTGAGCTATGACTGTATACCAACCTTCAGAATCTGTCCACCGTCTGGGTATCGACGTAGAATATCTTTCAGGTAGTCAATGAAGGGTGGAGCTGTTGCCCCGAAGGACGTTCTAAACAAAGCAGCAGGATTAAAGAAAAATATTTAGAATCCAAATCAACACAAGGCGAGTCGTCCAAGTACTTAGGAGATTGGAAGGGTGGGGTTAGATAAGTCAAGTCAGAGTACCTAAGATTAGGTTCAAAAAAAGAAATTAGAAATACATTTAAAAAAAAGAAAGCTATTAACAGAATCATAAGACAATATTACATGGACACCTTCTGATTCATGGGCAACCCGCTCTCCCTCCTCGCATAGCCGACCACTGAGGATTACTTCAGTTCAAACGTTTCTGACTATATAAGTAGCTCAGACATTTCATCACAATGTTCCTTTACTGACTTCAAAATTACTAAATGTGAAACATGATGATGTCCCTCTCACTTTAATGGGTCAGTGCATCAATGTATAAACAGATACAGGTGAAACTCACCGAGCTTTTTTCTTTGTCTTCTGACTCATCCTGCCTGTGTTCGGTGCTGTAACAGAATCACATTATTGTGACAACTGCAATGACTCCAGCATAGTTACTGGCATTAATTATGAATTGAAAAAGCATTAGTTTAGGCCTGAGCAGTTCACAAAGCAAACTGTTCAATTACAAAACATATCAATACATCAGGGCAGCTGAGTTTTCGTTTTAATGCGTTGCAAAGCTACATCACATTTAATTGTCCCCATAGCATGGCAGCTGACATTGGCTTTGTTTACATAGACACCAATATTCTGATATTAACCCGCTTAAGAAAATGGTCTCACTCTCATGGAAACTGTGTTTTCTGATTACCTTTACCTGAATAAAGGTCATACTCAGATTAAGCCATAATTGAAAGCCTGCATCCGATCTTAGTCGTGTTGCATAGATATGCATACATCTAATGTATTTACATTTTCATTAATGTAAGGCAGTAAGCAGCTATTTATGTTATGGTCAGACTATGCTCTGTAACATGTAAACGGGAATGTTAATGGAATATTCTGGTAGCAGCTCATTTTAACATCCTGTTAGAAGAATTGTATATAAGGTTATCATGTGCTGAATATACTGCTGATGCAAAGTGTGACTGTCTGACCTTTTCTTGACTGTCTTGCACCTTTGAGTGCAACAACACGCTTTGCAGAACCAAAAACAGTGTTATTGCCTAACTGAAGTATGTTTCCTGCTATATAAGCAAAGTACCCAAGACAGGAGACATGTCTGGAGAGATGTGACGATCAAGATGTTTTTTATGCAAATGTGACCCCAGCTTCACCTTTTGTAACTGAGCTATTGAATAAATACAGTGTGTTAGGGAAGTTCCTTCGAAGTTGGCTGCGACCCACTCTGAGGTGCGGACTTCCCTAGTTTTTGCAAAACCTAGAACTCGTGTATGTGTGGTGTTTGATTCTGAGTCCTCACAGCATTTTGATACATGTCTGGGTGAAATTCCCTCGACACATTCTGATCAAAAGTCAATGGTGTGACTTATCATCCACTAACTGTCTCCCTGTGCCAGTCTTTAATACGTAATTGTAGCACCGTCATTGTCTTGGACTTCTTTGCTTGTTGATTTTGTCAGATGACACCATGGTGATGAATAACAGCAGCTTGGAATATGTTAATCTGTGGTCTTAAATGACCAGGGTTTATTTCATAGTGGTGCTGCTGACTGAAAAGAGAATCAGAGAAATATTTAACGGTTCAAGAATCTCAAGCCTGAAGGCCGGCGCATGCTTCTGCAACTGCGTCGGCGGCTTTTCACGCAGCTATGTCGCAGGACAATTTGCCATTCATGCTTCCCCAAGCTTCCCCAAGCGTTGCACGTCTTACAAAGCAAGAACACTAGGCGGAGTAATGTTTTTAGTCGAAGACGACCTTAGAGACGTCTTCTTACTTCTTCGTCGATTGTTTATTTACATAGCCACTGCGGCTCCTGGTAGCCTTTTTATGCAGGATGTGGTAATTAGTGTGTGATGTCATCCGGCAACATTAACCAATTTACCCTAAACCTAACCTGGAGTGTGCTGAAATTAATTTGCACAACATTGTACATTCAACCCCACAAACCACATCACATGAAACAAACACCTAAGCAAATGTTACACACTATTTAACAGCAACACCATAAATGCATAACAATGTTCATTAACAGTGACAGACAGCAGGGAGGCCTTCAGACAACAGCCGGTCTTCCATTTCATCTACACCCTCACTTCTTCACATTGACCCCAGTCATGTACTTGGCTTTGACTTAGCCTTCTTTATTACTACGGTGTGGACAAATTGTATTTAATATGCAATGGACCCAAGGAAGTGTTAGTCAAAATGATTTTTAAAAGTATCGAGGAGTGAAGGAATGTGACTACTCAGTTTCCTTGTTTTGTTTCTGAGAAACAGCAACCTGTGATTAGCATCTCCCAGCAGAATACAATCACTGTGGTTTTTCAATGACGGCCCCTCCCTCCAACGCACACAGACAAAAATAATCACACCTACAAAACAGGTTTCGATCTTTGTATTTCTGCCTTATTTCAACAGTTTCATCTGGAATTAAAAAATTCTGCACCAGCATCAGCAACTTGTTAGAGATGAAAACCATAACCCTGTGTACACACAACCAAGTGCATGACAAAATAAAATGCATAGAAATTGGTTAGAACTAATAGATAACCGCTCTATGTATTTATTGAATTAGTTTGCCATTTCAAGAGTAAGGGTGTGGTTCAGACATGTATACTCAGACCCAGAATGCCAGTGTAACAAATCAATAGTCTTTCACCACACAGACTGACTCTAGATCAGTTTGATGTGGGGTGTTTGGCGTTTGATCCAATAACCCAGTTTCCTGTTTCATGTTGTCCATATCATTTTTGCTGACTCACACTGCATATTGAAGATGCAAATACCAACTGCTGCTGCTGGCATTAGCAGGTAAACTGAACCAACATAGCAAAGTTTCAGCTTTTCCAAATTATAAGGTTAAACTGACCCACTGTAGAGGATTATATGGTTTAACAGTTAGTTTCCATCTCGACATAACATGTGTGCTCACTACAATTATTTACAAATATTTACTTAATTTAGGCTCAACTCAGATGATCCACATCTGTGCCTTCAGACGACTGCAACTGTGATTTTAATTTGACTGGCTCACACAAAGTATCAAAGTAGGAAGTGGACAAAATAATTAATAAATAAAAAATACAAACATATACTAATAAAATGGCATCATGCTGACAGCAGTAAAATCACTGTACCTCAGACATGTGGGTCGACGGGTTGTCTCAGGTCTGCAGCTGCTGGGATGTCCACTGAATGACTGAATGGAGTCTCATCATGAGAATATAAAGACTGAAGATGTCCTGCCCCAACGTGACGAGACGTTTCCTGCTTCACGTCTGTTTCTTTCATTTCTTTCGTCAGAACCACTTCACCCAAAATGAAACTTTACCCAGAGATCGTTTCATCAGAAATGCTTCATACAGGGTGTATTTGTTTTGGCTGCGTCAGGGAAAACGAAACTTAACTCTGTGTGTGCGCGAGCGTGTGATGAACACGCACACGCGAGCACACACACACTCACAATCACTGCACCTGCACACAACTGTTTATTATCAGTAATGTCTGGATAATCGGAAAAATAACCTTCTGAATGAGAAAATGTACTTGAACGCCACTTGTACCTGGAACAACTCGGAAAAGTCTGCGAAGTTTACGTCATCACGTAAAAAACAATTCACACAAGTTTGCAATCAGCTCTAATTAGACGCTTCTCATGCAAGAAATTGTCAAGGGTTAAACTTGTGTCAATTGCAAACCGTGTGTCCATCTCTCACAATATCCAAACTATATATTTCTAAGCCCAAACCTACGTTTTTAACTTTATTTTTTTAGTTAAATTACTTGATCTTTAACTCGTTAGTCTTAAGCTCTTGATGGTCTTTTTAATGTGCAATATTTTATTCATTTTCTATTTTACTCAATTCAATACATCTATCCTCTTTTAGGATTATATCATGTTATTCTCTAAACGTAAATACAACATTTGTTTTTCTTTGTTTTGTTTTTTTACAGCGTCCACAGGACGTGAACGCACCGTGACTCTACAATCTTTTATATTAGAGTCCAAGAGTAAAACCCGTGGTGGAGACGTGTTCCTCCGCCACTCGCTAGATGGCGCTGCAGCCTGTTGTGATTTGTGTTTTGTTTTCGTCACAGATCCGGGGGCGGGTTCTCACGGCAGGAAAAAGCCAGGATGTAAGATGTGATCGGACAACAAATTGTGTCGCTATGACATTTGTTTGTATTTGAGAGACAACTGCTTTCTACACACGCACGTTTTCGTCTCTAGAGAAGGATGGACGCGGTATGTAGTATCATTTATTTATCCGCCGTTACTCACGATCTCCAATAACCTCATTGTTCAGGGCGAACACCGAGGCCTGCGGCGCAGCTGATTGGTTGTTCAGTACAGCGGTGCACATCAGGATTGTCAGATTTGGGCATCAATCGTCTGTCATGGCCATCGGCAACCACTCTACCTGCCGTGCACTGTACATGCACGAGCTCCACCGTGACTGATCACTGCTTGTTTGCCAACAAAGACACACATTTGATTTGCAATACATATTTTACAGGAGGGCCACTTTAGCTGCACCGTTGCCTGAAGTGGCCCACATCTTAATGCCACCTTGTTTGTTTTCATAATAACACAGCTGATAGGCAGAGGTGGGTGTACTCTGTAGAAGTGCATGTATATTCTTTACATTAGTATGTGTCATAATTAAATAGATGTTTATGACTTTCAGACATCCCTGTGAAACCCCTGCTCCTCCACTGTGGCTGTAGAAAGCACCATGCTGGATAAACCCAGGGATAAAGACCAACAGGCTGGCCACTGCTCAGACTGTGGATGCACTTTCAGCCAACCAGAGCCCGACTCAACCAGCACGTCATCCCCTCCCAACCAGCAGCAGACACTCCAGTCCAGGTGTCCGTCTTGCCAGGCGGGCGGCAGCCTCTCCAATGGCCGACGGCCGCACCGGCGCCTACGCCTGGACCCCCACATCTGCAGCCTGTGCAACAAAACCTTCATCTCCTCCGCCCACCTGAACCTTCACCTCACCTCCCACAACAAGGAGAGGAAGTTCAAATGCAGCACCTGTGGCAAGTTATTCCACCAGTCCTCCCATCTGATAGCGCACAAGATAATCCACAGCGGAGACAGGCCGTTCAAATGCCCGGACTGTGGCAAGACCTTCGGCCGCGCCTCACATCTGAAGACGCACAGCCGGCTCCACACTGGCGAGAAGCCCTTCAAGTGCTCCTACTGTGACAAGTGTTTCACACAGAAGGCCGGGCTCCTAGCGCACGTTCGTATTCACACAGGGGAGCGGCGGTACAAGTGTGAGCGGTGCGGTGAGGGTTTTCGGTCTTTGTCCCTCCTGCTCTCTCACAAGGCCCAGGAGTCCTCTGGGAAGGCCAAGCCAGCATCTGCAGCAGCACCGACCCAACGCGAGAAAACAGAGGGTAGCACAGAGGATCTGAAGTGCGGCGTCTGCTGCCGCACCTTTGTCCGATCGTCGTACATCCGGCTGCACATACGCCTCAAAAAAGGACTGCGGCCATATCACTGCAAAGTTTGCAACAAGACCTTTGTCAAGCTGGACACCTTTGTGAGCCACTGTGATAAACACTTGAGGAAAAAAAAGGATAAAAGTAAGGAGGTTAAAGTCAAAGTTGTAAAACCCCCTCTGTTTGTTCCACTCTCCAGGCCTTCATCGCCTCCTCTTCCTCCTGCTCCTGAATCCTTACCCACTCAGCCTTTATCCTCAGAAGTCAACACACGCTCCAGGTCAAAAGCAAAGAGTAAAACAGAGCAGTGACCAGGACGCAGGCATCTACTTAGACAAAAATCATCTTTAATGCAATTCTTCTATGGTCATATTAAGATATTGTCTTAAAAACACCTGAAACAAATGAAAGTCACTCGTCTCCAAATTCCCGAAAAGACAAAGAACTACTTTACGGTTGAATAACTCCAGAAACACAACAGACTTATATTAATGTTAGTTTGCGATTTGCACAGTTATGTTATTTAGAATACTGAATTTTATTGCGAACAATTCAGTGTTTTTATTGCACATTTTAGCTTGTGTGAGCCATTAGTACACATAATATATATATGTGGCATGCATGTAACACTTTAATCTTTTCATATAGACAAAGAAAATAAATCTCCAATTGTTGTAATTCATGGTTAATCTGTTGTTTTATAAACTCCACACAGGCCCATTGGCTTTAAAACACCTGTACAAATTACATCTGTAAAGTAAATGTTTATTGTGGAAAAATAAAGACAGAAACATAGTGTGTTGAATTCTCATTTGTTGCAGCTGCGTCCACGAGTATCTGATAAAAACATGTTACTGTTGTCAGCACAGCACTGTCTTCTCTGAAACCTTTTCCCCCACTGATCCCAAACAAGCATTTAAATTTAAATTGCACTGATCATCAGCTGCTCATTCAAACCCAACCCTGCTCCTATTGCGTTCGTCATGGTGTGTTGAATCACCTGGGTCTGTGGTTATCATGTGTACCACAGTGCGGCTACATGTCCGCCCAGATGAGGCTCCTGTGACCGGCATGTTCATTATAATATCAAGGTCGCTCTTCCATTACAGGTCATAAGCATCTCGCAGCTGATGCCTTCACTGACCCTCAGCCTAACAGAGGATGAGTCACTGGTTGTCTCTGGACTTCCACCTGGGATTGACACGCTGAGTGTGTCACCTCCACATGAGGAAACTCTTTGTAACAACCTATGGAGGCACAGAGTGTAAGGTCACCAAAGATATAGTAATGACTCTTGGGAGCCTCACGGATGTAGCAGAGTTACATTGCATGGGAATAACGCAATCAAGGTGCTATAAAATATAATTAAGTAATCTCCCAACACTTTATGGGTTATAGTCCAGTAATTATATGGTTCAGTTGAGGCGTATGAAGTGAAGATTTCTGCCTTGCAGCTGTCAGTTTCCTCTGTGCTGCTGTGGATGTTCCAGTGCAGGACAATGGCTCCACCTATCGAGTCTCCCTCAAACACATTGACCAACATGAAGAGAGTCTGTTTCCAGCGCGTTGGCTTGAAGAGAGAGGAGGTGATTTGATATGGTCAGCGCATTCGTGTGATATTTGGATGGTAATTTATACTTACATACTTCTATGCATGAGCAGATTACTGAATGGGCCTACAGGGCACAGGCCCAGGGGCACAAATAGTCACATAGACAGGAGTCCCTGGGCCAATAAAGTGGGCTGTTAACATTTTTCATTGGGAAGTCAATGGAACGACTACAAATGGACTCAAAGTGACAACAAAAAGATCCACAATGACCCTAAAGATGCACAAAACTGCCATAAAGAGAGACAACAAATCCACAATTAGACAGACAACCAATAAGTGAATCAAAATGAAGTCGCTGTAGCTCTTGCTTTGAACGGCTTGCAAGTCTGTTGTGTGTGCGTGTGTGTGTGTATGTGAGTTTGTTTGTGTTGTTTAGTTATTACTTACGTTATGGGGATCTAAATCTTTTTACACAGTCACTTATCTTCCTCAGAGGGACAAGAAGAACCTGCCCATAATGTTCAATACATCTCTTGCTGAGGTTGTGCTCACATGTGCGGGTGTAGATGTTGTATCGGGTGAGGAGGCTGAAGATGTCGTCACAGAGGCTGATAAAGTGGTGCAGAACAGAACAGATCATTTATAAAGTAAATAGAAGTTTATATAAAGAGTTAAAGCATGACAATAAGGTGGGGTGGGGGGTGGTGCTATGGGGACCTGCAGTGACATGCATCGTTTGAAAATATGCACCGTTATCCCCAGGAAGACGAGACATAGTGCTTTTGAAAAGCACCTGCAAATTGTTGAGTGATAAATTAATAAAAATAAAACTAACTAAAAAGACTGCGTGAAATGCGTTTGAAGGAAACTATGTTTTTTTCGGGGTTGTCACACTGCTTGTATGACAACATCTCCAAGTGAAGCTTCTGCAGTAATACAGGTGGTCCTGTGTCTGTCCTGTTTCTTTCTGAGTGTTGTGTTCAAAGAAATGCGTCATATGTAGCTGAACAGCAGCTACTTGCATTTTGATTTACGTCTATTTTTCTTTCACTGCATTTTCTAGTAAACATAACTTTGAGAGAAGATGGTTTTTTGTGATTGAATTCAAGACTCTAGTCAGATGTATGTCTTGGTGACACTACCATAATCAGTACTGTCTAGAGTTCTAGACCATAGAATATATATAAAGATGGATGACAGGACAGCTCCCTGAAGGGAAGCCAAACTGTCTTGGTCATCACCCAACTGTATTTTATTTGTTTGCTGGAGAATTACACTAAACCTACTGGAGAGATTACCATGAAACCTTGTGAAAGAATGCAGTATGGGTCAGGGAAGACCTTTGTGTCATACACTCTACTGAGTGTCATTCAAGTTAGTTATTTGACTTTGGGGTGAACAAGATTGAAAGCTGAGACTAACTCTGGATTGGTTGGGCCCATTTATCAGCGGGACCTTCCTTCCTTCTATGTATATACTGTATTTATATAAAACTATTTCATTTTTTATGGCTTATTTTTGTTCAGTGTTAAGTATAGTCAATTAATTAAGTAACAAAGAATTAAGGCACAATATAAAGTATAAAAATATACAAAACATTTATTTTCATTATTTCCATAAAATTCATTCAACATTAAACAACCTACACACCAAAATTCATAAAACACTTTTCACACAGTGAAACAGTGTTGTGACGCCCTATGAACAGTTCATATTTTAAATCCTTGAAACAATCCTTGATTCTCAGTTGGTATTTATTCAGTGAAGTCCAAGGTGATGACCAACTCATGCTTCATGTTGTTGGTGGGAAGTTTCAGGTGTCTTTTGTTTTGGACTTGAGGAAGGGCTTGTGCAGCACGTCGTAGAGTCGTCTTGCCTGTGAGAAGACATTTTAATTGAACAAATGTTCCATCTATCCTCTGCACAGTTATATCTTGCTTATGTGCTTTAATGTACCTTTTGTGGCCCAAGACCTGGACAGAGAACAAGGTCTTCCTTAGATGCACTGATAATTCCTTCTATGGACTGTTTAAAATCAAGAAATACAAGGAGATCAGATATCACTCAGCAAAACTGGGGTATAGTGATCAGAAATAATTATCACAATAATCTTTGACATACAGAGCAGCTACTGGAGGAAACTACTGTTTCCTGTTCAGTAATACTCACCGAGAACGTGGACAGTAACGTAATGGCATCGGTCTTGTTTATAGACTTGACAGTGGTCAAACAATCTGTAACCTTTAAAAAACATCAAATCCAATCAGCATCACATTGTTCAGAGATGGAAAAACTCTGCATGACTTTGGCAGATTCTTTTAATCTGAATTTCAATGTGACGGCGTCATATTAAGAAAGATCACATAACAATGTCACATGTTTTTTTCTGAAGTGACAAAAGGATCACATTAGAAGTAGTTTTGGATGTTTAAATCTTTTTTTTATGAAATTGCCTACCTTCGACAGATAGTCCTTTTCAACTTGCTCCTTCAGTAGGTCTGCTGGTTTCTTTTCATAAGCCTTATATGTTTCTAGGTAACGTGCTGCCTCCTCCGGACTGTTAAATACACAATTAAAAAGTTAGGAATATTTTAATATTTGGTTTTGCCAGCCATAATGCTAGATAACTAACAGAAAAAATAAAACATGCTAGAGTTAGGGTTAGCAAATGTTTCTTCATGCATTGATTGTGGTCAGAATGACTGCTGAAGTATGAAAGTCAGAAACTACAAATACCAAACCTGTATTACATAATAAATAAAAAAACTTTCAGTATCATTCCCAATTCATAAAGTTAATGTACTCGAAGCTGTTTACAAACTCGCTCTTTTCTGTCTGTGTTTCTGAGAAAAAATTCTATCTGTCTTCTTGGCGATCTGTTGCTGGTCTTACCTCCAAGCCAAGATGAGAGTGCAGTCGGCCATGATGCAGATGCGAGCCAGCTCCTTCAATGCATGATGAGGATCTTTCTGTGATCATAAACCAGTGAGAAAAAACTACATTAATTCTTTAAGCTTCATAAACGGAACATGGAGCTGTAGGTTTTTTGAACCAAATATTTTTTAAGTATTTTTAAAGCATATCTGTCATCCAGTAATATTTACCTACATGCAGATGTGAAACAGCCTACAGCTAGATGTAACACTTTAAATAGTAGCGCTGATTAAATTTAGGCATGGTATTAGATATATACAAGAGTTCAGAATGGGAGGCTGACATTACAGCCTGTATTTATTGCTTTTGTGTTTTCTAGAGGCTTTTCAGCTGAACATCCCATTATTACATGTCAGAACTTACTGTAGTGGAAAACAACAACTATCAAATAAACAGCTATATTAGCTAACAACATAGCCTGAAAGTATTTACAAAACATGTCTTTACTTACAACATCTACTAGCACCAGTAAAACTCGCAGGGTGAAAGTCTGTCCAAGCAGCTTCAAACGGTCGTGTATATAGTTTGGGTTGAGGTTGTGATACCTCAGGCTTCAAGCCAGCCAAGAAACCAACATCCAAACCAAACAGGAAACACAAAAAAAGAAAGAGAAAACCATTAAACATTAACAAAACAAACTGTTTACACCTGTTTTGTACATTCAAACACATCTTTTCAATATCACACACTATTATTCCAGAACAAAACCTCACCTGAGGAAGAGAGCACACGTCGTTTGGCCCAACACATAGTCTGGTACCACATCTCCAAACTCCCACGGGACACTACGCACAAACTTCAGAATGGGATTTCCTCTCTGTATGCATGTAAAAAAAAAGAACTGCTGTGATACGTTCCATTTTTCACAACAACTAACAAACCAGAAAACACTTCTTTTCAGATAAAACACAAGAGTCTGCCTATCCATTGGAAATGTCAGGTGTGGCTACTTACTATTTACTATTAATGATGGGTAATTTAGGGTAAAAAAACAAAAATCATAGTTATCATGATAGAATTTTCCTTCAAGTTTGTGGTTAGTATAATGCTTATGAATTGTGAAAGCAAAGTCAGGAGGAATAGAACATCATTGTTTAGAATGTTCTTCCTCAGAGTTATGAAAGGTTTTGCTTTTCAACAAGTGTTTTGTTGAAATTCCCTGCCCACAAAGTTTAAAACCAAGCAAAGAGCAGCCTATAAGAAATTAATATTTGACATTTATCATGACAATATCCACACTGACTCCTAAGAAAGTTTTTATCATGGCTACACGCCCAGTGTTTTTGTAAATCCTACATCTTTTGTAGCCTGATTGAAAAACCCTGAGGATTGATTACCTGTCGAGAACTGACAATAATGCTGCTCCCTGTCCCCACTGGTTTGGGACCCAGGCTCAGGCTCGCATCTGACCTTGGACAGTTTCCCTCTTTTTGGTCCGTGCAAACCGCCTGTGGCTCCTCAGTCACCCGAACCACCTCAGGTCCACCTTCAGTCCCTTTGGAGCCGTCCTGATCCGGACCTGTTTCACACCCTCCAGTGGCGGAAGATACTGAACCAGGCCGGGTTTGTTTCACACTGGGGACTCCAGCACCGTCTGTCCCGGGACCTATGAAGATTTGCTCTCTCTGAGGAGCCACGGTGCTTTTACTCTGGACGATGTATTCAGCATAAGACATGGGCTGGTCCACTGACCCTGGAGCAGAGGAGGCTGAGGAGACAGCTCCTTTGGATGAAGACACAAACTGCGGCTTCGGCTGAAAAACAATAAGACGAAGATCTGGTCTGAGGATTATAAATAATATCGGGTATGTTTATAGAAAGCTCTCCTGACCAAAGCGTTGTGCTGCTAAGCTGCTCATTAAGACATTTGAATTTGAAGAGGACGTAAGTCGGTTAGCTTGCTAACTATTAGCCGCACGAAGTTAAGAGTTGAGATTGAGGCAGAATACAGACCGGTGTTCTTTCTTTGGTGAAAGCTGAATCTTCCAGGTTGATGTTGAACCGTTTACTCATGTCTGTCAACTGATATAGACTTCTCAAATACAAAAATAGCACCGACAAGAAATACTACTGCTCTCTATCGTCTGACAGGAATAGCAACAATGACACTTCCGGTCTACCTCCTTCACAATAAAAGTGTTCCCTTAAATTTGTACAATAAACTGTATATAATCTATCTATCTATCTATCTATCTATCTATCTATCTATCTATCTATCTATCTATCTATCTATCTATCTATCTATCTATCTATCTATCTATCTATCTATCTATCTATCTATCTATCTATCTATCTATCTATCTATCTATTTCCAATATGTTATTGTGTGTATGTACTTATGGGGTTACAGCCCCTAATGCTCCTACTATCACAGGGATCACATTGCATTTCACCTGTTACATCTGTTCTAGTTACTTTTCAATCGTCTCATGCTACTATTTTGTGATAACAAATCACTAATATACATATACATGTGTGTTTGTACATGTGTCTAAACTGTATATGATATAAATTGACTAAAGACCACTCTGGCCAAAGACCAACATAATTAATGCCACCTGATTTAGAAATAGTTAGACAAAGATCAGAATATGTGACAAAGTTGTAACTCTGCATGTTGGCATGTTTAATTATTTTTTTCTTCAGTTTTGTGTATGTCCCTTGTTTCATTCATATATATTAAACTTTATTTAATTGTTGCCCATCTAGTTCTCCCTGGCGGAAAATAAACTTTACAGTTGAAAAGGAAAAAAATCCAATCGCTGCACCAACCACACCAAGGCAATATCCTGTATGTGTAAATATACATGGCAATAAAAATAATTCTGATTCTGATCTCTTTAATCAATTAAAAACACATTTTAACCACTTAGACAAACTTTAATGTGGTGACTCAAGTGAACACAAGTGGTTACGAGTTTGTTTATGTGTCTGATATTTATTATATCACAACAAGCTCCTATCCTGACAATTAAACACTGGATGAAATAAACATGTGATAATGAACAAAAACAACAAAGTGCAGATCTGATAGATCCCTCGGTGTGGAGTTGCCTAGGAGACCGTGACGCCGCCATTGAAACCGCGCAGCATGTCGGGAAACCTTTACCCATCATGGCGGACCAGTAAGTTCGCGGACGTTGTCGGATAGCACATTCAGCGATTGTTTGGTCCCGCACATTTCTAGGACCGCGGTCATCTGGTATTTTCTACGAAGGAACCGCCGACCAACACAAACGAGGTAATTTCACGCCGGAGACCGAAGGCTTGGACGAGCGAACGACGCTGCGCTGATGAAAGAAGTGGCCGCTAAATATCTTAGCAAACTAGCTAGTTGAATGGCTAGAATTGTGCTAACTTAGCCAGCGGTAACATGTTAGCGGAACGAGGTGGCGGTGAGGCGCCGCTGAGGCCGCGGCGTGCAGGCTACATGTGTAGCTGTGATAGCGTCTGCGTTGTGTAACCGGTACGCGCGTCGGACACTTAAATTAATCAGTTTTCCAGATACACCGTAACGTATCTGTTATATTAACTTGAGCTAACGTTAGCTAGCTAGTGATTTACGCTTCGATATGTGATACTGGTGTTAAAGTTAGCTGCGGTAGTGCAGGCCCGGCAGTGTTTGCTGGTATCTAACGTGGCGATGAATACACTTTGATTCTGTTTTAGTTTATTCTGTCTTTCCCTCCCCCTTTAGCTTATTTGTTAAAAACATGTCCTCGTGTAATTACATGGTAAATAATGCATCAGCTGCAGCGGGCTCAACTGTTTTAACCCACACGAAATCTACAATAACATGTTGGCAGCCATACCGTTGGATGGTTAGCTTTAGCATGAATCCGAAACGGCAATGACCGTTGGATGTGTTGGGTGAAAGCATCCTAATTTGGAGTGTAGATAACTTGCATTCTTAGTATCGGGGGTTTTCATTGTGTGGCGTAACTGTTGCTAGTAACCGTAGTAAGGGAATGGTTTCAGGAAAGATAGACAATGGGAGTTTTGTGAATTGTTTGAGACTGTGGCTTTATTGCCGGTGTTAGTGCTCCTCACGTGTTAATGGTGGCATGGCTAGTATTGATCGTGTTTAAACTTTTACGATATCAGGAAGATTTACCTATTCTCGGTAGTCAAGCACAGGCCTCGTTGGCTTATAGCTAAATCTCATCATATCGGGATGTTCCTGTAAAAATGTAGAAAGGTACAGTTGTCTTTTGCGTGAATAGCAAGGTCTGAATGAGTTTTTGTAGTAAGCCTTTATTGATGTCTTGAATGGAATCGTTAGCAAGCTTTACAGTTGGATATTTATAATTTATTTATATACATGCAGCGGTTCTTTCCAGTCTGCTAATCGGAAGCCACTACTCACACTCATCATTTGAATATTTATTATTATGTACAGGAACCTGTGTGTGTGTGTACATAGTGTTTACAGATTGTAACAGTGAAAGGTAATCATTTACTATTCGTATCCTCAGTATTCTCATCAGCTACGATGTGCTGTAGAGTTATGTTTTTTTTCTTTCTGTTCCACAAACAAACTGTCACTACAGTGCTTTGCTTTGTCAAATTTGAAAGAGATGAGCTCCAATCCTGATCTTGCAAGTTGCTTCTTTGGTTTTTAATCACAGAGGGGTCATACACAGACTACAGCAGACATGTCTACTGTTAATCACGTTATTGATGAAACTGTTTTTAGAGAAGTGTTGATGCAGTTTCATTTCAATTTGGTAGTGAGTAGCTGCCCTGTTGGTTATACATTGTAATATTTGATCTGCTAGTTATGGATAATGAATTGTATGACATTCAGTTACTGATGGAGGTATGACTGCACAGCTATTTGGCTCAAGGTGAATGGGGTAATTTCCGGAAAAGTTTTTAGTTGTCATTTATCAAGATGTGGCTATTTAACATTGTGTTGAAGCATGGTTTTAAAATGTACAGTACTTCATTTATTTGTGCTAAATTTGTTACTGATTTGAGTTCCAATGCCTCTCTCTCAGTGTTGAGTGAGGGAGCAGCAAACCAGTGACATTCAGAGGGTCTTGAACAAGACAGCGGCACAATGGAATGTGCAGTGGACATCCCATTAGGTGAGTGGTGGATAACACACAAAATCATCTGTCATTGAAATTCGAATCCACTTTGACAAAGTTTATTTTGCTGCATTGCCACTGAACCATAAAAGTCAGTTGGTGTCCAGAAACTATTTCAAACACATTATGGATCATTTGATGTTTTTTTCCCCCTCTTTTCACAACCTATGCTTTATTTTTGAGATAAAATACACTGTGCATCATGCTCATGTCATGGATTTGCCAAATACTTGTTTAATAGAAATACTGTTTTCTTGTGCAGGTGAGGATGAGGCACCTGAGAAAGAGGACTTAAATGCAAAGGAAGGGAATGAGACCCCCCACAAGAAAAACAAGAAGCACAGAAAACACAAAAGCAAGAAGAAGAAGCGGAAGAGGAAGGGTGATAAGGAGAGCAGTTCAGAATCTGGTGCTGAGTCCGATGTAGAATCACCACCTCAATCGAAACCTGTTCGGACCACCAGAGCCAGGTCAGCTTAAAATTCCCAGCCCCATGAGTAAACCAAAATACTCTCGAGATGTAAAGATGCCAAAATTAAGAACTTTCTGCTATTTAACAAGATTCAAGTTTTCAAAAAAAAATTATGATCAGTGATTTAGTCATAATCAATAATTCTTATCTCTCACAATTTATTTAATCAGTTTTTAATCACGCCATCCAATGTGGATGTCTGTGAAATGCCATAATGAGCTGTCGAGTGTATTTTTCACTAACCTGAGTAAGAGTCTGTAACGTACCTAAATGTAAATGTGTGCTTTGTTAATATTTGGCACTTAAATTTAATATCTTGTGTTTTAAGTGCCAGACTGGCCCAAACTACAGGAGTTGGAGACACTGCTGTGCTGAAGGAGGAGAGTAAAAGGAATGTGATTACAGGTAAGTGATCCAAAAACACTTTCCCTGTAAAGTGCAGGGTTAATTTGCTGTTGTATTTGATGTGTGTTTGTGTATATATTTATGTATTCTAAATAATTTCTTCTCTCAGATCGTGTGGACACAGAGGGAGATACAAAATCCAAAAAACACAAAAGACATGCAGCCAAGAAGAAGAAAAAGAAGAGGAAGAAAGATGAAAAGCAAGAAAAGAAATCTCTATCACACTCCCCATCTGAAAGCAGCTCGGCTACAGGTTCAGAGTCTGAAGGTGAAGGAGGCAAAGGAGCTGGTGATGCCAAATACTCTCCAGCTGCAGCAACCGACCTGCAAGAACCATTTTCCAAACTGGGTTCAAAGAACAAACGAGGGGAGGAGACAGGAGTTCCCATGCTCATGCAGAAACCTGAAATAATTGGAGTGAAGAAAGAAGAGATTTCAAATATGGATATGTCCCTAACTGGAGTGAAGGAAAGCAACACCAATGGATCCGAAAAGGATATGTCGCCATCTGCTGGCCAGGTTGAGATAACACAGATGGCGACAGTTCGGGTTAAGACAGAAGTTATTCATGGTGGCGGTACATTCAGCCATGCCCAGGAACTGCCTGACATCATCCCAAAACAGGAAGGCACTACCCCAAGAGATGACTCAGCCCTGAAAGATCCGGCCAGTTTGGTTCAGAGGGTA
This sequence comes from Pseudopleuronectes americanus, assembly GCA_038501795.1. NCBI lineage: Eukaryota > Metazoa > Chordata > Actinopteri > Pleuronectiformes > Pleuronectidae > Pseudopleuronectes > Pseudopleuronectes americanus. The sequence goes on along the minus strand of CM076727.1, from coordinate 13,977,149 downwards.
AAGGAACACGATGGATCAAGGTCCAGGTCTCCTACCCCTTCCAGAGGAAGAAACAGAAAGAGATCTGGGTCAAGTCATAGTCACTCACCAACACCTAGTCCCAGTAGGCAGCAGTCTGGTGGTCAAACAGCAACAACAATTAAAGAGGAGTCAAGATCCAATTCCAGTTCAACCTCAAAGGGAAAACAGTCTACAACTCCTTTAATGAGTCGGCAGATGTCCCGCTCTCAGTCCCCTAAATCTCGAAAAGAAGTCCCCCTCCCAATTGCCCAAATCTCCAAAGGGAGCAAGCTGTCAATCCCGGTCCACCTCTCGCTCCCTCACCCCAAAGAAGAAGGTGTTAAAATCTCCAAGAAAGTCCAAGTCCCCTAAACGTCGTAAAAATTCCTCATCTACTTCCCCAAAGCGACGCCGGAGTTCCCCCTTTCCAAAAAGAAAGGTTTCGCGATCCCCTAAACGTGGTGGGCGCAGGTCCCCCTCTATATCTCGGTCTCCAAGAAGAAGCCGAAGGTCAGAGTCACGTTCTCGTGGAGGCACTAGGCGCTCACGGACTCGCTCCCCCAGAAGAGGAGGTGCAGGTGGCAGGCGTTCAGGGTCACGCTCCATCAATCGAACTCGTCGCTCCAGCTCTAGATCTAAACGGCCTGCTCGTCGCTCCAGGTCACGGACACCAGCAAGACGTGCAGGAGGCAGGCGTTCAAGGAGTCGATCCCTGTCTCGACGTAGGAGGTCACCTCCCCCAAGATCCCGTCACTCCCGCTCCCGGTCAATCCGCAAGAGCAGGCGGTCTCGCTCACGTTCCATTGTACCCTCTAAGCGTGGCCGACGCTCCAGATCCAGAAGTCCCCGCAAATGGACCAAATCTAGAACCCCTCCCGCCCGAAGGAGGTCAAAATCCAGGTCACCAGTCAGAAAGCGTTCTCCAAAGTCTGGAAAACGCTCCAAATCCCGCTCTTTGTCTCGAAGGCAACGGTCAAAGTCTCACTCGCCATTACCTGGCAAGAAGAAGCCAAAATCACCCGAGAAGATTGCGAGAAGGTCAAAATCCCCATCTGTCCCTGCTGATTTGAAAAGATCAAGGTCTAGGTCTGAATCAAGTGGTGGGCAGTCTGACAGCTCCTCGCCAGCCAGATCACCATCTTCCTCTCCTGTGAAAGTAAAGATTCCTTCTCCTAAGGCAGAGGAGACAGCTGCAGAAAGTGAAGGACTTACAGTAACAACAGGTGAAGAGTTTTTTCATTCCTATATTTTTATGCAAACTATATTTACTTTATCGATTTAGTTTCTATAGTTGCACTGTCTGCACATTTAATAAGAGTCTTAGTTTAATTTCAAAAGGAAAGGCAAATCCTACCTCATGCACCAACACTGTTAATCTTTAGATATACTCTCCTCCATTTATTCCTTCAAACTAATAACAATTGTTATTCAATATTCATTTTGGTGATGTTTGCTAAGTGGGGAATATTGGTGATAACGTTATATATTTGTTAATTGTTGTGGATACATTCAAGTTTGTTTTATTAACCTTCAACATGAACTATGCAGGTGGTTGGAAACCTGTGCCCTCGGTAGCTGCCTCCAGCCCCCAAGCGGGAAGTTCCTTAGATAAATTGCAGGAGCAGCCTGCTCCTAACCATGACATGGTGCAGAAGGAACAAACCAGCCCTGCCAACGAAAAAGATGGTTCCAGGTCTGGTTCCCAAGAGCCTAACCCAGGTGGGTCAGATTGTTCCGAAGGCTCTGATGAAGAACAGGATTCTACCTCTCCAGTTAAAATTACACCTAAATGCCAGAGAAGCTCTTCGGTTTCAGTCTCTCCAGAAGTGCAGAAGAAACAGTTGTCAAAGTCACCGTCACCTATGGGCCGAAGGAAACTTTCACGCTCAACCTCATCCCCTCGACGATCAACATCCAAGTCTAAATCCAAAAGGAAGCCATCCAGGTTAGTTTGTTGTCTGTGTTTGCAATCAGGGATGCAATGGGTCCTTTAAAGAGCATAAATTAAATTTCTTAATCATCTTAAAGGTAGTAGATGTTAAAGAACTCATGAAGTTGATCGCAAAGTTATCTTATTGCCAGAGCTAATGTTCAGAAATCGGACACGTTCTGCCTGTGTCTAACTGCTGTATTAAGTTACCTTGTTGTGTACAGGTATTCATCAGTCTTATCATTCATCTTTCCTCAGGTCCAAGTCTCCATTGAGGAAAAGAGAATCTGTTTCTCCCTCAGACAGGAAGAAGCGAAGGTCTAAATCTCCTGCCCGGCGGCGGCGGTCCCGCTCCCGCTCGCCTGCACGCCGTAAGCAATCAGGCTCGAAGTTGCGAAACAAACCCCGTCGGTCTAAGTCTCGCAGTCCACCCCGCAAGAGACGATCCCGAACACCCAATGCTCGAGGGAGGAGGAGGTCCAAATCCCCAGACAGGAACAAGCGATCAAAGAGCCGCTCCACAGGCCGAAGGAAAAGGTCCAGGTCAATAGACAGAAGCCGGCGCTCTCGGACTCGTTCCACTGATCGCAGACGCAGGTCTAGATCAAGGGGTCGAGGGAGGCGTCCAGTGTTTCGTAGTCGCTCGTTTGATAGACGAGACAGATGGAAGAGGGAACCTAGCCACTCTCCAGTTCTTATTCTTCGGAAACAACGTCGCTCAGGGTCCCGGACACGTCGCAGCACCAGCAAGACTCCTCCAAGGCTGACTGACCTGGGTAAAACGATAAGATAATAACTAATGTCAATCGCATTTCATACAAAAAACTTTTACCAATTGTGATTCTATATCTTTTAGGAATATTTATGTAACAGTTGTTCAGGATTTTGTTAATTAGATTTTTTATACTTAGTTTTCAACGACTCTAATGCTTAATCCCTATTTCTCCCTATTTACAAATACCCTTCTAACATGTATCTCTTCTGCAATCTCTTTCCTCAGATAAGGACCAGCTGCTGGAGATAGCCAAGGCTAACGCTGCTGCCATGTGTGCTAAGGCGGGGGTTCCCATTCCTGAGAGTCTTCGGCCAAAAGCCATTCTCCAGCTCCCTCTACCCACTCCATCTCCTACCCCCCTCTCCTTACCTCTACCTTTACCGCTCCCAATGGGCATGGGGATGGCCAACATGCAGAATATGGCCAACATGAGTCAAATGGGCTTAGGCAATATCCATGGAATGCCCAACATGTCAAACATCACCATGAGTGCTGCTATGGCGAGTATGACGGCAGCAACTATGACCGCTGCCTTGACCAACATGGGTGCACTGGCTTCCATGCCTCCCCTTGCCCCACTTCCTACCATTACTAACAAGCCTCCACCATGCCTCGCCCCTCCAACGCCAACTCTTAACATGGACCACATTGTGGAGGCAAAGAGGAAGGTCACGCAGCAGGCTAACATTCACACCATCAAGGAGCTTACTGAGGTAAAAGGGGGCTGAAGTTGTCATTTTTGTTTAACCGATTTTTGTGAGTGACTGAATGTGAAGTGACGAGTGTAAGGATTTATAAGTGCAGATAGTATCTCTGCATGTCCTAACTGATGTGTTTTCTCTGTGTTTTTGTAGAAATGCAAGATGATTGCAAATAGCAAGGAGGAGATGGCCATTGCTCAACCTCATGTCTCAGATGATGAAAGCTAGAATCGCCAGGTCTTCATGGTAAAAATGTCAATCTATTTTTCTTCCTTTTCATTGTACATCCTTCTATTTGTGTTTTATTACTTGGCACCCCCATTGTTCTCACCTCCCCTACTTCCTTCATTATTTATATTAATGATCAATTGAATCTCACTCCAGTTTTCATTTATATTTTTATGACTTGTTGGTCCACCAGTGATTTTATGGGCAAACTTAAAGTGAAGTAAAGCCAAAGCTTCTAGATCGCTACCTGGTGGCTGGCTGCAGTATAGGTCATGTACCCAACTTCAAATTACTAAGTCAAGTAAATGTGAAATAATATTTTCACAGAAGTTTTATTTTTAGGCACGTCTTATTACACTGATTTATGTCCAGGACTGAATCTGTTTTGTAATTTGAATTGGTTTTTGATGTTGTAAAGACGGTCTAGAATGTGTTATCGGCAGGACCTCACTACCGGGGCTTTCTCCCTGATCGCAATTGTGCAGACTGGCTCCAAATTTGCAAGAAGGTAGCTTTTGTAACCAGGATATTTCTGGCTTTATTTCTGGATAGTGGGTGGAAGTGGAGATGTGTCATCCATCTTTATACCCCCTAATCTCTCACTGCATTAAAGTGTTCCTCTCTATATCATTTAGTCCTGTTGTAGTCATGAAGCCTGTTTTTCTATACATATTTATTGTCTATTTTGTCTAGCTACTATATAAACAGGCAGTCTGTTAAAACTTTGACTTTTCTCTGCACACAGCCTCCGAAGGACTGAAGGAAATTGTAAAAAAAAATATTTTCAAGAGGACTTCCCTATCCACAGTTTCCTTTTGTCAGCCGGATAACCTGAGTCATAAACTACCAAGAAGAAGAGAGCACCGTAGTGGTCACAGTTTTAATGGATGAGTACCGGCACCAGCCACTGCCCCACTCTGCTCCCCTGTTTCTTTCTGTGTGTGAGAGAGAGGGCGAGAGTCAGGCAGACTGTAACCTGTGATACCACTGAGAAAACTGGATACACTGACATGTGTGCACAGTTTTATGACTGTACAGTGTGTGTGAAAGTGTTTGTATATATTGACTTTCACCACCAACCCCTCAGTGTTGCTGCTTGCTCAAGCAGTCGTCGTCGTTAAGACTGAAGAGGAAACAAACCAAACTAACTAGTGGCTCAAGTGTTTTTTGTAAAAGATTAGTTTCTCTAAATTAGTTTTACTTTCATGATTTTATGCTAAGGATTGTGTTGAGTGGAGATTGCTTCCCTTGTTCTGCTGTATTCCATTGGTTACCTCTACTCCCTGGTTTTATTAATAAATAATGTAGACAAAGTTTTGGTTGATCCTCACACGTGAGTTCTTTTCATGGTCTCCAGGGCAAGAGAGTGTCAACATGTGTCCTGGAACAGATGCCAGAGCTGATAATTGTGATAGAAGGGAATACATTAGTATATTGGCTGCAAAAATAAGGTTTTGGAATTTAGTTCAAAGATTACTGTATCCATTTATAAACCTAATTCAGTTCTGCCCTAGGTGTGAATTATTTTACCCATATTTTAAATGAGCAAAGCTTTGACTCTAACCTGGTCTTTCATCTTTGCTTTATTAGGATTTCCTCAGATGTGGAAACATGTTTCCTGTATAGTTGAAAGGTTTTTTCATCTCTCATCTTCGACCCTGACACACGTTCTCCTGGGTTTTGCGGAAGACACGTTATTTAAGATGCACAGGGCATGTCGTATATCAATGTGTCAGACCATGATGCCAATTTAACACTTGAAGAAATACTTCTTAAGTATCTCAAACATTTGTTGCTGGGTTTAACGTTAAAAGCAGGTTACATTTGAAAGAATTGCTGGTTGTTGTGCCAACCATAATACTTGACAATAGTATAAATCCAGATTAAGATCAAAATTAAGAATTAAATTGTATAAATCCACCAGTTTTTTGATATTCCCCAAAAAGATGAAAATGCAACTTGATTCTCTTAATGTAGGTGATTATTACTTGTTTAGTAGATTTTTTTTATGTTTTACTGCGTGACATTAGAAACAGGTATTGAGTACACTTTAGACACCTTTGTCGGTTCGGCTGTTTACTTGATTGATACGTAAATTCCACTGGTGCCATTTTTAGAGGCACGCACGAAAATTGTTTCTACAATGGAGGGGGTGACAAATTACTGATTGTGGTTTTAGGGGTGAATGATGAAACCTGAGCATTTCCTGAGTTGTAACGCTGTTAAATGTGTTTATGTCAAGACAATCAGGTTCTTCGTCTGTTCTGTTTTTTTTTGCAAATCTGATCATCTTGCAGCTTTGTATTCAGGCAGCAAATTTGGGATTTGTCTTAGAGAAGAGAAAGTGTAGTATGGAAAACCCAACAAGCCTTTTCATTTAATCCAATGATACAGTTAATATCTTCTTTACATGTAGATACTGTCAGGCCAGGAAATTCGTTAGAGCTGTTTCCCAGTAAACCTTCATCCCGTGATTTTGGGGAAATTGTGTTTTTCTGTTTTTTCCCCCCCCCATAACTCCAACATTTAGCTTCATCAGAGGGGGAAATATTTCTGGATCCGTCCTCCCATGTCGGTTTTCTATTACCAGGGCTTTTTAACCATGGAAGATGATCTGTGACGGCTTTGTCAAACTGTACCTATACAGACTCTGCAACACAAATATTGTTGGACTGATTCCCTGCGGTATCTTAAAACTGTTTTTTTTGTTTTTTTTTAAGGGAGTCGGTTCAATATGACATTGCTTGCTTTGTACATAAATGTGTAACAGTTATTAAAAATCTCAATGATCTGTATTTATTGTCTTTGTGTGATATGTTCACTTGTCAGGATCAAGAAGCATCACTTCTCACAAGGGTAGTAAAGAGTTAATGTTCATTAAAATGATTTGATATGATGATACAAGCAATTGAAGAGCTCTCCATAGCTCTTTAATATATAACTCCTCATGTCATACATAGGCATTTCACTGTCTGATGATCTGCAGTGAAGAGTGTCCTGAACGTTTCTCCATCCTCAGTGTTCAGTTTGGCAGGGCAGCCTGCTTTATAGTGAGAATCCTGATATTTCTGAACTTTTTCAATTTAAGAAACTGTTCTCCTGGGAACTTTAAATGAAGCAAAATCTTCTGAGACCCTCACCAGTTTTGAGCCTTAAAAGTCCTGTCTCCAAACTGAGCGCAGGTCCTTAAACCTCGGTTTGATATTTGCTCTTATATGCATTATCAACAGTGAGACATGTCTGTTCAATTGAATTTACTACAGGTGGGCTCAATTCAAGGGGAAGAAACATCTCAAAGATGACCAAGAGAAATGTGGAGTGCTATGGCAAACTGAATACTTATGTTAACATGAAATTTTAGCTTTTCCTTTTAAACAAAAGCTTTATCACTATGGAGGTACTGAGTGTAGAGGGATGAGTTAGTTAAATATATCTATTGTAGACAGAGCCAAGATTTTCTGTCTATTGATGTGTTTATTTTGTTGGTTAGTCTGTGGGACAAAAATAAAGACAAAAGTAGATGTATTAATGTGAATGTTTTATGGGAAATGCAGTCCCTGATAAACTCATGCCATTTACTTAGTGCTTTGATCATTTTAATGCAGTTTCATTAAAACATGCTTTAAGGACCTGCAGTTATGAAATCCTCCAACAAGGGGTGCACTTTCTCTTTGCACGGTTTTTATCCTGGAGATCTGTGAGTAAATTCATTTCCAAAGCCTTTAATCAAGAGACATTAACTCTGTGAAATTGCAAACAAGCCATTTTAAACCTCTATTAAGAAAATGAGCATTAAAAAACACCAGTGTGCAATTTGTGTAGGAACAGGAGAAACTTTGTAATTGGATTAGGTGAGAGGCTTTGCCGTATTAGACATTTGTATTCTGCTTTGTATTTTGATTCTGACTCCAGTAAAGAGAAGAGTCCCTGCACAGTTTTCGTGAAGAAAGCTTTAAAAGGCTTTAATCTGTGGATTTGCTCAGCGAATCGGATAAAAAGGTTACAAACCGCACCACAGTGGGACTTTCTGCTTTGGTCTTCAAGTGGTTTGATAATACAATTCACTGTGGCATTCACTGAGATGAAAAATGCAATCATTACCATAGTCATGGATTAGGGGCTTTGGACTGTGGCTCGTTTTCCTCTTCAAATGAAACAAACACCGAAGACTGTTCCTTCCAGTCATTTCATCACATCACAGTCCTTCATGACTTCTTATTTTGTTTGCTTGTTGTGATGGTGAGAGACAAGTTTGAGCTTTTTTTGTCTTACTCTGAACAAATTTCCCCTTAAAATCAGTTCTGAGAAAAATGCAAATCCATACATCCAACATATTCATTAATTCAAATTCTCATCCACCTGAGTGAACTGTGGTGTTGCATTGATATGTTTCTCTCAAGGCCGCGCTCGACCTCCTGCCACTTACTTCCACAATAATGAGGGCTGCTGCCGACCGGTGGCTGTGCCCTGGGCTCTCCAGTGGCCAATCTCTGTGTGGAAGAACTAGACAGCAGAACTTCGAGCTCTTCCGCAGGAACGGCTCCAAGCTACTTGTTCAGATTCATGGTTGATACCTGGATCAAAAGCAAAACACACGCGATGGAAGTTCTCACCGAACACATCAATGCAGTGGACAGCAACCATAAATTCACTCAGGGGGATGTCAGGGGGAATCGTTTGACCTTCTCGGACTGAGCAGTGCTCACTGAAGATGACAGAAGCCTCAACATGGAAGTAAACAGACAACCCGCACAGATCCATATTTACTTTTTGATTCTCATCACCCACTGGATCACAAGCTGGGCGTCATCAGAAGTCTACTCCATCGGACTCAGAACCTCTCCACAAGGACAGCGGGGAAAGAAGCAAAAGACACATCGGGGAAGCACTGGGGAAGTGGGAGAGCAGAGAGAGGGCAAAACATCAATACATGGAACAACATGGTTATTTCTTACAGTGCAGGAGTATCTAAAAACAGTTTTCAACAAACACTCTATCCATGTGCACATCAAGCCCAGAGGACAAAACACCCAGGCAGAAGCAGGTTCATTGTATGAAGTTCATGCAGCGAAGAACACACAGACATGGATGGAAATAGATAACCACCTCCCCACTGCAGACCCAACTACTCAGGACTGAACCATTTACATCTGTCGGACAAAGGGAAACCAATTAAAGGACAACAAAGTGCATATCCTGACAAGAGGAAAAAAACTAACAGCTGAGGTGATTTACACCACACCAATTATCAGCTGCTGAGGTTGCAGTCTAGAGATCCTTCCCCAGGTAGCTCAACGCCCATGTGACCGCCATGTGACCCTAACAGCTGACTTGATGGTTAGGTGGGTCAACGACTAACTAAAAACACCCCTCATGACAGCAGGTCGAAAATACATATATCTTAATGTGAATCAAGAACATATAAGAACAATATTACGGGCACTAAACTAGCATGGCCCTCAGTAGAGCATATACCTCCTCTAAGGCCACACAGTCACCTTAAATTCAATCAAGCCGCACCAAATCACACATAACCTCATAGATCTCAGTTCACTTAATGTTCCCGATTATTTACATCAAGATTCACGAATTATTCCCATGTATGTCAAAAGATCCATATCTGTGAGACTTCGGTCTCACATATACTAAAAAGATCCATATCTGTGAGCAAGTTTCTTGCTTACGAACAAACAAAATTAACCAACAAATGGACAAGGGAGGAAGTCTTAACCTCCTTGGTTGAGATAATGAGTGAAATAGGAACATGTTGCTAAAAATGAACCGTAATACATATGAATGGGATTACATTTATTAACGATGGTGCACACAAGGTTATTTCATTGTTGTGAGATTTATTTCTTTTTTATCCTTGATCTCACAGGGGTAGAATAAAGTTGGAACCCAGACAATATCTGACTTTCCCACTCTTTAGCAAAAACAAAAAGTAAAATAAATCTCCCCCCTTTTCTGATCCCTCTTCATCCCTACAGCAACAAATCTTTTAATTAGAAATGCAGAGGCAGCGTTTTGATCCTACTCTAAGTTTCCAGCACTGTTTCCACTATGTGTGGGTCGGGGTTTGTTATCTGCATTAACTAAAATCTGAGAGAGAGTTATTCAGTTTAATGGTCCTGGCCAATTATACTTGTTTAAAATGTGGACCGTAAATTACATTAATCCGTAATTACAGTTTTCCTGTCAGCGTCTGCGTGCGCACTTGTTTGCACACAGCGGTTGTATTTGCATGTTCATGCATGTGGGTTGCATACTGAGCAGCTAGTGAGTCATTGGGTCTTTGCAGATCAATGGCTGTCAGTCGATGGATGGCTGAGTGCTTTGCAACGACCACCCAGTCCAAGCTCTCTACCCGTTCTGTCGAGCAGCCAGGAAAGGAGGTCACATACTCCCCCCTGCTTTCCTTTTTGCTAAGGATATTTTTCTCTCACAATGTTGCTTCATGCTCACACATACACACACACACACACACACACTCATGCATGCACACACAGACCAGATAAGCTGATGAATTCAACCCATGGTGGAGTCCTGGATCAGAGTGGAACTTGTTTCACTGCAATGTCAGAAAGCCTAACGAAGACAACGGAGACAGCGAAGGGAAGAGGAGAAAAGAGGATTTGGGAGAATTGAGAGGCTCGGCGAGATGAAAGCTGACTAGATTGAAGAGAAAGGAAGAGGAGACTGAAAACAAAAGAGGAACGAAGAATGCCTAAATTTACAGACGAGGATTTGGATCACTGCCGACAGAAATGGGCGAGCTGTGTGTGTGACTGTGAGGGTCCGTGCACTGGTCAGAGGAGGACAATAAAGGTTGCGACTTTGACTGTACTTGTCGGTTCATTGTACAGTCAAAGCTGTGTGTGTATGTGTGTGTACAGCGCGTATGTGTCATTGTCCTCGATAGGTCAGAAGCCAAACTTGTACAAAAGGAGGAGATTCTCCTGCAACATTAGTGTGTGATTATCTTCATCTTAATTAGTGAAAACACACATGTTGCAATTCAAATATTCATGTTTACTGGAAAAAAGGGTTTGAAAGAATATTCAAATGTGAGAGAAAAATTCATGAAAGACATTTAATTTATGATTGATGACAAGAAATGATAGATTGATAGATTGATAGATTGATAGATTGATTGATTAATAAATAGATAATGATATAACATATGTTTATGTGGATCAGATTAACTGCACATCTCTGTCTTTCATCTTATACTGGTCGTCTTAATTAGATTTTCATCTAAAGCATGAGTCATTACGGATGACTGATGTAAGAAACCAGGCAAGTGATTATCCTCAGGAAATGTTCCTCCTCTGACCTTCATTTGAAGGCTTCTCAGAGAAAATGACCAATACTAAGCCCATAGCAGCAGACTGATATATATATATATACGTTATTTAAGTTAGTTCTTTTCAGTAATATTTTGTAAGTTTGGTTTCAATTAGTTATTTGAGGCTATAAAAAGCGGGTGAAACATCACGATTGTACAGAGCCCCGACTGCAAATCCATCCCACGATCGCTACCGGCTCCAAATGTGCAAGATGGCAATGTCTGTATTTCGCAAATTTTGGCTTCATTTATGGACTATGGGAGGAAGTGAAGACACAGCGTTCATCAAGTCCCTGAGACCTAACCACAAAAAGAGAAAACAGTGAAGTGTAAGGTTGCCCTGCTGTGCAGCGAAGACACCGAACTTCCTGAAACCACGTGGAAATATATCTGTGTGCTGTGCATGCACGTTCCTAACTGATGTTCAGATGATGCATTTGAAATGTGGCTTTGAGTCATCATGAGTCGACCTGGGTCATCAAGCTCTGTCTGCCAGGGCAGACGAGAAGCCGGCCACTGCCACAGAGTTGACCTATGAAGTCAACCCCAGAGACGGATGGTTCCTGACTGCAGGACGTGTGGCTGTGAATGATGAGAACATCATGGTAGTGCAGTTTACAGTGTGTGTTGGAATGTGTGTGTGTGTGTGTGTGTGTGTGTGTGTGTGTGGTGGCCTAGACTCCAAGTGATACTTTTCTACAGAGGAAGTGTGTTTGTTTGAGTCAGAGATCATACGAGTGTGTGTGTGTTTGTGAAATTTAGTCTGAGCGTTCACAGTAGCAAGGTTGTCTTCTTTGCCTTTCTCCCTCTGTGTGTGTGTGTGAGAGAGAGAGAGAGAAAGAGAGACAGCCCCAGGAATGTGTGTGTTAGTTCCAGTTCATTGCTTGAGAGCAGAGGTAGAAGCAATCTGTGTGTGTGTGCGTGTGTGTGTGCGTGCGTGCGTGTGTGTTTGTCACAGGGACAGAGGGAGAACCCATGGTGACGTCCACAAAGATCAAGGTAGATCAAGGTTAATATGTGTGTGAGTCTGTATGTATGTGGTGGGGAACGAAAGTCCTCTTGTGTCCAAATTGATTAGTTTAGCATTTGTTCATACATCAGAGGTGAGACTTGGGATTAAAGCCTCATGTTAACAAAAACGTAACTGATGGTTGGCAGAGAAAATGTATTTTGAAATGTTTTCAATCCATCTGGATGTCACCTGATCCACCATCCTGCATCTGTAGCCACACACACAGCCCATGCAGTGGTGTGTATGTCTGTGTGTGTGTGTGTGTGTTTGCATGCAGGTATATTATATGCATGGGAGGTTTTCAGTCCAGTGCTCACACTGACGTTTGTATTACAGAGTTGTGGCCGTTCCAGTCCATCGCCCATGCTCCCAGATTCACAGTGACAAAACCAGGGGCGCTGTGCAGTGACAAAACGATGTAGGGCCATGATACAACAAGGTAGAGGTGTGTGCGGCTGTGTGTTTATGTCTGTGTGAGAGAGAGTGTGTGTGTCTTTTTGTGTCTGTGCGTGTGTGTGCTTGTCGCTGGCACTGAGGAAGATCTAGTTCTTCGCTTCTGCTGTCGTGAAAACCTCCAGGTGAGTCAGTGATGCCGCATGTTTGTGTGTGAGCGTGCACATGCTTCAGTGGGAACAAACTGCACAGCAGCAGACGCAGAGCAGATATGAGCAGCTGCCATGACATGTCGGTGCTTTGACAGTGACCTGCATGTGCTTCCCTCCCCTGGCTGAGATAATCAGTGTGTCACATACATACACAACAGGCCGGTCATCTATTTAGATCAGCTGCTGACTCAGGAAATGCTCACCCGGGCTAATAAATCACCTGTTGTGTGAAAAACTAGCACAATTAATTGGTTTGTTAGAAAAAAAAAGTGCATTATGAGCTTACAGAGGAAAATATATGACAGTGTAAGCGTAAATGAAACAAGGCCACTCTTCCTGTGACGATAAAAATATAAAGGTTTCACTCTTACCCCCCTGCAACAGGCTGTTTAAATATTGAAATCTCCAACTGGCTGATCAAATATTCATTCTTGCCACAGGGCTGTAAAGTACTCATATTATTTCGTTGAGTGGTCTCCCTGGCTTACCGAGAGATCACAAGTTCTGTTCCCCGGAAAAAAAAACAAGTGTAATCTTTAATTATAAACTAAATCCTTTCCGCTGGCTCATTCATTAGACGTACGTTATGACGATGGTTGAAACGCAGCGTGGCTCAATTCAGGACATTAATGAAATCATGAGACGTCATAAGAATGAAAGAGCTGACTGTGGTTTATTTGTACCTGTGCGTCATTAAATGTTACACCTCAGGGAGAAATGAGAAAGGTGGGGAAGACAGAGGTAATGAGCCCCACTTGAATCCACCTAACGAGGGCAGAGAGAGAGGCTTCACATGCTGACTAATTGCATGATCCTATTATTTAAATTTCATATCAGATAAGGTCATTTCTGTCCTATCGTATATCGTATCTGCTCCATATCATGTCACGTCATTTCAACAACCCTGTCCTATCTCATCCCGTACCATCACATTGTACGGTATCTTATCGCATAGCATAACATTGTTTCCCATCCTTTTTCCCTAACCTTTCTTCTCCTTCTATCCTTTGTAATACATCTTATGAATCCTTTCCAAGCATTTTGTATCGTTTTGTATCGTATTATTTAGTGTCTTATCCTTAATCATATCGTATAATATTGTATTGTTTTGTATCGTATTGTATTGTGTCGTACTGTACAGTAACATTTTGTATCGTTTTGTATTGTATTATTTAGTGTCTTATCCTTAATCATATCGTATAATTTTTGTATTGTTTTGTATCGTATTGTATTGTGTCGTACTGTACAGTAACATTTTGTATCGTATCCATTGTACGTACCATACGCACCATATTGTTTTGTATTTTTTATCGTACCACTTTGTATGTATAACATATTCTCTCATACTCTGTCTATTTCTGTTCCATCACACTGTGTACTGTTGTAACAGTCGGAAAAGCTGGAGAGAAAATACATTTGTGACACCTCAAATGTTTCAATTGTGATGACACTTTTTTCATTTCATATTACAGCACACTGTGCCCGCTGCTCTTAACATATTCTGTTCATTCTAGTTATTATATAACATGAACTGGAGGACTATTGGAAAAAACACTTCTTTTATTGTTAGGAAAGTGGCAGTTTTATTCAGACAACCAGCAAGACACACCCACCAAGTCTTTTGGGTGTCACTTTTGTTGTTGTTGTTGATGTTATATAAGAGAATACAGCTGGTACCAAAGGTATTAAAATGTTTTCTACGTGGGGCAAAAATAGCGATTGTCTCTTCAATATGTAGTGCTGCTTCTCCTCGTGGACTGCATTTGCACTTTTTATTTATGCGAGGGGTTAAACTCTGACTTCTTTCAGCAACACCAACAAACATTTCCTCTGTGCTGCTGTCCCGAGTCTTTCCTCTGACTGTACTTTTACACATTTTCATACACGACAGCTCTTTTAAAGCAAACTCGCTGTTCCCTGACGTAGCAAGACAGCCACGTAATATATGTTTTGCTTGCTGCGGCATGCATTAATGATGGCTTCCATGCAAAATGGATTAGATCAGGAACTACATTGAGCGGCCGAGGCAATACGCGGCTCACATGTGTTTGCCTCCCACTCCTGTCCAACTAAATGGAGCCCGTGCCAACATAAGAAAAAGAAGAAGAAATTCCGCTGAATGTGCAGCTTGTTTCACATTTACTCTCGGAATGAACCATTACTTCGAGGAGAATGTTTTGAGTGTACACGTCGTATCGACTGTCAAATGGTAAATATAATTCTCGTGGGATATGACCTATACATGATTATTTTACAGAGTACATGTGATGGTTTAACACAGAGAACCTCTCCTCCATCTATTCCCACAGTGCTTGAATCCCTTCTCACACGTGTCCCTGTCCTCAACACTGTGCTGTATTACAGAGAGGACAGAAACTCTGATGTGTCTCTGTTTTGGTTATTCTCCTATTTTTCCCCAGGAAATGTTTGACTTTGAGAAAACGATGGGGCTGTCTGTTAACTGTGTCTCCTGATGTCTCCCAGGGGTTTAACGCTTGTATGGCAACACTGACCCAATTTATTTCCTAGTTGGAAACTCACAGAAAGTCTCTGTGTTTCCTTTATATCTAATTGTCAGTAAAAGATGCATTATTATGTATAATCAATGAAATGCCAAGAGATGACACAACTTAACTGCAGCAAGATAATGGATTCAACACTTTCAACAGATTAACAGATACAAAATCACCTTTTGTCCAATAAATGCCTATTACGTCACCCAGGAGCGTTTCAAGGGACTTTAGGGGCCTGAGGGAGAAGGGATCCCGGCCCCCCCCAAGAAGCACCAGCACTTGTCTTTCAATTTGGAATTCTTTTATTTTCTCTCACATCCTCGACTGCTTCTCCTCGTCTTTCTCCCTTGAGTTAACCCACTCATACGAACATGCACACTCTCTCTCTCTCGGTCTGTCTTGCTCTCTCTCGCTCTCCTGAAGCTTTCTCGCCATAAATGTTGAACACACACTACTGCCAAGGCTCCTCAATAATTTTTATGAGAGGAGAAAGGACGAAGATGAATAATATTTCCTATACTGAAACAGTCTCTTTTCTTATTGAATTGGTCAGCCCCCAACTAGGCTGCTTATTACAGTTACAAAAGGTTGCTAGGTTACCACAAGCACGTGACACATGCCACTTGTAATTTTAGATTCTTTGTCAAATAATCTAGCATTGCTTTGTTGCAAGTCCCTGGCTGTTTCCGAACCCGCTTCATTTACTTCCCCCCGCATTTTCCTTCAGTTATTTTACCCATTGCTTCTATTTTTGCTTTCCTAATACAAAAAACTGATCTGTTTTTGTAATATATCAGTCATACACTTCTTTAAATACCAAATTAGTAGTTTTTTTATGTGGGTAAATATGCTAAAAAAGACTCCTTTTCTATTCCTTTTTGTTTTTCCCCCTGCTGCATCACGTTTGACGAGCAAACAAACTGAAATCGGAGGCGCTCTCTCACCTCACTCTCGCACCGAATCAGTGCGTTTATCCGGGTGCCTCATTTCCATCACTGCCAGAGTCGATAAAAAACCCCTCGTCTACTGCAGAGTCATTTCACCGATTGTATCCGTTCCCAGTCCTTCATCCACGTAGCAAGGTAAACAAATATGATGAATTATAGATCAACCGGTTCTATGTTTTCCTGCTCACATTGTGTAACTTTCCCCTGTCTGTGACCTGGTCTCATTGATTTGCTTGATGTTGATACTTTCACCCACTCGTCCCAGGTTTGGCAGAATATAGAACTAAAAGCTGTTTACGGTTGATTGAACTTTAAATTATAGTAATTGAGTTGTTTTTTCTTATTTCATGTACATTTTCCTTATAAGAATCGAAGTGTGGTTAATATCCTTCTCGTGTAACTTAGAGGTCTGCAACGTTTCTGGAAAATTGCCTCGCAGCCTTGAAGGTTCACTTGGGCTTGTGGCTTCATTTATAAGGGAAATAAGAGAAAGGCCAGAGTAATAGTCCAATTAGACGTCTGTTGGTGAAAATACATTTTGTGCCACTTGATTTATTAAATGCATAACTTGACTAGATAATCTAAAATCAGGAATTTACAGTAAATCCATTGTACATTTTAAACACCACTATGTTGTAACATATATTTTCCCATCATGTGTCATTTTGCTGCTGCTGCTGGTGATTATCTGCGTGGGAATATTTCTGAAACGTGTTTCTGAAATAGTCATTTAATTTGTTGCATTGCATTATTGATTATATCACAAATTAACGCACAATTAACTAACACTTCAAAGAACCACTTAGTGCCTTTATTGGTAGAGCTGCAGCACAGGGTCCTGTGACTAAAAATATCTGTACCACTCTTTGTGTTTATAGCTCTGAGCTTTTTTTCTGTCATGTGTTTCTGTAGAAGAGCAGAACATGTAACATGCAAAGAGCCATTTAGCACATTACATGCACATACACACTGCATATTTAAAATCTGTTTCCTGTGTACTCAGGCGTATTTGTGTTGCTCTGAGTGTGTGTGCGTGCGTGTCGGAGGAGAAGATAGGGCTCTGCCATGAGTGCGGGTTGCCGTAGAAACATAAGAGGCAGAGCTCAGGGCTGCGCCGGAGATGATCAACTTCTGGACAAAAAAAATAAAAGACTTGTCAGATCTGTCTACCTAGGTGCCAGCTACACTCAAAGGGTGCTCGCTGCTTCAAGGCTGGTCTACACACACACAAAATGACACACACACAATCAAATAGATTAACCAAGGTCAACCGCTAGCAGCGTCGATCACGGGCTGTCTCCTTTTCAGAAAGCCTTTGCATGCTTTAAACGTGCACCAGACAATAGGTAATAATCAGTTATCAATGGGATCGTAGGCAATGTGCATGTGTATTATGTATAATGTGATGCTCGCTGTATGAATGGGTAACTGCGTGTGACCTCTCAGACAAGGTCCCATCATCCCGGTGGAGGAACACTGAACTCCTGTGTACTGTCACACTACGAGACTCCAAATGATGACAGTAATTCTGCTGGAACAGTGCTTAAGTAAACACAGCGGGAGGTGTGTAGCTCCTGCATAAATTCATCGTGAACTGACAAATTGGAGTTGATGCGCTGCTTTCTTCTCGGGGTATTTGAACAGACGCTCGTGTGTAGTCACAACACAAAGCTGACAGAGAGGTGACGGAGTCGGGCAGCCGGGAGTGGAGGAATCCACGGGTTAAAAAAAATAGGATTTTGTTTCGCGGTGATCAGGGATGCTCCGTCACGTAACCGCGCCTATAGGTCTCCTGATTGAACAGCTGCTGTATCAATTCGGAGGCCAGTGCCGCGGCTATTTGTAACCCAGCGGTACCTTCAGGCAATAAATCTCCTGGCGCAGATAAAGAGGGAGGCAGACGAGCACAGCCCTGCATGCATCGCCTCAAACCAGTGTTCTTTGCTGCATGAACCGGAGCTCAGCCTCATATATACATGCGATCAGCGTACATCATCAAGCAGAGGAGGTGCAGCCCTTAATGAGACGCCGGCAGGAGGCCTCCTTTTAGGCTGCCGAACATGGACATCGATATCAGGCACTGTGGGTTCACATTAGCAGTACTTCCCGCAACACACTCAGACATAAGCAGAGTAATTTATCACTGGGATATGAGGTACAAATTCTGTATACTGAGCAGTACGATGATTGGGGTGGTTAGCACTGTTCCCAATTCGGTGATCCCTGATTTGGATCCTGGTTTGCCAGCGTTCTGACCGAATGGAAGTTTGCATGTTCTCCCCGTGTTTGCATTAACTGCTCCAGCTTCCTTCCACAGGCCAAAGACATGCAGATTGGGGTTAGATAAACTGGAGATTTAAAATTGATCGAAGGTGTGAATTTGAGAGTAAGTCTGCGTCTGCATTTCGGCCCCGTGATCGACCGGTGGTGCTCCCGTCCAATGTCAGCTGGGATTGTTCCGTGACCCTCAAATGGTTAAACACTACAGATAATGGATGGATGGATACATGCTCTATCAATCAAAATGTTATAGGATGACACTGAGACCAAGAACATATATGTTTAGTGCACAAGCACAAGCACTGACTCTGCTTATTTTAGTGAATGTGGTGCAACAGCCCCCCTCCACCCCACATTTGACAAAAGCAATTCATTTTTTTTCTTTCTTTCTTCATTTCACACCACCAAGCAACACGCCAATGAACCAGTCCAGGCAGCGAGTCAATTAACCAATCAATAACTGATCATAGAGTCACAGTTCTCGAGCCACAATTGGTGACAGCCTCGGTTTGGGGCGTCTGAATTACTGCTCGCATTTGTGCAGCGATTTAGCAAATGGAGCGAGGCCAAATGGAAACCCAATGTGAACGTGAGGGTACGGTTGCTGATTTATTTCTGAATGATTACGTTTGGTTTCTGCTTAGCTCATGTTTAAATGATAACAGATTAGAAAGGAGGCGGGGGGAAAAAGCACTTATTGTCCCTGGTGGTACCGCGAACAATCAATTTGCACACACGAGGCTGTCTGGTGCTTATTATTGACTCTCACCTCTTCCTGAACCAGTTCACAGAGAGCAGCCAATTACAGAGCTTTAATCTTCACACTTCACAGGCATGTGGTCCAGACGTGTCAATTTCCCTTCGCAGCCTCTGGACGTGCATGCGCCCTGGAGCTGAGTCAATACCCGCGTAATATTTATATCCCTCGAACTGTAATCACAACAGATTCACATCGTTAATTCAAAACACTGTTATGGCTCCTTATCGCTCTCACCTCTCCTAATTGCGTCTCACATTTTATTCACATTCTCTCCCCCTCCCTCCCTCATTCGTCACCTGCGACCATTTCCCTCTCTTCCCTCGTTCCCTAGTATCCCCACCCCCTCTTTTCTTCTCGTCCCCCTCTTCTCCTCTCATCCTCATTTACATCTCCCTCACCCCTTTATCCCCATCTTCCCCCGCCTCCCCTCCTCTGTCGCCATCTGACATCTGTCTCTTACCTCCCAATCTCTGTCCTCCCCTCCCCCTGTAACGTCGTGAGAAATACCAATAAGGGCTGCCTCTGCTCTGCCGTGCGGGAGTGTGCACGCTCCCAGAATGCCTTAAGTGTGTCATTCAGCCGGTGCTACACGCACAAACACTCCCGCAGCCCAGAAGAGTGCAGCCACACCGCTGAGCGTGACTGCACTGCACAGAAAATCAGTGGCCTTATGAATGACTCCGGTCTACACAAACAGCTCAAAATGGTGTGTGTGTGTGTGTGTGTCGCTGACATTTTGAGAATCAACTTAATCTTTATCCAAAAGAAGAGCCAAAAAAAAGGGGCTTTCGTTGCTGGGAACAACATTTATTGATCGCTATATCTGAGGAGTGAAGTACCCACAGACACAGCTCTGTATTAACCCGTGCTGTCCGGTGACCGTCCACCAACGCTGAGAGATCACAGCTGATGAGGCAGAATCTCCAGGCCATTGGAATAAATCATCAGCGACACATAACTCAAACAGCCAAGAGTGAATTTTGCGACCCCATTGTTTTGACTTCCATTGCATTTTTAATAACAATTACTGCTGATTTATTTAATGTATCGAGGACCGATCCTCTATTAATGCATAATCAATCACATCGCAGCGTTCCTATAGTTGAAATACATAGTGTGTCCATTTGTTTGTTGGTGTGTCTGTTTGTTAGCAAGATAGATCATCACAAAACTTGGTGGAAGGATTTAATATGTGTCAGGAGAGAACTCATCAAATGTTGGTGTGGATCCAGAAATTTCTTTTTTTTGCAACACTTTCTTTAACATTTCCAAAAAGCATTTTTTTTTACATTTTCTGTTGGACTTGGTTGGAGATATGTGCTCTCCTGAGTGCTATCCGAGTCTGAGTTTGTCTTTGATATCCAGGATTTAATCAACGACTAAACATGTTAAATGTATATGTCTCTTTATGAGGGCTTCTAAAAGTCTGTATAGTTTAGTCTGCAACGTCTGTCTGTAATGGGCTGTTAGTTATAATGTTATTCACCTTCCCTGTTCTTTTCCTTCTCTATTGCTGTAGCTCTGCAGGTGTCTATGTTAGCCTACATGCCTAATAAGTTATTAAAGCTTCCTACAGGTGGCACAGTGGTGCAGTGGTTAGCAGGTTCCTGGTTTGAATCTCAACCTCCCATGTTCTCCCTGTGTTGTGTTTTTTTCCCAGCCTCCTCCCACAATAAGTTACGTTAATCAGAGACTCTAAATTGATCACAGCTGTGAATGTTTGATATGTTGCCCCCCTCCCCACCATGTTGTATATATACTATCTGGATGGATGGAAGCTTCCTTGACCAGCCAACCAGCCCCGCTAACCTTCTACACCTCCAAACTTTGGAGTCTCTGTGTCCACTTGGTTTTTGTCTTTTACTGGTCCTTGCTGTAATATCTGTTAGTGTGTCCTTTGTTTTCTTTGAAGCACTTTGTGATAAAGTACTTTATGACAAGCGCTCTATAAATAAATCAGATTTGATGCGACTGCCCGGCCATGTAATATGATGATAAAAATAAATCTGAAGGCACGGCTACACCACTGAACCGTGGTCTGGTAGACGGGCAGGACCAGAGAGGCTCTCAGACAGCGTTACGCAGGTTGACTGAAATTTAATTGGACCCCTCGTGACTCAAATGAGACTCATATTGAGAGGGTGAGCAGGAAAAATGCAGAGACCACCAGTGGAGCCCTTCTTTTTATATTAACTACGTTGTCTGAATAAAAGAAAATGACTCTAATGAAGATGATGTCGCAATGCTGCTCGTGTGTGTCTCTATTTATTACTCTTGCACACCAGACAGAAATAAGAAAATGTGTTCTACGACTGTTAGCTTTGATGACATCACTAAGCCAGACACATTAAAAAAACACGACTGGAATGTGATTTAAAAGATACGATTTTATGAGATGAGCAACAAGTTGTAGTAATCAGATGATGAGAGAAAATGACTGTGAATTTTCAGCTCAGCCAGTAATTTATTTTTCATTACTGTGCACGCGCAGAACAACACCATTTCCAGTGTTTTTCTGCTTTTCCCTGCTGCATAAATTTGATGAGCTCCATTGAAAGTACATCGCCACAATCGTGTTTTATGATTTTACTTCACAGATTTTGAAATCACCACACTGTTGCCGAAGCCATAGAATATCAAGACTCCAGTTAGAGCGGTTATGAGAAACTGTTCGCCACATACCAAATATTTTATGGTTGTAAATCATCAAACCACTAAATCCTAAATAATAGATTTCAATTAAATCAGGAATTGTATGTGAATGTGAATTGTTGAAGAAACAAATCCTTGTTCTCTACTCTGTGTGTGTGGTTTTCTCTACGGGAGCTGCAAAGAGCAACTGAAGAGTTCTAGACAGGTAGTGTGTGTCAAAGAGACAGAAAAGTGTTTAAGACATCAATGAATATTTTAAGAGAGAACGGGAGCTATGGGAGGGATGGGTGAATTCAAAGACTTGGGCTGCTGAGAGACGGAGAGATAATTTAATACACGGGCCGAGCAAACGTGTTGGAGTAGAGACAGAAAAGCTGGAGGGATGGGAAATGAATGAATGGTGGACTAATCTGGACTAAGCGATGGAGAGCAGAACAGACGTTAATGTAATAAGATGGATGAATGGACAAATAGATGCATTGTGCATTATTAAAAAAATGTCAGAAACCTGGACAGCCTTGTGATGAATGAAAAGTGTGTTTAGGTGTGTCTAGCTGGGCGGATGAAATTCATTTTTTGGTCAAATAACAGTTGTTGGGTTGACCAGAAGCGTTTTTTTTTACAAACACTCAAACTGACCAGAGGTGGAAGTTGGGGGCACTTCAATGCTGTTGCATTCGAGCACACGGTGAAAATGATGGAAGTGTTTCGGTTTAGAGATTTCAACTTCTCAATTTCAGTGTGGCCTCCCTGAGGCTAAGACACAAAGAGGTTCTGTCCATCAGCTGCTCTGCTTTAAATCCATTTCAAGCTTGACTTCTCTTCAGGAAGCATGAAGATATAGAGCAATGGAGTTGATGATGTGGTTAAATAAAATTGTGTCTCCCCTTACTACTTAAGATGAATGCTATATATGTCAGGATTCAGTCATACGCTCATCATGCCACCTCATGTGCAAGACAATACTAAGCTCAGCTGCTATGCTGACGATTGTCCGCTGTATCCGTCACTTCATGCTTTGCATCGGTGTCATTTAAGACTGGCAGATTCTGGCAGCAGTTTTAAACCACAGATTAAATTGACCTAAAGCACGTTAGCGATGAGCTCAGCCTCCACTTAACTACAAGTGATTTCCTGCTGTGGCTTATCTCCAGCAATGGCACAATGACTCAAACAGGAAACGTCTCAGAGAAAGATTCAAATTGGTTCTCTGAGCAGTGTGGCCATGGAGAATACACACAGTGTGTGTACACATGTTGTTTTAATTATTTCCTGAATTGTTTTCTTTTTCCGTGTTTGTTTGTGGTATTTTTATCCACTTCCTAAAAAAAAATTGAAACTGTGTGACTCAGTTAATCACTCAGTTAATCATCCAGAACATCCGACTATTTTGAGAATCCACAAGTAGTCTGACTAAAAAATAGCGATAGTAACGTCTTACATGCCATGTAAGACGTTATGTAAAATGACTAAATAACTAATTTGAATTTAAAGACCCGATGCAAGATTACTACCGAGGCAGTTTTAACCTGCCACACTGCTGCCAGTCTCAAATAACGTGTGGAGTAACCTTTGTTAAAAGAGTCTGCAATATCGGGAAAAGGAGATTTCAATACAAAATACAGTCCAATGCTATTTCATCTTTTTTTTATCCCTTTTGCAACCAATCTACTCAGAGCCACAGAGCTAATTGTGTTTAATGTATCGTGTTTTATTTGATTAATGAATTAATGAGTAAAGAATGAATAATGAATGCAGATAATGCTGCCATAAAGGTGAAATTCTAGATACAACCGAACAATTAACCTGCTCTCAAACTATGACATGTATAGGCATAAAATAGGAGAGTATTATAGTAGAAATGCAGAGAATGAACCCCAAATTACACAACAAGCTGTCTAGTTGAAATGAAAACATACGCTGTTGGTGCATGTACTCACATAAAAGCTACGTCTGATCTGATGCACCTATTGGCAAAATTATTAGTTCGTGATGTACAAAAAAACACAGCAAAGTTTTTTTAAAGCCTGAAATACTTTGTAATAGCTATAGAAAATGAGAGCATTTTCCTGGATCAGCTCCTTAATCCACTTCCCCTCCAAAATGTAATGTGTTATGCAAACAAACAAACAAACCAACAAACAACATGGGTTTATAACCTTCTTGGTTGAGGTTAAAACAAATCTCTTCAAAAAAATGTTGTATTATTAAAAATCAAAACAACTTCAGGTTAATGGAGTTTAGTTGTCATGGTGACAATAATAGATGTTTCACTTTAATAAGAGAAGGTCCCGTTTTTATTTTTGTGGACATGACTCTGCACCCTGACTCCCTCCCTATCGCTGCTCTATGATATTGCACATGAGACCCTTTTTATAATTTAACACAACAAGGTGTCACCACGTGCATGTAAACAGCTTGGGGCCCTTTGTAGCGCATTTCAAGATCCAATGCACATTTGATTGTTCAGCAGTGTAAAACAAGCACAGACCCAGAGATAATAGGAACAGGAATGATCACAATAAATTAATTCAAAGGCCTAAACCAACTGAACCACCATGAGAAAAGTTGGAACCGATGTGCTGGGTGCTATTCTCCGATTTTTTTTTACATATTAAAGTCTCACTCCAGTATCTTATTACACTCTTGAATTCTCTTCTCTGTTCCTCAGAATTACATATTCAAAAGGTTTGACAGGAAGAAATAAATCTCCTTAAGGCCTTAAAATGGCTTGAAACGTAACTCTTAACCTTCCGTTTCATTTTGTGACGTGGCTCTATGAATATGCTAATATGACCCCGCCCCTGCTCCCTGTCACTTCAATACCTGTAGTCTTTTCAAGCGGCCGAGCCCCACCCACAATTTGACAGGATCGGTTTCTTAGATTTAGAAGAACATGACCTTATTGAAGTGGATGGATGATTTTGACTGGATCATGCATGTGTGACTATCTCTTCTTGTTTTAATTTGCATATGTATGTTCTAAATTTAAAGTTGTCTTGTCAAATTCTGCGTCATTGATAAGATGAGTCAACTGCCTTTTGCTCACTATTTGTTTATTTTTTCTCTCCCAGGGTGTTTGTGTGTTCTGGGAAGAAAATGACAGTGAAAGAGTGATGACAAACACAGTGGACACTATGTCCCCTAAAGTCCCAACGTCCAAGCACAAGGGCTTTCCGTCCTAACAGATCCAGGTGTAATCTCTGTTCAAAACTGACAGCTTGCGAGTAAACAGCTTTGGGTCCAGGTTCACATCCTGTCGGCTGCTCACATGAGCAAAACACTGCAACAGGAAATACACTGTCCGTGCTCTGACAAGACTGAAGTGATGTCGCTTGCACGTTGTCATTGCCACTGAGTCCAATTTCAAATCAGACTCTGAGGTTTGTTTTCATCCTGCATCCAGATAATAGACTCTGTGACTCATGTGTCATCCAAGCCTGAACCCTGAACAACTCTCCAGAATCATCGGGTTTGATTCAGTGGTGATATTTCGGGGGTAATTTACAACACAGAATCAAACGTGCCTCCTTGGACGGTTTGTCTCATATCCTGTTGCAACTTATTTATCTGTCTCAGCTGAGACGTCGTGATTTGTCTCGAGAAAGTGAAAATTGCTGTCGCTTACTTTTACACTTACACTTCTTGTCAGTTTCTGAGTTTTTCCTTGGCTTTTACAGAGAAATTCCTTTTGCGTTTGGACCAAACCTCAAAGACCAAAGATCCTCACGCAGAGCTAGTGCCAGTCTCGGTTAAAAATAATGAGTGACAAGGCTTTGGCTGTTCGAGGCCCTGTAGTCTTGGAAACATACAAACTATAAGTCAGTATCATCGTTCTAAATCACTTCTCGAAAACCCATCCGCACAAATGGACTACGGCTGACTTGTTTTCTTTTGCCTTATTAAAACAAAATATAGACTTAGACAACCCGTTTTTAAAAGAGTGGGAGGACTCCGGAGACACGGACTAGAGGGCAACACGGGGGAATAAGCAAACAAGTGCACGGGCAGACGGAGAGGCAGACAGGCAGACAAAGAGATGGATGGGTGGATGGAGGATTGTTGAGGGGAGGAATAGAAAGTCCTGAATGCTGCTGCGGCAGGCTGTGCTGACGTGAGGAGTGTTCCCAAACACAGTTGGTAGCGACTGCAGACCCACTGCATTACCATAGTCACACACACACACACACACACACACACACAACACACACACACACACACACACACACACACACGCTTTTCATCGTGCAAGGACATCTATGAATAAACATTCACCCACGCCTTAATCATCACGCTTAATCCCAACCCCAACCTCACATTAACCAGAATTTGATTCTGACCTGAACCCTAAAACCTTAGGCTTAATTCACTCCATAAGGTCTATAGACACAACTGGTCCTCACAAAGATAAAATGCGTGCACACACACACACACAGTGCCTCAGGGAGAAGGCTGCTCGCAGGCAGCGCTGAATAGAATGGGGACAGAATCTCCTGTTTCGGTCCTGAAGAGGTCACTGTGTACTCCAGCACCATTTGTAAAAGCTGTGCGTGCCTGTGCGTGCCTGTGTGGGAGAGAGAGAGGAGAGAGAGAGAGGAGAGAGAGAGAGAGAGAGAGAGAGAGAGTGAGAGAGAGTGTGTGCAGGTGTGTTTGTGTGTTTGCCACAGGTATGCGTGAACGAGACTGTCCTCTTCACGCCTGCATGTGCATATGTGATGGAACCTCCTACAAGTTGTGTGTGAAGCCATGTGTGCATGTTAATGCATGTGTAATAGTCTCTGTGTACGTGTTTCCCCTGCACAGGTCAGTCTCTCTTTCTCTCTGTTTTCCCTGCACAGGTCAGTCCCCCCCCCCTGTCTCCCCCCTCCATCCTCTTCCCCCATTCCTCTTCTCTCCATGTCTGTGCCTCTTATAGGTGCGTGGGCCTATCATTGGATCAGTGGCTGCTGCCTGCCACACTGTCCAATCACATATAGGGAGAGAGAGAGAGAGAGAGAGAGAGAGAGAGAGAGAGAGAGAGAGAGAGAGAGAGAGAGAGAGAGAGAGAGAGAGAGAGAGAGAGAGAGATGGGGGAGGGAGGAGAAAGAAAGGAAAAGAGGGAGAGAGGGAGATTGATCATTTGAACGTCCTGGGCCTTGGAATCCTTGAAGAAACATTTCAATTTTCTACTTCAATCCTAAACGACATTTCTTCTTTTCTTATATTTTTTGTTATCTTCCTCTTCCTCCTCCTCTTCCACCTTCCTCGGACTGAAGGATTGAGGGTTGTGAGTGTGTGTTTTTCTCGTTTCTTTTTTTTTAAATTCCCACCAAGGAGACGTGCCACCACCACCTCCACCACCTCCACCAGCAGCAGCAGTAGCAGCAGCAGCAGCAGCAGCGGTGATAGAGGAGTATCTCTCTCCCCCCCCCCACACCCACCACACACACATATCCCATCCCGGGCACGTCGGATAAGCTGCAGCAGCGAAAACACGAGGCGAATATTGCGGTGGACGAGGAACATGGTGCGCGGGATTTCTCACGGGGTGCAGTATGCAACACACATTTTATCGTTTAACACTCTTATTCTGCAGCGGGGATTGCAGGTTGTGGCTCTTGCATTTGTGTGTGCGTGTGCTTGTGTGCTTGTGTGTGTGTGCCGTAGTCAGCTCCATCTCCTCCATCTACCTCGCAGCCAAGCGTTTTTTTTTCTCTCTTTCTTTTTCTTTTTCCCCCTCCTACTTGCTCTTCTTATCTGTTTGTTTCTGCTCGGTGATTGAGAAGAAAGAATGCGGCTCTGTTGTTTCTGTGTGGAAAACATAGAAGGAGGAAGGTGGCAGGCGGGTTTTGTCCTGATAAATGGAGCAGTATTCATCAGCGTGTGTGTGATCACCACTGGAATGTTAACTAGCACCTTGGACAGCACCAATACATTACCACGGCCAACATGGGGAGGAGGAATGAGTAGCCTGTGCTGGTCATCTTTACAATCTAATGTCTTAACTGTGTGTGCGTATGTCTGTGTGTGTGTGTGTCTCTCTCTCTCTGTGTGTGTGTGTGTGTGTCATTACAGGGAAATTAATGTTGCTCTCTCCATGTGTTAATATTCTGCCCTAAGGCCCTCAGAGAGAGATAGCAGTGTCGGCTGGGGAGCAGCTGTGCCTGTGTGTGATCAAGAAAGTGTGTGTGTGTGCATCTTTGGAAGCGAAGGAGAGAGAAAGAGAGAGAGAATCGGTGTCTGTGTCTATTATTAAGAGACATAATGAAGGTGTGTGTGCATGCATCTGTGGGAGTGAGATAAAGAACAAAGTGTGTGTGTGTGTGTGTGTTTGTGTGTGTTGGTGTGTGTGTGTGTGTGTGTGTGTGTGTGTGTGTGTCACAGGCGTCCTACCTTATGCTACATGCAGGTCAGGAGCCCTGCAGTGTATTCAGGGTTTAATTAAGCATGAGACGTGACTCTCCACCCCTCTCCAACCTCACCCGCTGCAACCCCCTCCCCACCTCAACCAGGGTCCTGTGATCTGCGAACCAGTGTGTAGTGAGGATGTGACATATGTCTGCAGTTCAAAACAGACACACACACACACAAACGCCTTTACTGTGTGACACAGCAGCCCTGACAGTCCGACACCAAGTTAAGCTGAGCGGACAACATCTCGTTTGCCCTATCTATCGCTCTCATATCTATTTTTAAAGTGAACAGCAGCGAGGTAGCACAGCCTATCGCTCTGATGTCATGTGCATCCCTCCTGTGTGTGTTTGTGTGTGTGTGTGACATTTGTATTTATTTTACACTGTGATTATTCCAATGGCAACTAATTAAATCTGCCTCTTTTCTTTCCATCTCTCTGCCTCTTCTTTCCCTCTTTTCCAGGAGGCACTTTGGTCTTGTTATGGGGGTGACCGGAAGGAGAGAGTGACAGAGGAACAGTGATGCTACTGTTTACATAACGAGACACACACACACACTCACAAACACACACACACACACACACACACATACACACACACGCACACGCTCGAATCGCCAGTCCAGGACATACACACTCGCTTAAACACTTCCACACATATTCAAGGGACTCACTGACTGAGTCACCACACACTCAAAGGCACAGAATCAGTGACTCACACACAAAATCACACACACATTCATCGACAGACAAACACACAAGAGGAAAAGGTTGCTTGCAAGAGCCTGGACTCTGTGTCGTACGTGCTATGGGCCAAGCTGAGCAGCAGCTGTGTGTGAGTTTTGGATACATCTGAAAGATACCCTCGCCGTCCTGCTCTCAACATCCTCCATCTCCCAGCTACTCCTAAATACACCATCATGTCTGCGTCAAGGACCAGGAGAACTCTGCCCCCCTCATCGTCTCTCCCACCCTTATCCTCCCCATTTGGGTTCCTATCCCTCCTCCTCGCCTTTGGCCTCTCACTTTCTTTTGACCCGGTGTCCGCACAGCAGACCGTGCCCGTCATCTCCACGGCGCAGGGACGCATCCGTGGCATGCTGACCCCGCTGCCCTCAGATCTCCTGGGGCCCGTCCTCCAGTACCTGGGAGTACCATATGCACGGCCTCCAACGGGAGACAGGCGATTCCAGCCACCGGAGCCTCCGCTGCCCTGGCCTGGAATACGAAACGTGACACAGTTTGCTCCCGTGTGCCCGCAGTCGCTGGATGAGAGGAGCATGCTGGGAGATATGATGCCGTCCTGGCTCACAGCTAACCTGGATATAGCCGCAACGTACTTCACTCACCAGAGCGAGGATTGTCTCTACCTCAATATCTACGTTCCCACCGAGGAAGGTAAGTAAACCCAGTGATGGTCATTTCTACTCAGTAAAATAGTTTGGGCCCAGATTTGGCCCACACTGTCATCCAGCCCACAGAAGGCATGGAATGATGACACTTGGGCGTTCCACTGTTGTAGTTCAGAACTGGGCCACAAGTAAGCCATAACAAAATGGCATGTTAACCACAGGTGTCCCGAATTAGTTTTGTGCTATTTGGGCCATATTCATAATTACCACATGGGCCTCTTTAGGTGTCTTTTTTTACCATTTTTGGGGGGATATTGGGGCCCAATTTAATGTTACAAGTGGGCCACTTTGGGCTCACATCCATTTTATGCAGGTAAAGTGCGGCATCATGCCTGAAGTGGCCCACACATCGATTTCTCTGTTGGGGGCATGTGTAAATATATAATCATACATGTTTAGATTTAGGTTCATTTTAGTCCCAAGTCAATACAAAGTGGCACTGGCCACTAACCAGAGAGGAGGAAGGTCAGCAGCGTCTGGGCCGTGACAAAGGAATAAAATATGCAAGTGTCCTGTGAGGGCGCAGACTTAGCCTTCTTGAATAAATAAATAAAGTTAATAATTTAAGCTATTGAGTTTTTTTTCTTTATCTTTAATCTGGGACACGCCACTCACCTTTCCCCTCCACCCCATGTGTTCCCACCACTGGTTGAACCAACACTTAATATGCAGACACTTGTGCCAGTCGCCAAGGGGTTAACGCCTCTACTTGTGGAGCAAAGTGGGAAGGACACAGACCCACTCATGCATACATATTGGTTCATACACATGCATGCGACTCCACACACACTTGTACCTCTCCCTTTGTAAGGACACACATCGCAGGATACAACCCCCAGCCCCTTACCCTAATTGTAGCCGTCATAACTAAATATGATGTCTAAGCATTGAAGGTGTTTCAGGCAGTGAGGAGCAACCAAAATGTCCTCACTTTCCCAAATTGTCCCCACACCGGTCTAAAAACCAATCCTTGCCATGTGCAGCCATACAAGTAAACACACCAGCCCACAATGGAAGCGGGCTGAGGCAGTGATTAAATCTGCCTCTGCTTGTATAAGCCCACATCATGTGGAGGAAAGGTCGAGATACATATAAATGTGGGCACACACATGAAGTCGAAATTTTATTTTTATTCAAACAGCAGGTGCAATGGAGGGATAAGGAGGTGGTCAGTCATCCTCCATCTTCTCTCTCTCTCTTTCTTTCCCAGACATCCACGAGGAGGGAGGTCAGCGTCCTGTAATGGTCTATGTCCACGGTGGCTCGTACACAGAGGGCACTGGTAACATGATGGATGGCAGCGTGCTGGCAAGCTACGGCAACGTCATTGTTATTACACTCAACTACCGCCTGGGAGTACTGGGTAAAATTAAATATCTTTCTTATCTCATTTATCGTGTGCACAGTCTGCTCACATGAATTTATGTTGCTATGAGTGTATATAGTTCAAATCTGTCACTGGTAAAAACATCTGTATTGTACAATTTATGCATCTTTATCATTCCTTTCAAATCACTTGTATTGTGGTTGTGATATTGATACGGAACAATCAAATAATAAAGTCATAAATACAGGTTGGACTTCAGGGGGCGGCTCCACACACAGAAAACTATAGGCAGCAATCTATCAATCCAGGGTTTAAACGGCTGTAGTGGTGCTTCAGCAGCGCGCTCCACCTTTGAGCAAGAACAACAGAAGTGCAATTACTGACATGGTTCTCTGGGTAACCTGATAACATCTCTGTTATATCCTATGCCTGCTGTAGAGTAATTTTCTTAAGGGAGGTAAAGGGGCTCGAAGGAATGCATTGCATGCATTTCACATGCTAATGAATGGATAATAAAACAACGGCAGCAATTATCGTAATATAATGTTCATCAATAACAATAAAATGGTTCAATATATATTGATATAATGCTTATGCATTGTATAAGCAAAGTGAGGAGGTAAATCAGTACTGATCGACCACAGATGAGTAAAATGTTTTGCTTTTAATCAAGTGTAATTCATTCTCTGATCATAAAAAAGAGGTTAAAACCTCAACCTTTACTCAGGTGAACTATAAGAATGTGACATTTATCATAATAATTTACTATATCGAGTGATATGAACATTTTCATCTTTTTTATTATTTTAGGACATCAGTAAATAGCTTTGATGCAATGCGAACATTTTAAAAGCTTCTTCTTCTTTTAAAATGTTACATCCCAATGGTCCTCACCTCCAATTTTATATTTAATTATGGCATAGGTATTATTTCCCTCATTGCCTTATTTCTTTGGGGTATGACCATTTTCTATACATAAAAAGAGATATTGTTTATTTTGTTTGTATTACCATCTGGATTGTTTAATTCTTCAGCGAGCTATAAAATGGAAAAATCATTAGAGAGTTGTTTTTTACCCAGCGTGCCCTTAATTTATCTATTTTTTTATTTGTTTGAGTGGAAATATGTTTGAAATGGGTGTCCCTAGAGGAAATAAACCCCCTGAAGCCAGTTATATCCACTACTAGCTTCAGCTCAAATCTGTTTCCCTGTGGTTTTCTAATTTTAGACAGCTATTTGAAGCACGCAGGCCAAATGAATAAAATATCTTAGAATACGAGCATTTTAAGCTTTTTCTGTCTAAAATTATATATTTTTTCACTGAGCCTTGGCGGGGGCACAGGAGGGCTAATGAAGGCATCTGTGATTGTTCTACAGTGCAGGCATGTGCACTGAGTAGTGTCACAGCCTTTATATTGATTATATTGGTATATTGACAGTAAGTCAGAGGTATAAGATGAGTATCATTCCACTGGTTAGGTTAAATCATGTCCTCACTGTAATTGATTAGTGCCCACTATTCAACAATATTACATCATTCATATGCAATAACAATTTGTTCTACTCGATAATATGCATAGGTGTTGTAGTGGGTGAGTGTTATCTTGTGGCTTTTCAGTTTTTTTTGTACCAAATAATTTGATATATTTTAATAAATGCAAAAGTAAAGGGAGAATTCTTAGGGCGTTTGGCTGCTTTTCCTCCTTAAATAATTCAGTGCTGCTATTTCCCCGCCCTATCTTTTTATGCAGTTTTAGCACATTTTATAGTTCATGTATACATGCAAAGCATGATAATACAGTATGTGCCATATTTCTCTTCCAGGAAGAAAGCCACCTACGGTTCTCCTTAGAGATTTGGTTTGAAAACAAACTGGAGCTGGAGTTGAAAACATGTTAAAAGGTTTAAAGATTCAACAAACAAAAAATATTGATTTCAGTTTAAGAGATCCATGCTGTCTTTTCCATTATGTAGAGGCTTTCAATGCTTTCATTAGATATTGATTTTAAAAGATGGCATAAATCTGCAACTGCTTTGAGGGTGAAACTAAATTCTGTCTAGTTTTGACCGCAGGATAAAAAAGAGTAATCACCACAGTGAACCAAACAAATCCTACATGCTCCATTTTGTCTCCATCTCCATCCTCGGTTTTTATACCATCTTCAATATGATCTTCATCGTCATCACCACCATGATCCGTCATCCATCCTTACAAATCGCTGTCTTCCTCTCCTCCCCTGTCATCCTAAGCGTGAATGAGGTGAGCCCATACATGCAACACATTGTATAATCATGCACACTCTTATTTTTTGCTAATCTCTTTGTTATCAGCTCGAATTGGAGCATGTTCCTGCAGAAATGTAAAGAATGACTGACCTAAATCTCACTACAGTATGCAGGCACACATCTCGCAGTACATTTGAAGGCGGGCTGAAACTGTTATTACAATCCAATTAACATAATATCCATATAATGTTATTTTTGCATGACAGGGATTTCTGACAAAATGCACATAAGTGATGAAATGTATTATTTTAACAGGGCGGCTTTTCCTGCTCATTATACTCTTGTGTGTTTAGGCCCAGCTTGAGGTTCAAAGAAAACGAGTTTCCTGCAGTAATGAGATATACTGCAGTGGAGTGAGCCATTAGGATCCTTTGTGTTTACTTAATAAAGTCAGCAGTAAAGGGTTGGCTGCCTTTGCAACCGCATATTTGTGTATGTTGGGTCTCTGTGTGTGGGAGCTGATATTGCTCTACATGCATATGTATGTTCCCTGTTGGTTTGATTCAAGTTCCAAGGGACTGTAGGGGAGGTAGATATTTCTTTATTCATTTGCTCTTTAAATATATGATGAACGAGACTCATGCATAATTGATCTTAACAGTGGGGATGCCATGATACCATGTCCAGCCCATCAATATATCATAACGTGTAGGATGTCGATAGTCAATCCTTAAAAATGTGTAGGTTGAATCATTATTGATGAGAGTTTAAAATGTATAATTCATTATTATTATTATGATTTTTATAATCAGGTTTGCAAAGTGCAGAAACTGAAAGTCAGTGCAGCACAATAACAAACCTAAACAAGTTGATGCAATAGTAAAAATTGAATAATTAAAGCAGTAAGAAAAACAAATTCAACAGTTCAAAGCAAATATCAGTAAAAACATCAAATAACACAATAAAACAAACAAATGTCTAGTTAAGAATTAAGTGGTATGAGTTCAAGATGAGGTTCTATATGTTCTACCATCCCTCTTTCTTTCTGCCTGTAGGGTTTCTCAGTACCGGTGACCAGGCAGCGAAAGGGAACTATGGCCTGTTGGATCAGATCCAGGCTCTACGCTGGGTGAAGGAGAACATCGCAGCCTTCGGAGGAGACCCAGGCAGGGTGACTGTGTTCGGGTCCGGGGCCGGAGCCTCCTGTGTCAGCCTCCTCACCTTGTCTCATTACTCTGAAGGTAAGGGGAGACAGAGAGAGAAACGCTGCTCACCTTCCTCCGACTGCATGTGGCGCAGGTGTTGAAGAGTTTAGGCAAACGGACAGGCAGGGCCCTGTGATCGTTGGTGCTGTGAAAGCTTTGACATTTTGGGTTAGGAAACTTGTCAAGGTGGCCAGTGGACCAATACATCATTTACTGGTATAAATTCCTGAATAAGCCTTTGAATCCTCTGAATTATACAGTAGAGCTTTCCAATGACTCACATAGCTCAGAGCTGTATTATTTTAATCTTTTAACCCTCACCTACCTGAACCTGCCGCTCTCACCATGACCTGTCGTTCTCCTGAATAATGCATGTCCATTCCATGTTCTTGTTATGTGATTGTTTGTCCTGCATCTGTTTAGAAATGTAGTGTGTAACCCCTTCAAGTGTGCAAATATGCGTTGTGCGCTCATGCATACGCCTCCATAAATGTATAGATGTGTGTGCTTCTGTGCTTTTATTTACCCGTTTGTATTCATGTTTGTGTGCTCATGTGTTATCCTAGACCTGTTCCATCGAGCCATCATCCAGAGTGGCAGCGCTCTGGCCAGTTGGGCTGTCAACTACCAGCCAAGCAAGTACGCCCGGCAGCTTGGCGAGCGAGTGGGCTGCGGCATCGACGACAGCACCCAACTGGTCGCCTGCCTTCAGGGCCGGAGCTACCGGGAACTGGTGGAGCAGAGCATAACGCCGGCCAAATATCACACGGCTTTTGCCCCGGTGATTGACGGTGATGTCATACCGGATGACCCCCAGATTCTGATGGAGCAGGGAGAATTTCTCAACTACGACGTGATGTTGGGGGTTAATCAGGGCGAGGGCGTGAAGTTCGTGGAGGGCATCGTGGACTCAGAGGACGGCGTCACTGCTGAGGACTTTGACTTCGCTGTGTCAGACTTTGTGGATAGTTTATATGGATACCCAGAAGGCCGAGACACTCTGAGAGAGAGCATAAGGTGAGTGAGTGCATGTCTGAATATATATGTACAAATTACAAGTGACTCTTTATTGCCTGTGCACTTTGTTTTCCTGGAAGGTCTGGGCCAGACAAGCTAGGTGTGAAGTGTCCTTAGAGGAGCTGGTAGGCAGATATGTCGAACAAGGCTACCTCACCCCTCACTGCAGCTTTACACCTATGGTTCAGACAGAGTAGCTTAGATACATATACTGTAATGCCTGCAATTAGTTTTTTTACATACTGTAAGAGCAAGAAAAGTTTTTGGGGAATATTGATTAATAGTACTTGACCCTAATTATTTGGGTGACTAATAAGCTAATTGTCTGATTTTAATAAATTTGTATTCATTGAAGGTTCATGTACACGGACTGGGCGGACCGTGACAACGCAGAGACCAGACGGAAGACTCTGGTGGCGCTCTTTACAGACCACCAGTGGGTGGCGCCAGCGATCGCCACAGCTGACCTCCACGCTCAGTACGGCTCACCGACCTATTTCTACTCTTTCTACCACCACTGCCAGAGTGATGCCACTCCACCCTGGGCCGACTCCGCCCACGGTGACGAGGTAAGGATTTCACAGTGCGGTATGACTTTAAAGAAATAACATTATTGATTGCTACAGTCGAAGGAAAACAAGTGTGATTGTGGCGGTAGATATTGAGGACGGAGTTGTCAAACTTCACACAGTCACCAGGTGGTAACAAGTCTAAATTGAATCAAGATGCAAATGATAGTGACTAATGTCTCAAAGACTTTTGAATTATTTATACAATGAATAGGAAGCTCTTGGATTGGATACCCTTGAAGTGTTTTGCCATATTGATCTGTTCAAAGTGATTAATAAGTCGAATCAAGCAACTCACTACAGCATGAAATATCAGAGATATACTTTGCTGCCGGTCTGATTCGGAAGCCGTCTTATTTACTTGTGTATTTACTGCTCAGATGAATAAGATGTTACTATGGTAATATTCTCTTTAGTATTTATTAAGCCGTGAACTGTTTATTTCCATCTTTTTTTATTTAGTTGCACACTTGATTATCTGATGTTCAACACACTGAAATGTATCTGCGTGTGTGCGTGTGTGTGCGTTGTGTGTGAGTGGGGATGTATTAGTGATGACTTGACAAGCTGAAGATGAGTCCAGTGACCCGAGTTTAAGTTCACTGCAGTTACATATGAAGTCTGTCTTCCCTGCGATGGGGCTAGATGTTCAACATGATTCAGTTCCTGTCAAGAGAATGGATGAAACGTGATTCCGACAGTAAGCTATTCTAACATGCATGTGTGTGTGTCTGCATGTGTGTAGGTGCCCTATGTGTTCGGCGTGCCCATGGTGGGACCCACTGATCTGTTCAACTGTAACTTCTCCAAGAACGACGTGATGCTGAGCGCAGTGGTCATGACTTACTGGACCAACTTTGCCAAGACTGGGTGAGCTATAAAATTTTTACTACTGTGAAATATTGATTATCTTTTGCCCGGCGATAGAAATTAAAGCAAAATCCAGAAAAAAACACAAAGCTAGAACGTTACTCAGTAGAGGGGACACCTCCGCCAACAGGCCGCTATGAAACCACATAGAAATCTGTTAGATCCAGATTTTTATTTGGATTGGCACCAAATTCCAAACACTCATAAATATAAGTCCCCTTGAATATGCCTGCAAGTTTTTCATCAACAACCATGAATAATTTTCAAGGCCATTGTCGGGAATTTTTGAAATCTTTATAGAAAGTGTTCCTTGTCCTAATCCTTTGTGTGGATCTAATGCAAAATGTAATGTCCTCTTTCTTGGCCCATGTCTCATTCTTTCATTAATTCATGTGTAAAGTATGTTCCGTAGTTTTTGTATAAACCTGCTGATAAACAAACAGACAAACTAATCCATAAACTAGAATGACACTCAGCAGAGAGCAGTCTATACGTCCGCCCAGGTCCAACAGTAAGTCCCCTTCATTTCAAATCCAGCTGCACCAAATTACACAAGCTCTTAGATATCAGTTCCCTTAATATGCCTGACTTTTTTCAGAAAACAACCATGAATCATTCCCTGGGAAAACTTTGAAATGTTGCACTGTTTACGAAGGAAAAAAGAAAATCCTGGTGACCTGTACCCCGCCTCTTATCAAATCAGCTGGTATTGGCTCGACCCCTCCGTGACTCTCAAATGATAAGCCGTATAGATAATTCATGAATGAATGAATGAATGGATGGATGGATGGATAATCACCACTCTCATATAGACAATGTCTCATAATTGTGAATGAGAGCCAGGAAATTTAATCACATTAAAATATGCAAACAAAATTGAAAAAGCATCGCTGTCGATGATAAATCTGTCCTTTTTCATGCCTTTCTCTTTTACTCTGTGAAGAGACAAGGTTTTGGCCACAGGGAGTGGTGTAGCTGTAAGCAAACAGCTCACTCCTGATTTTACAGGAACAAATCTCCTCCAGGCTAGAAATGAGACAGCCAAGATTCTCCACGGTGTCATCAAGAAAAACAGCACAACGCCTCTCCACTTTGCTTCAACTTTTCCTTATGTTTAATTTGCTGTACCATTAGATTGTAAACATGTGTATAGTGTAGTTATCTGACAGGGTTTAAACACAGACAGACGACAATCAAAGATGCAGAGTGGAAGGGAGACGATAACAGGGTTTGATTGCTGTAGCATTAAACAAAATTATGTCCTGCAAATTATGTTTGTGTGCTGCTAATTTGCATGAGTTAAATATAATTTAGGGAAGAAAATGCAAATGTGTGCAGCAGAGCTAGATTAGATCCAGCATCTCTGTCAAGTTGTTCTGTCACGATAAGCAACATTTTAAGACCATAAAAACTTCTCCGGCAAAATAACAAGCTCACAGCTGAAGGATGTGTTATTATAATGTCTTTCCCTTCAAAAGGTGTCTGACAACAAGACAGCGCGTCTTTAGATACAAGCATGAAAGCAGCACTGCAGACTAATTTTGGCAGAGGGAGCCCATGGGTTCTTCGTCATGGGGAAATGTTGACGAGTTCTCTCTTCTTGGACCTTGGCTGAGAGAGTTAAACAATCCCTGCTCTTGAAAGCATCCTTGAGGAAAGCCAAGGTAGTGTCCTTAAAGAAAAACGCGAAGGCTGGCATCAGTTTGAGAAATCTTCTCTTTTCTTCTCTTTGTCTTCCTCACTCACTTGGTTATGGGCAAAAAACTGTGCAACGAAGACAGAGCTTTCTTCCCCTTGATTCTTGATATCTAATTCATTAAATTGAAAGTGAAACGATCTGCCAGTGGCTAAAAGAAATGCAGTTGTTAAAGAGAGAATTCCACATTAGAACTTTTAAAAACCTGACAATCCGAACTGATAAGAGCACCTTTTATCTCTCCGCTCTGACATGATATACACGAGTTAAAAGTAATTGTTGAGGATGGACCTTCTTTCTGCAGCGCTCCAAGTGAATAATTACCAGTAATTAATCCAATCGAGACTCGCTCCACCGAGAGATCTTTAGATTTACCGAGGCCTCTGCAGTCTAGACCTTGATCTAAATCACGGCAGAACCTTGCTATCTCACAACATGGAGTACAGAATCAGGACAGTGCTCACACATATTTTGACTTTCATTAACGCCCGTGCATTAAGGCAAGTAGTTCACGTTAGCAGCCTCCAGCTTATAGCCCTTTATTGTGATTACCACTGCAGCAGGCTGCAAAGCAAAAAGAGGGATGTAAAGATTCCTCTGTGCTCCCTTAGTTAATGATGCTAACGAAATCATAGGATTTTCAGTCGATGTTTACCTCGCCCTCTCTCTCTCTCCACACACTGAGCATCAGTCACTGTCACAGTCAGACTGAGCATCAGCAGCAATGGGACATATCCTACCTGAGAGGGTTTGCAGGAGGTCGGTTGCCATCCATAAATATTTAACCGTCTTCAGCAGGAAGGCAGGATTTAGCATAAATTTGCTGTGCACATTTAGGCAAAAAGCATTTTTCTACTGAGAGGTTGTCATCTCCCACACCCCCACCCAAGACCAATCATTACTCAATGTCAATCATGTGGAGATACTCTCCAAGTTATATTCACCTGAAGTTAAATCCCATCCATGTGTTGTGGAGTAAAGGCTATCGCTAAGACTAAGGGCACCGTGGATGCAATGTTCCCTCATGTATATTTTCTAAGCCCCGGCATGGGCGTATGAATCCATGCGGATGTGTGCGGGTGTGTCTTCAAGCTGGCTGCCTTTTTGTGACTCACTCATAAGGTGATTGACAAGTGAGCACATTGTCTGTAACTGGCAAGTCTGTGAAGACGTGCTGCTGTCTCATTTATGGCATCTGAACTGCTGACACGAGTAAGTCGGCAAATCGACAAATAGATGTGTCAGGGAGGGGATTTCTGAGGATATGTTCACTGTACCACACACATACACACACACACACACACACACACACACACACACACACTTAAACTTTTACGTTCGCTAGAGGGGAAAACATCCAAACACTATACAAACAGCAGGAGTTTGAACTGTGCATTAACTGAAATGTGAGGCACATGGACAAAAATCGATGATCTAGAACCAGACCACCTTCGAGCTATGTGCACAGAAATATAAAAATTTGTTTTTCGTTTTAGAAGTATTTTTTTGCCAGTGGTTTGTCTGTGTGTTACTTGGATATTGATTAGAGAGACGTTTGCCAGGTTGGGTGAAACTGGCCAGCGAGAGAGAATCTCAGCCTCTTCAGGGGACGGAAGCCAACAGGAAAAAGTCCTCCGCAGCTCCCTGACATTTGAAAAGCTGAAAACCCTGAAATACTGGTATTGGTGCTTTCAATGAATATGTGGAATCCACACGGTAGATACAGCATGTGGGTGTATTCTCTGCTGCATTTCATTTTTGAGACTTATTTTAGGCCTCTGTTGAGGGAGGCTGTAGTCATTAGCAGCTATTTCACCGTGATGACTTTGCTTTCATACAGTCAAAATGCTCAGAGCTGTTCCACTGTTGCTGAGCTAATCTTTTCTCTGTTCTCCTTTTTAATTCTGAAGTGCTTAGTTAATGTTTTCAGCCAGTAGGCGATTTGGATCCCATCGTCTTTAAACTAAAATGACCCAAAATCCATCCCCCTTGACAACCTGTCACTGCCGCCTTCCCCTCTCAGCCACCCCCCCCCCATCCCCCATGAGAGATAAGATGCTGCGTGTGCAGAATTTGTCTGTGCAGGTGCATATCTACCTCACCCAAGGAGAGAAGGTTTTTGTCTGCTTTTTCTTGGTTTTAGTTATGTAGCAGGATTAGGCAAAAACTATTCAACCAAATCAAATTTAGCAGAGGGGTGGGCATATTTTTTTACAGAAAGGACCCATTCAATCCGGGATTCCAGGAAAAGCAATCGATAGCCTCACATCATCTCACAAGCTTGAAGCTTACTAGCTCTGGTGAGATTGATTGTCTTCCATACCCACCGGACGGCCACTGAAAAAGAAGAAGAAGAAGAAGACACAGTAGATGGCATTTATACACCTACACATTGTTTGCTATCCGCTAATAATCCGAACTGAAAAGAGGAATACTTTTAGAGGACCAATATTTATGAGTATAATTTGGAGCAGAGCCTAATAAAAATGTTGATCTAGTTAATTTAAATATGGCTTCATAAGGGGATGGTTGGGCCTTGGTTGAGGTATGCACTCTGCTAAGTGCCATTCTAGCTAATGTTGCATATTGAACAGATCCAAAGTAAATTTCGAAAAAGGTTGAATCCTAATGGGATCAAAAAGAACGCAACCACAGCGGTCTTTGCCTGTCTCTCTACCTCTTCCCCATACAAACACATTGACCTTCTGTCACAGTCAGATTTACCATCAGTGACACCAGGAGAAGTCCTACCCTTGTTGGTTTGCTGGTGGCCATCGTTAAAAGTTTTGCCATTTCAGCAGGCAGGCAAGATAGAGCATAAACTTAGTAGATACAGGTTTTGCTAGGCATGTTCGAACAACAAGCATATTTCTGCTGAGAGGTTGTCATCCCCCACAACAGCTGGAGCTGCACGCCCGAGTAATATTCCAGCAAGTTTAGTGAAAATCTTTCCATGTATTGTTTACTTGTTGAGTTGAGGTCTTTTTTTGACCATCCCCCAATATACACATCTCTTGCTCTTAACATATGAATAAATCGCTCATTGTGTGTGACTTTTTTTACAGTGATCCCAACCAGCCAGTTCCTCAAGATACCAAGTTTATCCACACGAAACCGAACCGCTTTGAGGAAGTGGCGTGGTCTAAGTACACCCCGAAGGAGCAGCTGTATCTCCACATCGGCCTCAAGCCCCGGGTCAGAGATCACTACCGCGCTACCAAGATCTCCTTCTGGCTCCAGCTGGTGCCTCATTTGCATCATGTCAACGAGCTCCTCCAGTCGGTGTCCTCCTTCACGCATAGTCCCTCTCCGCAGGATGACACCCCTTACTCTTACACGAAGCGGCTGGCCAAAGGTTGGCCTCCGAGCAGCACCCGTCACCCAGGCTCGCAGGGAGGAACCCCGCAGCCTCCAGAGGCTGCTGTGGGCCAAGGTGCAGAAGAAAACGGGGTCCGCATCCCTAATGAGGACTACTCCACTGAACTCTCTGTGACCATTGCTGTTGGAGCCTCCCTGTTGTTTCTCAACATCCTTGCGTTCGCGGCGCTGCTGTACAAGAAGGACAAGAGACGTCTGGAGCATCGTAGACCCCGCCCACTTCCTCCGACGAGACGAGACATCACACCTGCAGATGTCGCCGCCCACCTACAGGGGGAAGGACTGATGTCATTACAGGTGAGTCGATGAGTTATTGCATTTTTATAAAAGCATATGTCTCCCTCCGTGCTGCCCATATATGCAATGTATAAATGTGTGTGTAAATGACAGTAAACTGTACTGTAAAGAGGGTTGAGTGGTCATCATGACTAGAAGAACGTTATATAAACACAGACCATTAACCATTTGTTTGCATTGCCTGTGTGTTTCACAGCTACACAATGGATACGTTATTTAGCTTGCATTGATTTAAGTTGTGCTCAGAGTTGCACATGTTATTTTAGGTTTAAGTAACATTAAGCCAGATGAGGTCGTGTGCGACTCTCTGAATGAAATCCTCTCCTGCAAGTGGAGCAGCTGGCGGTGGAGCTGCCAGTAGAGCACTGCTGTGAAACACAGCCTACGATCAGCAGACACTCTCAGTGTGAGAATGTGTGTGTGTATCTGTGAGTGTGTTGTGATGCTTTTGTGAGCTCTGTCCAGTTACCTGATTTTTATTGATTTTTGTTTGCCTCCCAGTTCATCCTGTGACTGACTGGCCCCTTTTGAGCTGTTAATTGACAATGATGACAAATATCAGATGAGATTTGAATTGAATTTTAAATTAAATTAAAATTAAAATGTTGGTTTGTTGCTCTCACTGGTTTCCGGCTGGAACAAATGTGGGCCTTTAACAATCTTAAATTGAACTGCTTTTTTTTTAAATTTATTTAAAAAAAGGAAATGACCAATGCATGGAAGGTGTTGATTTACACAAACATTTTGTATTGCAATGATCATCATTGGAAAATGTTGTATTTATACACAAACATTGACCACATCGAATCAAATCTGTGGCATAAAAGACACTCATTCACATTATATCGTGATATTTCAACCACATCACCCAGCCAAAATAATATGGGATTTAATTGAAAAGGAGATTTAGCAAGTGTTGTCGTGGGTTTGAATCCTGGTTTGCTGGGTTAAAGTTTGGATGTTCTTTAGCTCGAGCTTCTCAGTTGTGAGAAAACGTCACAGGAGATCTGAAAGCATCATCTTGAGCTTGAGGAAATTTCAATGGGAATTTAAACTTCTTTCTAAATTGTCTAAATTGTAAGCGTCACACATCATTAATTAATGAAACACGAAAATAACTGGAACATTAATCTATAACGAAATGAATATAACTTGTAGGGTGAGATTTGATTATATGTCTCTCTTGCCCATACTGACACTTCTGCATCATTCTCATTTGTAGGTGAAGCAGCTTGAGTGTGATGCAGCCTCAGCAGACGAGAGGAACAACACTCACCACCATCACACTCTGGACACGCTGGACGCTCTGGACGGCATGGACACCCAGGACATCTACAGCACCCTGGACACCGTGCGCCTCACCTGCCCCCCCGATTACACCCTCACCCTGCGCCGTTCACCTGATGACGTCCCCCTCATGACCTCTCTGACCCCAGGGTCGCTGCCGGTGACCCCCGGGTCACACCCTGTTACCCCGGGGACGCCGATGACCCCCATGACGCCTGCATCAGTGGTGGGGATGAGAATGGGTCATCCTCACCAGGGATACACACACCACAGCCCGTATAGTAATCAACACTTGCCACATACACACATCTCCGCGCACACACACTCCACTACACGTGTATAACCGCTGCAAAATACTTGCACACACTGGGACATCATTACAACAAACACACGTATAAATATACACACACACGCACACTATCACACACACACAAACAAACAC
Source organism: Pseudopleuronectes americanus (assembly GCA_038501795.1). Lineage (NCBI taxonomy): Eukaryota > Metazoa > Chordata > Actinopteri > Pleuronectiformes > Pleuronectidae > Pseudopleuronectes > Pseudopleuronectes americanus. The sequence goes on along the minus strand of CM076727.1, from coordinate 13,933,281 downwards.
ACAAACATACGTGAAACAAAAGACTTAAATACCTCTACTAATTACCCTGCAGGATTGTTACAGATGGAGAGACTGAAAGGCATTTTCAGTAACAGGATGAAGAGACAGACAGCTGTGTGTTGCATGTGGAACTGAAGGCAGACTGACTCCCAGGAGATGCAGTTCTATGCATCATTCGCTCATAACCTGGAATTTGACGAGCCAAGACATCCATCAACTGTCTCAAAACCCACTTTGGATATTAAATCTTCTGCATTTTTTTCTCCAGCTGAGGAGGAAGAGGAGCGCTGTGGCAAAAAAAAAGGGGTCAGTAATTGATTGGTTTACATCCCCTGCTGTACTCACGCTGCCCAGCGAAGCAGCAGCCGGCAACTGAGCAGAGCAGATGCAGACCTGAGCTGTTAGGGATACCACACACAGACTGCTGAAGCCAACTTGAACAACCTGTGAAATGTGAATGTAGCATCAAGGAACGATCAAAGGCGCTATTTGCCAAGGATCAAACTAAGTTGAGGAGAAAAATATATAACAAGTGTCAGCGAGAGATGGATGTAAAAAACAGACAGGGAGGAAGGAGGGAGTTAAAGACAAAAAGAAGAACGTTACTTGAAGGAAAAGTAAGGCAGTTTGTGGGAAAGAGATTAAGATTTAACTGAGAGGGATTTACCAGCTGTGAGAGCGAGGGAGACGAAGTGAGACGGAGTGACCTGGAAAACACAGAAAATGAAAACGTGTACCAAGGAAAATTAGCTTCAGAAGAACAAAGGGCCTCTGAAGCGTCGCCAGACTCACTGAAGAATCACTCTAACCAGCTAAGTGTTCAACTCTTGTAAATAGAATGGAAAGATACAGATGATATATTATGATTTATAGCATTTACCTGCTCTTGCATTAAAAAACATGACTTATTTAACCACATTATTGCTTTCATTTCAGATATTACTATATTATTGTATAGATGTCCTAAAGCAAGGCTGGTTGTCCTTCTATCTCACCCATTGTAGTATGTACACAGTACCTTTATTTAAAGGCTATATTTGCTATGCACAGTCATTTTAGTAATTATTAACTATCTAAGCATCTAGATACTTGTTTAGCAGTTGAAGTGTAGGACATTCTTCGCTCCATCCTGTCTATTTGTTTGACCATCGGACGAGAAGCTTGTACTGTGTAGATAATGCAATATTGGTTTGATGATTGAGCACCAGCCAAAAACCATGACCTTTAACCCTTTGTACCTAAACCCTCCCTGTCCCTCCCTAATGTTCCTGGATTTTTAATTAAAGACCTTACCTTTAATACCCTGTCAACCCAAATATAATTAGCGTTTCTGTAGACAGACAGGTGGTGAGGATTCAGGGGGTCCCGAGTCGCAGCGTGTCCCAAAACAGTTACCAGTGCTCTTTTTTTTGCATTTTTCAGACTTTAACAGCTTTACCAGAGCTGCTGGTATTTCTAAACGAGCCCCTGTTTGAACCACCGAGTTCTGGCTAGAACCTCGTCCCTCCTAAAGCGGCCATCTGAAGGAAATTGGCCACGTTGTTTTGTAATCTAAAATGTCATGTCCTCAGCAGCTCCCATGTTCTATAGGATAAATGTGGATCTGTCACTCACACGGTTTAGTTTACGACCTGCCCCCATGTTGTCAGTCGTCTGGAGCCAAATTTGACGATAGAGGTGGAGCCTGGGTGGAGCTGAGGAGGGACGCTCTGTCTGAGATTGTGAGAGATTTGACATAGAAGGCAAACACGCCTCTAAACTAGCAGCTTTTTGAGTTGTAATAAATCTTTTAAATGGAGCATTAATCTTTTCAATTCTCAAACCAATACTTTATTGAAATGCTTTATTTCAGAAATATGTTATAGCCGAAGGATAGCTCGAGGGCTACGGTGGTTACTGCTCTGTATGAACATAAAGACAAATACAGCTGTTATTAAATAAGTTCCAAACAGCTGATAAGTCACGTCGGAGAAATATGGTGCCATCTTACCAGCCACTTAAAAAATGAAAAATAGCCAAGCTCTGTCTATCTGGTTGCTGCTGGGAAGCTAAAATAATCTTGTATCAACCAACCCAACCCAAACTCCCAATGTCATCCTAACCAGTAAGGCCCTAACACTTATATTATAACTTTCCTGTATTATTCCCTTTTTCTTCTTCCTTTCCTTGCCCCTAAACTTTCCCTTTTCCCATCCCAACATGTCCTTCCCCCTCTCCCAGCCTCACCTGTGCGACCACATGCCGCTTTGTCACAGTGAGGCCTATTTAACCTCCTCTCATCCTAAGTAACTTCCACATGAAAGATTTTTAGTTAACTGTCAACAAAATACGCGAAAAATTGAAAGCTGAACATTTTGTGGATGGCAAGCAAAGAAGTTTTAGAAAAATAATATAAAAGTAACATTTAATGGATGTTTGATTGTTTTAATATTTTTTTTTCATATGGGTTTATTGACTCAGCGGATGGCTGGATTGTGTCAAGCATAAAACATTTCTGCTGCATTTTTGAAAAATAAAAATATCAGTATTTTACAATTTAAGAGTTTTTTAAATGTCTGTTATGTCTTAATTCTGATAATTAGTCAGAATCTTGTGGTGATTGGACTTTTTTGAATTATGAGGTACTTTTATGAAAAATCACTTTAATTTACAGCAGCTGTAGAATTTATATTGGAACTCGAGGGAATAGTTTGACATGCTGGAGAGCTTTTATCACTGTCAGATTTAAATATGAAGCTATAGCTAGCAGACAAGTGGAACAAGTCAGTTCAAGGATAACAAAATGTACCTATACCAACCAATACCAGCACCGCTAGAGCTCAGTTCAGAGTTCCTGTTCAGGTTGGTTCATGTTATAGGAAAGTTTTTGACTTTACAGCAGGTTGTCCTGGACAATTTTTCGGATGGAACAGGAGTTGAGGAGGTCAATGCACCGGCTTTTTGTGAAGCTAAAAAAAGGGGCTGATGTCCGTAGCCTCAAATAAGACACTGAATCCTTTGGATTCTTTCCAAGAAGGCAAATAAACCAGGACAAATTCTAGCTAATCCTATAGGTTTTCATGAAACCCATGTAAAAATAATTTTGTATGGATTATCTTTTAGCTTTTTCGCTATACTGCATATGTTGGACAATTACTGAAGTCACAGCTGCAGCAAAATAGGGAGACATTACTGTAAATCACCATGGACCAGCAGCCCCTGCCAGCTGGCGAAGGAGACCCTGTGAGATGTGAAAGAAGCGAATTCATGGCAGCCTTCCAGACCAGATTTATGTCTCCTACATTGTGTCCTCGCTCTAATCCCATTACCTAGATATAACTGCAGTTAATTCGATTTATGGACGGCAACACGTTAGAAAGCACGAGTTCAAGTCATGACCAGGTGTCTCTTTGTTTGACGTCAACATGTGCACAGAGACGCACGGAGAAGAGAGCCACTGCATCGTCGGCTCCTTTTTTTAAACTGAATCCACAGTCACTTACATACAGAAACATTCTCCTCCCACAGGTTAATTTAGCATCTTTTATAATTGGATCTTACCTGAAACAGGAGGAACTTGTTTCAGCAGGATTTTCAAACATATAAATCAGAAATGCTGCGTGTCAGTATGGTGGTTATGTAAGAACATTTTTACAGACACCTGGTAGATTAGAGTCTTAGTCTGGAACATCTGCAGACTGTTTCAAGGTGATATTAAAATTATTGTTACTGACATTATGAGCTTCATGACCTTTTGCGCCAGGTACCTACTAGATCATAAGTGCTAACTGAGTGTTAGCTAATTTAAAACCTGTCAGAGATCCAAAAGTGTTTTATCCCAAATTCGACCTAAAACGTAATGGAAACCCTCACTGTCCTACGTGTGACCTGTTATTAAGGTCATTGAATACCTGCTTGTTTGTTTAAGGTAATGACCATCTGACCAATGATCAAATAAGCTTCAATTTGAGCTGGGAGTCACATATTCTGAATGAGACATAGAAATACTCGCTTGATTTTAACCACTATGAACAAATAACTTTTTTTAAACAACAAACGAATGTGGTGAATCTCAAGGCAATCCATCAAATATATAATTAATTATTTCTATAAAATAAAAAATTTAGAGGAAAAGACCAGAACTTCAACACGTTAATTATTCAACAATTTGTATTATCGAATAACAAATTTTTCAATCAAACAATTCAAATGTGTGTCATTTCAAGCCTCCCACAAAAGGGGATTTAATGATTGGCTTTGTCAGACATGAAGGTAAATGGAATATGTTTAGGTTTTGAACTGCTGAGGAAACAATATTTGAAGACATCAGCTAGTTCCAGCACTACAGTACAACGGGGATAAAAATCAATAATCTTTTATTGTCATTTCTAACCAAACAGTACAACTCTGCAGTGTAGAATGAAATTGTTTCTGTCTGCTCCACTGCAGCTGGAGAACCAGATGGTGAAACAGAAGGTCAGCACACTTTCAATCACACCTCTGTAGAATGTTTTAAGGATCCTCGTGGGAAGTGATGCTCGCTTAAGTTTCCTCAGAAAGTTCATACTCTGCTGGGCCCGTTTCTCCATCCGGGCGGTGTTTCCGGACCAGGTGAGATTATCCGAGACCTGCACCCCCAGAAAGTTTAATATCCTCCACTCTCTCCTCTGTGGAGCCAACGATTCCATTTACACTATTTACTGTCGCTCTGATTAACGGATTAACTGAAAAAAACAAACAATTACAGATTAATTGATAATGAAAACTGCTTTCAGTCAATGCTCCTATTAAACTTCCACTGGGGACCATGAATGTAAATACATTTTACATTCAATGTTAGCAAGATATTTTTGTAAACAAGGTGTCTTACTTTACTCTTTTCTTTCTGACGGAGGGTGAAGAAGGGGGAAGGGAAGAATTCGGCTAAAAAAGAAAGTGGCCGTGCAAAGGAAACATGTGAAGAGGAGTAGCAGTGGAGGATGAAAGATGACTGACAATGGGACATGGGAAGGACGAGTGAACGAGATAATGTAAAGGGGAGTAAATAAAGGATGCATGGAAGGAGGAGCGGAGGCTAAGAGATAAGGGGAACTCATTAAGGAATGGAACACAGCCTCTCTGGTTGTTTATTGGCTGGCAGGCTAGTTGTACTTAATCACTAGTGCCAAGACACACAAACACACACTCACACACACACAGTTGCACACATTGCACACATTGCACGTGCCAGTCTGAACGCACACTCATGCATTGTTGCACATCTACCGATACATAATAAACTGCGCACATTTTCATGCATGCTTGCCTCCTCATACCCCCCCCCACACACACACACACGTCGCACACACACTGCTGAATTCCTCATAGCAGCTTGAGTCACTGAATCATTTTCTCTGCAGCCTTCATCACCCTCCTTCTCTCTCACCACCACACTATCCTCCTCTTATCTCATCACGGTTCGATGACGACGTTATGTCCACGAAAGATACGATTCTTTTCAGCCGGGGCTGTTTGCTCTGGGCCGAGGGAACCAAGGCACGTTCTCTTTTATTGCTCTGCCCGAATTTCACTCCCTCTTCCGAAAATAAACCCTTTTTTTCGCAGTGGCAAGCTGTAGGAAAGAAATTCAGCCTCTGGCCTGTTGGAGTGATGGTTGGCACCTTTGACCCTTGGCTGTGATTGGCCGTTCTTTCGGAAGCCTCTCGGAAATGAAGGGAAACATATGATCCTGCTCCCTCCCTCCCTCCCCATCACTATTCCTCCCTCGTCCTTCGCTCCTGTTTTTCTATTTTTTGCTTCATATATCTTATTGCCTTTCTTCTCCCTTGCAAGCCTGTTGGTCTTTTTCGACACCCCAGTTTTATCTTCACCTCCTCCTTTACCCCCCCTACCCCTCTTCTCCTCTGCGTGGATGAGTTCCCCGTCATCTAACAACCTTGAGATGATCTTCAAAGCGTCATAGCAGTCGAGCGTGTTAGGTCACAGTGTCTTCGGTCTCTCCTCCCTTCTCGTCCGCCTGCCTGCTCCTCTCCTCTCTCCTCGCCACCACGCACCACTCCACTCATATTCTTTTGGCTCTCCTCCACCACCTCCTCCTCCTCCTCCTCCACTCTCTCTCCCTGCATCCCTCGCTTTCATTTCATCTCACACTCCATTTCTCTCCTCCTCTGCAGCCGCTACCATCTATCTCAACCTCATCTGGTCTCATATCCCCTCGTCCGATCTTCGCTCCATCTTTGCCTCCCTTTCTCCTTTGTCGCACCCCCTCCCCCTTCACTCTCACATTTTCTCTCCCCTCTCTCCCCCCTCCTCCCCTGAGTGGATCTCATTCACTTCCCTCCTTCTCTCGTTCCTCCACAGTCACAAAGCTGAGAGAAGAGGTGATACAAGGTTCCTGGGTCTTGTTTTTCGCACGTGTCTGGGTTTTTTGAGTGTGGGGGTGTGTTGTTGATGTGGGGGACGTTACATGCCTAACTGTTTTTCAAGCAGCCGAGAGCCCCGCAGTGTGTTCACTCTCTAATTAATTAAGCGTGGGATGCTTTAATCATTCTACTGCTCGTCTCTCTTCCTTGCTTTTTCTGTTGACCATCTGTTTGTCTCTCACCTCTCTGTTGCCTCTACGGATCAGCCGACCTACCTGTCTTCATCTGTCCGTCTCCCCTCACTGATGCTCTCCCCTTCTCCTGCCGTCCCTCTGCCTCTCTCTGACTGTATGAGTTATGTGTGTGGGAGAAACGCTGCATAATTCAGTCCTCTCCTGCTGCTTTTCATAAAGAGCATAAACTACGGCAGTAACTCACTCGGTCCAGCTGAGGTCAGCATTGTTCCTGATAAATTAAAAGCGAGGGCACAATGCCTGGAGGGAGGACTTCAGGGCAACGTTTCACTCGAAACAACAAACAAACGACTAATGTTTATTTGAGAGAACAATAGTTATGGGATCACATGCTGTGCCGGTCCGTGGAGGAGTGTGTGACCTGCCTCCATTGGTACGTGTAGGAACCATTTTTACAGAGTAGTGCAAGTTAAATGGTTTGTGTAGCTGCCACATCTGCTGCTAAGAGTATCAGAGGGTGACAGAAATTAACAATACTACTATTAATAACGGATAATAAACACACAGGTCTATAACATCCATAATTCTTAAAGCAGCGAAAACAAACATATGCAGAAACAGAACATCAGGATATATGAAACTAACCGGTAAAGGAAAAATGTACTTTACTATTGCCCATCATTATTATTTATATTCCTAATGAGGGAAACAAGTACCATTCCAAGACTTATTCAAGCCCTTCTGCTAAACATGTGTTTGTTTGTGTGTGTGTATTTGTGTTTTGTGCGTGTGTGTCTGGTCCCTCTTTCAGACCTTGTAAGGACCAGTAGACCTAATGTGGACTAAAGCCCGGTCCTAATGAGGCAAACCTTCATTTCTGATGTCCTGGTTTTAAGTAAGATGTGGATTGTGATTATGTAAAGTTTAGGGTAAGGCATGGATGTTCATGGTTAAGGTTAGGAATAATGTTTTAGTTTGGCTGTCCACAATGAATGCAAAGTCAAGGCATAGGTACACAAACCTGTGTGTTTTTTTTGGGGGGGTGTGTACCTTTCACTCTGAACATTTCTGTTTGATCTAAGTGCCTTACCCTCAAGTTGTGAGAGAGACTGACGAAAATAGAGAGGATCTATGTGTGTGTGTGTGTGTGTGTGTGTGTGTGTGTGTGTGTTATTGTTGGCTTACGCTATCACTCAGACAGGAAGGAAGTTTGGCTTTTGAGAATTGACTCACTGCAAAAACTCTCTTATCAAACGCACACAAACACATTCAAGCACACACACACACACACACACACACACACACACACGTTAGGCCCATTACCAGGGTGTGAACTGTTTGTGATTCCGAGAGGATAATATCTGATCATCTCACACCCTGCCCCTCTCTCTCCACATGTTCCTTCGCAGAATTTACTTCCAAATTCCTTGTGGTTCTCGTTCTGCTGCTTTAACGTTGCCCTGAAATAGAAGAAGAAGCCAGTCTAATTGGAGCTGCTGTGTGACTTTGTGTGTCACGCTGAAGCCCACTGTGCTGTAAGTTTGTCAGGCTGCTCGAGTTTGTTTAAGAATGCAGGGCTTCTCTGTGCTCCCACCGGGCCTCATTTATTAAATTTTCAGCTTGTTTTCCACATTAAAATGAGCTGAATTGCTGGTGATAGTAAATTAATGCAGAAAACAGCTTATTGTTATGGTCCTAGTTATTGCCTTTCTTTTTTTCTCCTGCAGTGTTTTGCACTGGGACATGTGGTTCTATCCAAGTTTCCCTTAAAACCCATCGAGACTCATTTGCTCTTTTTAAAATCTCTTGAGAAAACCTTGTGCTGAGGAATACATGAATAAGCTTTATTGAATTTGCAGGACAACATGCAGGGTGATTGCATGTTTTTACAGACTGCTGTATTACATCTGTTGCTCCTTATTTGAGCTGAGGCATCAGTTTGCAGATCCCTTCCTCAATTAAACACATTTACAGCAGAGAGTTAGTTGCCGGTTATATTCATTCCACAAACAGTTGTTACCATACAACTCTTGCATGAAGCTTATTCTGTCCATTTCTGTTTAATTACCTCTGACAAGGAGGAGGTTATGTTTTTGCCCTATTTTATATCCTTGCTTTAAGAATATGTTATACTTCATTCACCCCCAAAAATGTTTACCTTTTATTCACTGAAAATAGATTTTGTGAATGAACAAGCCACCCTCTTCTTTACGGGAACTGTCTTTGTCACCTAACAACATTCGCTCATTGTCAATCCAGCATGTGGAGCTGCTCTGGCCTCTGTGTTTGCGGTGACAGGACTCATTTTAAACAAAGGGTTTGCTTATCCAGTCTGGTCATGTAGACACAGATGAAACAAACAGAATCGCTGCGCCAGAGAGCCATACTGTCTGTGTGCTGATTCACCTGGCAGATGTACAGCTGCTAATTTTATCTAGCCTACTCCAGGCCTGCGCACAGGCATCTACATTGGTGTGTATGGTATGTGCATGTGTGTGTGCCTGTGTGTGTGTATGTGTGTGAGTGTGTGTGTGTGAGTGTGAGAGTGTGTGTGTGTGTGTGTCTGTTATGTAAAATACACCCAGATGTCTATGTGCTGTGATGTAACTCAGGTTAGTAGGCTGACAGCTGCCGGGATAGATAACTACCTGGAAGTGTGTGAGTGTGTGTGTTTGTGTGTGTGTGTGTGTGTGTGTGTGTGTGTGTGTGTGTGTGTGTGTGTGCATGTATTCTCCATATTCTCTGCATTCCGGATGTGCTCACAGATAAGTTGATTATAGATAAAATGCAGAGTTCCCATTTGATCTTGTAATGGTGCAAAGTTTTCTCAGGAAAACTGACCAAATAGCCCACAGCTACTTGGTATTTCACTTAGCTAACAAAAGCAAAGTGAAATAATTTAAACTATTACAATGTTGTAAACTTGTGTGGTGATCATAGACTGTATTTAAAGACGGACGAAACGACAGATCTCTAAAAGTGAAGCCAAAGCATCTTGATCGCCCCCTAGTGGTTGTCTGCATTATAGGTTATAGCATGTCAGCAGATAAACCACATTAAAAAGATCATTATAAAAACCAACGGTGGTTTCTGTAATTCTATGGTGTTCATTTTCCTGTTCTAAAACAGTGTAAACATCTTGACTGACAGCTCAGACTGATTCGCAACTGGTTGAGCACATGTATCAATGGGGCCTTGTTATGGTGGTTCCACACCCGAGTTATAACCGCGCAGACTCTGGCTCTGAATGACGTAAAAGCACAGGACGGCAGCATCCATATCCAGGGTATTTTGGCTTCATTCATGTACAGCCCTTTTATATACAGTGTATGTGTACAACAGGAGGAAGGGGAGATGCATTGCCTATAGTTGTTTACGTGTGTGTTTACAAATGCTTCAAGTTGATTAAATTATGCTGCATGATAATAAACAAATTGTAATTATTACTAATTGACGTATTTTGGCCCACTCCCGCAGTTATAGCAGTCAGCACAAGCAAACATCGTTAAGATGGAGAGAACCTTAAATCCCAAATGTCAATAAAATGAAACCACTGTGCAGCCATAAAAAACATGCAGTGTTTGGCTTAAAAAGTTAACTTGTGCAAATGTTACAATAGTTTGGATATAAAATTGTGATAAAAAGATTTCTCAAACCTCACAATTTAAGCTGATTATAAATACCTGGATGTTAAAGGGTTGAAAATGGAACCATTGCTTCTGTAACTGAGTGATCTATTTTCAACTCCTCACAAATCCTCCTTCTAATCTCATTGACCTCATGACAATTTTAGACAATCTGGTTAAAAAAATGAAAAAGGATATAATTTGTTTAGACACAATAAGATACAGATTGAACTTCAGGACATAGCCGTGTAGTTTTGGCAGCTTCGAAGGATTTGCGGAAGTTTAGACATTCAGAAATTATGAAACACCACATCACGTCAGTTAGTCTGGTGGAGATGAGAAAATGTTCTCTTTATTTGTTCCTGCCACTGCAGCAGCTGAATGCAGCTTTTATTGATGCTGTTCGGAGCAATTTTGTGTTCAGCTCTCCAGTTTTGATGGTTATTCTGATACGACTGCCTACCAGTGGACGGACACACCACCAGAATACTAAAAATCGGAACAGAGTGAAGCTGCGGTTTTTCAATTAGAGTGAAGGTGACACTCCTCTCCAGTGTGTTTCCACTTTGTGACTTTGGCAGCGTGTGATTGTGTAGTTGGCTCATTTTAAACATCTGCGATATTTAAATCTTATTCTCAACACGCCAACGCACTCTGACGTGTTTTTCATGCTGAATAGGATTTCGGTCAGCCTGATTTTATTTGGTAGCGTTTGTTCTACTTTCTGTGCATCTGTGTGTGTGTGTGTGTGTGTGTGCGTGTTTATTAAAAGATGTTTTCCGAGTAACTGTATCTTTACAGATGTCAGGGGTTAAACCCTGTTGGCCTGTTCTGGAGAGGTCAAACTCATATTCACGCTTCTTCTTTGATGTTAAGGTGCCCTCGGAGTCCTCCTCTCCTCCCCCTTTCCTCCCCTCTGCCTCATCTCTTCCTTATAGCTTCGCTGCTGCACACAAGGAGAATGGCAATTTGTCATCCCCCATCCCACAGCCTTCATGGTCCCTGTGACTGTTTCCTTCTCTCTGCAATATAAAAAATGTTTTCAGCTCTGATTTCTACATCTGTCATTCCCCAGATTTCTCTGGCCATGAATATTGAATCGAACCACTAGCCTGATTTTACAGACCATACGGAGAACTTAAAATCTCTGTTTTATAAACAGTCAGGAGCTAAATATTTGCTTTCAGCCCAAAGATGAATTCACTTCTTCAATTTCTCCCAGGAGAAGCAGATTGTTTCCCCATTGCACAGCATAGGTCATTTCCCCTCGGCCAATTGTTTTACAAATTCACAAACTCAAACTGACTTCAAACAACTTCTCTGTTATCTTGTTTCATCACTTTCTCTCGATATCTCTCTTTCTAACACACACACACGTGCGGACACAAACATATCTATCTTAGTGAGGACATTCATTGGCATAATGCATTCCCCAGCCCCTTAGCCTAACCTTAACCATCAAAACCCAGTACTAACCCTAACTAGTAAACCAAGTTATAACCCTGAAACAGCCCATTAAAAGTGTGTCAGAAATTGAGGACCGGACAAAATGTCCTCACTTTCCAAGAATATCCTCACTTTCCCAAAATGTCAAGTACACATGCACACACATGCCCCGCCGTCCCGAATGGAATCCCACTTGCAGCCCTGTCTTCAGACATAGACAGTGCACATGTGTCATGGCAAGCAGATACATGGGTGACGAAACAGGTGTGTGTATGCAAGGAAGTGTGAGTTGAGTCTGTGTACCTGTGGGTGCATGTGCGTGTCACGGCCAGTCTGTTGGACGCTGTGTTTTAGTTTAGCTCTGACATTAATTAGTGACTCTCAAAGTACAAACTACTACCTCTTTTCCCAATAAATCCCTAAATATGCTTCTCTGTGTGTATCTGTGTTTATGTGCGTGTCCCTGCATGCATGTGGCTTTTGCCAAGCCGTCCATTTGTATGCATGCTTGTGTGTTTGCATTCAAGTTTGTTTTTGTGCCTTTTTTCTTTTAGGGAATGTTGTCACACATGACACTATCTATATCAATCGATTAAAAAGCATCATTACATAACTTGTTTTTCAGTTTTCTTTGTTTTCGTGTGTGTGCATGTGTGTGTGTGTGTGTGTGTGCAAACACTGAAGCAATGGAATAATCATGAGTCTGGGAATGTAGTTCCTCTTTTAGCCAAAGAGCATCATGTAACTCTGGTATTTCACCTCTCAGACGGAAACAGTTGTCTCGCTCGGTACGAAGGTGTGCACTCAGACTCGTGGGAGGTTCAACATCTGCTGGCTGGAGAAACACTTATACAAACAACACACTCTGCAGGGAAGGTTTGTCTTGTAGGGGAATCAATGGCCTGCTTAGAATAACCATCTTTCATCTGAGTTTCATCTTCAGCGTTGCAAATTTCAAGTTGCAATCTGCTCCGTCAGGGAAATGTTGCTGCGATATTTCAGCTAAAGGACACACACTGAAAGAGATTGAAATTATAACCCTGTGTATCATAGAGTGCATTTCTGCAGACAGGTTCTGCTCCTCCATAAACCGCTCTCAGTGACACAGGAATATATTATTCATAAATCAATAATTTACAGCACTATCATAGATCACATATTATTGAAATACGAGTCTAAAAATGAACGACATCAGTTGAAAGTAATTACAATATATTTAAATGACTCTTATTTAAATCCGGCCCCTGCGGCTCTTTAAATATAAATAACAACAACCTAGAGTTCTTTGTTTTACTGCGTCTGTGGAACTTCAGAAGCAGTCTTCATTATTATTCTTATTGCAACTTGTTGACTTGTGATTTGTGGAATCACTGTGACTGTAGCCATGGCCTGCTGTATTGCCTTTCTTCCAGATGGTTCCCCCTCACCACCCGACCCTTCAGGAGCAGAGAAAATCTGATACTGAAACAAACAGATGAAAGAAGAAAAGTGATGAACGACGCTTCACTCACTGCTTCAGTCTACAGGGTGAAGGTGAGAGGACATAAATGGAGGTCGCACATCCAGCAATACTGGGAAGTGACCACTATTGACTGGACAAGCTATCAAAAAAAAGATAGACTTCCCAGACTGTGGGTTTGATCCTGTTATTTTTTATTACAAGTTTTTATTTGAAATAGTAATAACAATACATTTATGGTCTTATGATTGGCCGCTGTCAGTTTGGATTGGTTGATAAATGGCTCAGTCACAATCATTATAAATATACAAATGTACATCGACTTATGTCTCAAAAAGATTCACACAGCTTTTATCTGCTGTCCAATCGTGAAATATGAATCTTCCTTGACCTGGACAATTCCTAAGGTGGAATGGACGTCAGGTCAATGGCTTCAGGTCAAAGATTACAGGTTCATATAGTGAAAGGAGATGCCACAGGGAGGAAGAGAATATGGAAGTTAACTCTGAAGTCTTAAATCTATCTGACTGACTCTCCATCATACCAGACTCACTGACCTTTTGTCATTCAATCTGCTGTGTGTGTGTGTGTGTGTGTGTGTGTGTGTGTGAGACCTTGTTTATGTTGGTGTGTGTTGACCGTCTGTTTTCACATGCACCACAGGCCATGTATCTTATCAGGGGGTCTCTCGAGAAACTGAAGGATCCAATAAAATATGTTACCATCAGCAGGGTGGAATCATAATTCACCCACATTTTGTGGAGAGCTTATCTGATAATTACAAATATATGGAAGCCCATTTCTGCAATTAAAGGGAAAAAAAGATGAATGCAAAATAAAGATTATGAGATTAAAAATTTGGATTATAAAATGTAAATCAACATTATGAGATAGTACGTCATAATGAAGAGAGACATAATTATCGTCATAATGAGATGTTAAGATGTTGTATTAATTAAGTGTTTTTTGGAGTGAGTAAGTTATTATTTTGAAATATTTAGGTAATTTTGTTTAGATATTCATTCGTTATAATGTGTAAGTAAGACCTTATTTTGAGTAAGACAGTATTAAGAAGTATTAAGTTGCTAGATTGAATATTTTTGAAAAAATGTGTGACAGGATTTTTGAATAATTGGGGCGAAATAAAATTCCATAACAATAAAAGGCCAAAAAGATAAATAAATAAATAGGCTAGTTTGCTCTGGCTTCCTGTGACAGGGGAGTGAACATTGGATCCATTAAAAGCTTTCAATGCTTTTTCCAAAACAACTGTTACATTGAACTTAAACAGCAAGAAACTATTATTATTATTATTATTAAAAAAGCAACAGCCTAGGAAAACAGGGCTAGAAATATTGATTAAACTCAGATTTGGCATCAACTGGCCTATGCACCGGTGCATTTATCTGTGTTGGAGCGAGCTCTGGTGTTAATGTGTCTCTCGCTGGAGCTCAGGCGTCACTACAGAATAATTTAGAGTCCAACCTACACTCACAAGCACACAAGGACACATGGTACAAGGTATATCCTCTTTTGTCCAGTGCACGAGGAAATGTATCCAAACGTTCTTTAATATTTTTTTTCTGTAAAATTTACAAAAGGAAACTGTAATTTATAATATATGCCCAAACAGCCCATGACAAGTTTTAATCAATAACTAACACCAACCGTTTAAATTGTGGTTGGCAGCTGAATTTAATTACTTTATTCAAGAGGTCCAGTTGAGAAGTAAAATAATCCATTCCCTCTGATCTGCATGTGCTTATTGTTTAGAGACATAAGATACAACCAAACCAAACCAGGCTGAGCTCGGCCACGCCAGGGGAAAGCAAACACACTGGATTAAGTAGGAGGGTTGTGTTTGTGTGTGATGGTATGTGGATATTTTGTGTGCGGGAAATGCAATGAGACTAGTTTTTGCACCTGGGTCTGTGAGTCCGAAAGTGTTTCAGTGTGTCAGTAATTATTATTGTGAAGGGATACGTAATACCTGTATGGCTGTATGTGTGTGTGTGTGTGTGTGTGTGTGTGTGTGTGTGTGTCTGAGTCTGTGTTTGTGTGTGTGGTCAAGGTATTGATTGTCTTGTGAGGACGTAAACCTGTTTATACACTTACATTATGAGGACTTTTCTTCTTCATGGGAACAAAAAGCCAATTCCAATATGTAAGACATGTTTTAGGTTAGGTCTATGTAAATGTTGGGTATTACAATTAGTTAACTAGTGGTAAGTTATGGTTAGAATAATTCCCTTGCTCATTTGGTTAAGGTTTTGAGTCAAATCAGGTTATAATTTTCATGCATGTCTTGGTTATATATTTGTGTTTCATCTTGTTTTTTCTGTGTGTGTGTGTGCTTGTGTATTTGTGTGTGAGCTTACATAACCTGTATGTGTGGGTGTGTGTATGTTTCTGGGCCAAGGAAGGAATGGCCTATTGGTACCTGGGGATCAGTGACCAGCTTTATTGCTACTAGCAGCTACAACCCGAACACTGGACTCATTCATACTAAACCAGCGGTCTATACATAAGACAGGAGAGGCATCGGTTCACATGCTAACACCTTCTCTAACACTTCTAACGCTTTAGGCTAAATGTAAAATGAAGTCTTGTTAAAAGTGATGAAATTCACTCTCGCTTCCTCTCACAGTGACAGCAACAGGCCAAACACCTTTTGTGGCTCTAATCTGATCCTAATCTCTATAAACAGATTCTGGTTGTAAATATACAGAATCTGTAGGCAAGGGAAGGTATGCTGGGGCTGGAAGTCTTCTGGTTTGTAATTTAGGGCCTTATGATATAAACTTGTAATAGTCCACATCAGCATCAGGCTAATATTCCCCTCGTATAATGACACACAGCCTAAACTACTTGGTCTTGTAGCAACTTTATTAGTGAAATCTTCGAGAATTCTAGAAAAAAATATTTCTTCAACTTGCTGTAATACTTGGTCATATTAATTTGACCCATCACATTTAAGCAGGCTTTTGTCGGCTGCAGGTAAACGGTCGATGCGGAGAGCAAAAGACACAGATCACATTGACTGAAATGCATCTGCCATCATCTATTTAATGTATCTAGTAAGCTGTTAATAGAGATTAGCCAAAATACACACTGTATGGTGTACTAGTCATACTATAAATAGAATAAGTTAAACAGAGGATGGAGTCTTTCCCCGGATGTGCGCTGTCAATACCGGAATATACCCAAATACCCCAAACATTGCTCATTGCCACCAGAGGCTAATTTATAGTGAGACGATAGCTGATGTGGCAGATTCTTACTAGTTTCCCCCATTTTAAAAAGCCAGTAGATTATCTAATCTTTTGCATATCTATATTTAATAGGGATCCAGTCTGAACATTTGTGACCGGTCGAGCAGCTGATGTTATTTATTTCACCACAACCAAAGTCCAGAGTTTTACACATCCTCTTCTTGGCGGTCGTCATAGCAACATGGATTTAGATAGAGAGAGGCCCTTGCATTTTCAATGATTTTACCATCCTGGGAGCTCGGTTTAAGTTTTTTATTTTAGTGTGTGTGGGTGTGCATATGTGTGTGTGAGAAAGAGGTGGATTGATGATCCTCTGGTTTTCTTTCAGACAACAGGTGGGAAGCTGCTTAAAACCTTCTGCTGGAAAATGTCCTCTGTTCCCTCAGAGATTCATGTCTTTTGTGTATTTAATGCCTATTTAATCAGTAAGATCTTTACTTACGTTGCCTTATTTTATTTCCTTTTTTAAGTTCTTCTTCACTGTGTCCTATTTGTCTTCTGTTCTAAAAAAAGCAACATTAATCACACTATCTATCAATGTCCACTGTTCCTTTTATGTCTTTTTGTGGCTGAGAACAAACGTAACACAGAGTTTGACAAATACTTCAGAATTTCCTCTTTAGAACATAGAAGAAAAATGTCGAACCGAGCCTGCTCCTCAAAGTAATCACAGGGCTTTTGATGGTCTGGTCCTGAATCTGCTGCTTGTTTGTCAGAGTAGACGTTCCTATCACAGGCATTAGTGAGATCAAAACATGCTCTCGCCACAGGGAATTTTCCGCTGCTTTCTCAAAGGTCATTCTTTGAGAACAGTTTGTAGGGAAGTGTGCTCTTTATCAGAGGAACAGGAGACTGTGAGTCAGTGGACGCGGAGCTTTGATGAGCTCATCAAACCAAGAGCAAAATCTGCTGAAGATTACTCAGATGTATTAGATTGAATTAACCTATTTGGTTCACATATTAGATTTGGAACAAACACACAGCAAAACCTACGAGTCCAAATCCCCCTAGCCACCAGGGATGCACGTGTGCACACATATACCTATTTTTTTTATTATAGTTTTTCATTATAGCTATAGTTTCATTAAAGAAACTGCAGAAATGTGGTTTTGTTTGTTTGGTGTCATTTTTAAAATTGGCTTGAAAAAGTAGAGCCAACGAAGACAAGAGATATTTTTCTAGAAGTTAGTATGTGGTCTTCCTCTGAACCCTCTCTTGACTCTGGATATTAGGGTGATATCAACCTCCTCAGACAAGAATAATTCCAAATTGTAAAACTACACCTTTATCCCTTGCCTTGGTCTTTCTGCTGTAAATCCCCAGGTACATTATCTTCAGCTGTTGCGGATCTATCTGTCTTTCTGTATGTGTAACGCATATCTGGAGAACTGTTCATCTTATCAGCTTCACACTTGGCGTGCGCACTGTTAAGGCTCCTAGGAGAAAGTGAATAATTAATAAACAGTCACGACAATGGGGACATCCTTTCTAATGGCAATTGGGATCTGCACACTGAGTGAAGCTTCAATGAAATCTGAATAAACAGACGCAGCTTTAGGTTTCAGCAGCAGGTCATCACTTGCTGCGGCTGCAGCTCTTTTTTACGGTTTCAGAAAGAAAACTGCAACCAGCATCACCACAGAACAAACAAAGAGCCCATTCCAAACAGGCTCAGAACGGCCATTGCACTATAGTTAGAAGTTTGAACTACTTCCGAGATGTGTTTCCATATTTGACATCCTATTTGAAGGAACCAAAAAAGAGAAGTGGCAGTCTTCTGAAAAAAACATGTCTACCGTCGCCATGTTTACCCAGATTGATGACATTTACAGCTCTCCTGTGAAAAGGCGAAGAGGAAAAGGTAGAAATTCTGATCATTTCAGAAAAGAAAATGATGTGGAACAGCACGCTAGACTCAAATCACAGAGCGTGACAAGAATGCATCAAGACTTTTTTGGTGTTCTCAGATATTAGGGGATTGCGTTTGTATATAGAGGGATCAAACTAGTCTTTGTTGACTTTGTTCTCATCGATAATCCTCTGCAGCTGGAATTTATGTGTTGCCGATTGACACTAACTACCAATATGAGTCGCTTGTAGAAGCCGTGCAAATTTTTAGCTGAACTGTAAAAAATTTATTTTTTAGATATGTGGCCCTAAAGTCGGGGATTGGGATTTCTTACATCCCTGACTTCATGAACGCACAGTCTGACCCAGATCCTGTGCTCTTCCAAAAAAACAACTTCTTTCTTTCTATTGACATGTTTGCGGCTCAGTCTGAGCTACCAGCAATCCACCACATGAAGAGAGAGGGGATCTGTGGGAAATCTTGGAGAATTTCCTGTTTATAGCTTTTCCTTTGGTCTACCAACACATCAGCAAACCGGCTGCCTGTCTCGTTAAGGCCTCTGTGTACGTCCAGTGGGAGCTTTATACAGTCTGTGTATGTGTCAGTCTTACACATGCACACGCTCTTTATCCACTACACACGTATGTGTTTGTGCGCTGGTGTTCATATGACTGCATGTGTGTGTATGTTCATTTAATGGAGGTTTCTGGATTTTCTCTGCCTTTCATTTAGTGTTTGCACGGCCGTTTCTTTCCCATTGTAAAATGTATGCAGTAACTGGATACACATGTTAGAACGACTTTCTATAGGGGGAGAGAGAGAGAGAGCGAGAGAGAGAGAGAGGTGGAGAGAGAGAGAGAGAGAGACTGTGACTCAGTTAATTCTTTCCAGAAAATTGAAAAAGGACTACTTTTATCTTCGATAAAAGAACAATTAAAGTGACATACATGAGGCGTCATAGTATAAGTCCTGCCTACTATTATGTTTTTTTTAATATTTTTTTTATACTTTTAAACCCTGTCACTTGATTGCACACCATTAATATCCCATTAGTCCTTTAAAAGCATAGTTTTTATCCGTATTGTCTTTTAACTGTTTGTGTTGCGACCAGCGCCTGAGAAAGTTATTATAGTCTGATCATTGATATTGGTGGAAACAGACATACCTGGCAGTGCAGACTGAACAGGCGGTGTCAGTTCTGCCAGCAACAGGAGGTAGAGACTTCGCCTGACTTGTGTTATATGCAGCCTGCATGAAGACACTAGACGTCCTTATCAAAAATACAACCCAAACAACAGACCTTCAACAGCCTCCCAACTAAATACAACATTTACTTTGGGAAAACTGACTTTGCCACAGAAGTAGCAACATACTTCAGAGCATGTCACAAAGGAAAACCAGCAGAACAACAAAACCATGATGATCTATCTATCTATCTATCTATCTATCTATCTATCTATCTATCTATCTATCTATCTGTTTAACTTACAACTGACAAATAAACTTATCACTGTACTGTCACTTTCGATTTTTTATTTCGTACTTAGTTTATTCATTTTACTATCTATGTAACCTATTTGTTATTTATTTATTTTATGTATTATCTTATGTCGCTTGCACAATTTGTCATGTCGCCTTTTATACTTTATGTAAAGCACTTTCAATTACCTTGTCGTTGAAATAAACTATACAAATAAACTGGCCATGCCTTATCATTCAGTATGTTTCCACCAGAGACTCTTACATAAACTGACCATCTGTAGCAGATGTAAACATATAGATTTAGTGGAAAAAATTAATGAGTGCAGAGTAATATTTGGAAATGTGAGGTCATCATGGCCTTTAAATATGCATGAAACCAACAATTATTCATTCCATTATTTTATATACCGTATGAATGATCTTTTTGTACGTATTTGTTTTCTTCCAATGTTATTACATGCTTCGTTATATTATATATCATATTGTAAACCTTTTAAAAAGACCAATTGTACCAATGCCAAAGTGAATTCGATAGAGAGGGAAAGAGGGCGATCTATACTGAATGGATGAATACAAAAAGTAAGGCTTAAAAACAAAGAGACGAGATCTAACCTGGAAATGACATCTTTCCCAGCTAAATCTCCTCTGCCTTCGTTTTTAATCTTTTCATCTCTGTTACCATTTATCTCTCCCCCATTTTCTACATCTTCTTCCTTCCCTCCCCTCAGTAAACTCGAGGAGCACTACATTGTCCTTTAATGCTGTGAAAAAGAAAGAAGGGTGGAAGGATGAAAGAAAGAAGATGTTCCATTCCTTCAGGATTAGGCTGCTTTATCTCACAGCAGACACACATGCAGTGGCTCGTACGCACACACACATACACACACATGCATGCACACGCTTCAACACAGACTGACGTGTACCTATGAGCATGCTAACACACACATACAGGATTATCATTATCCAGTAATAATCACTTCACATCTGATGCTCTTTTCATGACTTCTGGCAATATGCATACTGGCTCTGTGTATGTGTGTGAGTATGTGTGTGAGTGTGTGTTTGTGTGTGTGGCTGGGTGTATTTCTATCTTTGCAATGGCCAAGTACTGAAATAGACCTTGCGAAGTGACGTTGAAGAGCTCTCTGAGTGTTAAGACTTTGTTTTCGGGTTTAGGTTAGAATTGGGTTTATGTTAGGGATAGATTAATAATTAGGGTAAGAATTCGGGTTAACTAAGTATTAGTAACAGTTTGGGTTGGCGTTAGTCTGCAGGAACTGAGTATGAGTCTATGTAATGTCCTCTGAAGTCATGGAAACACAACTGTGTGATTGTGTGTGTGTGTGCGTTGAACCATGCGTAAATGTCCCAAAACCCTGCAGAAGATAACACTAAATCCCTCTAGAGAATTATATCGTCTCTACTTCTCATCCTTCTTTTCAAGTTCCTCATTCTTTGGTTTCCCTTATCATGCTCCTTGTCTCCATTAAATCCCTTTCGCTGTCCTGCCACTTCTTGGTCATTCACTTGCATGACGTCCAAATCCACTTCCCTCTCAATAGCTTGCCAGCATCAGGCGATCTCAGGATCGCTGTGGGCTCCGGCTGCAAAATCTCCCTGTCACATTTGATGATTTGAAACAGCGGATCACCCTGTACAGAAACCCGCAGAGCAACAGAAGCCCTTCAAAAAGGGTTTGAAGACACTCCATCTGAACTCATAGTATGGGTGTATATATGTATTATTAAATTCTCTTAGTGTTATCTCTTTTTGTCTGTCCCTCTCCTTCCCTCTCTGTCTCTCGCCCGGGTTGGCTGTTTGAATGTTGTCTGAAGCACCCTGCCTAGTTGTTGGTTATTGTCTTCACCCCCAAAGGATTATAATAATGTTTAACTGATCTCAAATTGAATTTAATAGTTTATCTACATCAGCAATCCACTGCTTGCTTGCCAATTGTTCAAACTCAGTTGTCCCTTCTGACTTTATTTTGCTAGAATAAACAACCAACATAAATTTTGCGCTTGGACAGGATGTAATCACAAGATTTTCAGTTGTTTCCCTCCCAATTTAAAAAAAGGATTCAGGCCAAGTTCAACACATTTGCCAGCTCACATTCACAGGCCTGGAACAAACCTTATTGTTTTGGCAAAATGCACCTTGGCACCACATGGAGATCCACTGGTTTGCATGGTTCGGTTTTATTTGGCTTGTAGGACAATTTCTTCACCTCATCAATCTCCATATTTATTTTTTGGGTCTCTGTGGTTCCCGTTGTGTCTGTTGGGTCACACAAAAGCTGTGCAGCATGAGTGTGTGTGTGTGTGTGTGTGTGTGTGTGTGTGTGTGTGTGTGTGTCCATCACCTAACACCATAATACCGAAGCACTTTACACACACTGTGCCCACTGACATTTGACACTCGCTAACTTCGCACTCTGCCTTCAAATTCAGTTCAATTCAGAACTCTATCTTATTTAGCTTGCAGGAAAGAGCTGCAGAGTCAAAGGTAGAGACAATCAGGGATGATCAAAGATCCTCAAACTGCAGACAGAATGTTTAAACATTTCCGATGAAAAATGTATTCAGGAAACGGTGACTGGCAGAGCACTGATTCTCCATTTTCACAAAATCAGATATGCTGTTAGACGTCTGAAAAAAACATATCAGTGATCGGGGGATAGAGCCTCGGCAGCGAGGCCCCATCATTACACGAGTCAGTCTCAGCTGTCAATGACAATATTTCACCCCATTCTTTTTACTATCAAACTACTAATGAATACCTAACTTCAAACCATCTTTGAGAAGAATGCTTTGACTTCAACATTGACTCTTTAATTTGCCCCATGTCCCATCAACTAATATGTAGGGGCGGGGTTTATGTCCTATATCGCAGCCTGCCACCAGGAGGTGATCGAGGCGATTTGGCTTCACTTTTGGAAGCAATTCAACAAGGGTGTCAAGCTCTTTTTACGTCTCAGAACCATTGGGCTACATCCCTCTGATTATGTTGTAAGATCAGCGTTTATGGATGTATGAACTCTGGAGGGTATATATAAAAAATAATTTACACTAAAAGTAAAATTTTCCATACTCATAACAAAACAGCCCAATGAGTCCATGTGTGTTAAATGATTGCTGTAGCCCAGACCTGTAATGGTTTTGTATTCTGAGTGTGTTTATTTGTCCGCCTCTTTTTAAAGAGGGTTGTCAGTTTAGTTACTACATTGTGCCTCTTGTATATCCTTGTGTTGATGTTTTGTATATGTTTTGTTCCGGTGTCACATGTTTTCCCTGTGTTCACTTCCCGTCTTTGTGATTTTCTGCACCAGTCCTCATGTGTTTCACCTGTGTTCAATTGCCCCTGACTCCCCTGTGTGTATATAAGTGTCTGTGCTTCCCCTTCCCCCTTCGTTGTCTAAATATCTGTCTTAAGTCCAGTCATAATCTCCTGTGCTTTTTCTTCTGTTTTGACATTTTGAGATTCCTTTGTTTGTTGTTTCGTTCCTGTTGGACGTTTACTTATTAAAAGGACCTGCAGCCCTTCGAAATGTAACTTCTTCTTTATTTATGAGGTTTCATTCCGACAGAAGGCTCGGAGAGATGTTAATTATATTTGCACAGTTCCTTCCAATGTCATCTTCGTGCCAATGTTTTGTTTTATTTTGTCTGTAGGTTTGGTCTCATTTGACAAAAGAGATTACGGTGTTGTTACTGTGTTGTGACTATATTTAAGCGTGTTAATGAGGGAACCTTCCCGTGTTGTTGGCCTGTTGATAAGCTGAGCGTTAGGTTAACAGCTTTCAGCATGTGTTTTACCGTGGCGTTTAGGTGTGTGTGAGCGCGAAAGTGTGCGTTTCTATGTATGTCTGGAGCCAAGGAAACGTTCCCCCCGGGGCGTCAGACTCCTCATTAACCTTCTCTTCATCTTTCCACTGCTCTCGTTCCTTTTTCTGCCCAATCTGGCGTTCCACAGTGCCACCTCCTCTCCAAACAGAAACACTCACATCAAAGAATATTCTCGATGGTAATTTACTTATTCATTAAAGGGCTTTTTCTTTTTTTTTAAATCCGTCATCTGTGCTAAAAAAAAACGTCGCTCATTTAAAATGATTCATATTGTGAGACCAGATAGATAGATAGATAGATAGATAGATAGATAGATAGATAGATAGATAGATAGATATGATAGGAAGATACCATGTAATTCACAGACCATCTATCAAGTAATTGTATTTTGCCTCTAGATGAAGACATTTTCCCCAAATTATGTCTCAACATGAAATAAGCTTCATGTCAAAATAGGTCTAGAATTGGATTTTGAATAGAAAACAAAGACCAATGTAACTTCTGTATTCAAGGAAAAGCATCTTCACTCCATCAGTTTCTCTCAAGCTGAGTGGAGTTAAAGCTTAAGCTATATCGCCATTGACGGGACAGGATAAGCCTCTTCACTCTCTTTCATTCTTTTATTCCTCTCCCTTCTTTTTTTATGTTGCTCCTTGTCTCCTTCTGTTTCTCATACGCCCTGTTTATCTTTTCTTCTTTCTCTCTCTCTCTGCTTCTCCCTCAATCTCTCTCTTCCTGTCGTTGACAGAGGGGAATGACGACCATCTGCAGTCCTCCTGCCCCCTGACATCTGGAGATGGGCTGAGACACAGCGACAAGAGGACACACACACACGCACACAAACTGTGATGAAAACTGTGTAGCAGAAGAAGGAAGAGAGAAGGAATGAGGTGCAGGACCGTGTGGATTAGAAGGAAAGAGGCCGCACAGACAGGAGCAAAGGGATATGGGCAAAGTGTAATGGCTGAAACACATCATGCTACTGTGGAGCTGTCATCGCTCACAGTACATTTTATTCTGCCCCGGACTGATGATAATAATTAAGGTCCACAGATAAATGAGGACTCTTTTATCTCTGGACCTCTCCACAGAACCAAACGCTGCCATTTCATTTATTTATTTATCTTTTTACGATAACAACGTTGTATCTTCACTGTTCTCCTCTCAGACATTGATTGGTTTATTAAACAGGACAGAGCGGCACAATTATCCTCGCTGCAAATGCACCAAATTACTATTTTTCAAACGTTCCCTTGACAGAAGTTATAGTCACCCTGAGGGAGAATCCAAATTTAAAATGACAATTTTAATGATATGGTTTGATCTTTTTTGCTCCTGGGATTATCAAGTTTCATCTGCTTTCAATTTACAAATTGTAGTCTTCAGCTTTATAGGTGAACATAATGATTTCCTGCACTGTATCCTTGAAAATAGTATCATGCCTCTACTTTTCTCTCCTTTTATCTCAAAAGTGTGTCTGAGAAAGGATGAGGAAACATTTAAAACATTTCAAGCCACATATTCACATTCAGCCAAGGCAAATTGGTTGCATTCTAGTATAATTTAAAAGGGATTTTACATTTGTTCCTGCAAAAGAGGCTTGCCTATAGACAGCATTTATTGTCTTAATCTGAGTTAGTTATTGTGATTTTTTATAGATAAAGCTGTCTTTTAAATATTACAGACTTAAAAAGTCTATTTTATTTAACCGTTATTTTATTTTATTGAAGGCAAACAGTGACAGGCTCAACTAGTTGCAGCTTTGCTTCTATTCCCTTTCTGCATAGCTATACTATATAACTATTTTTGTTTTTGGCCCCCACCAACATAAGATCTGGCTCCTTGACTGCTAAATACTACAATGTTTTCACTAGCAGGTCGTTATCCGTGTCTGTCTGATGGTAGTTGATGGTAAATCATATCCCACAATCTAAACAGCTCCAATACTCTCTCTCTACCCTTCACCCGGCTTCAGCAGCTTTAATGTCCTAACTAGCAAGAACATGTCATCACAGTTGACAAAGATTTTTTGGTTGTGTGTTGAGGAACAACACCAAACCTTAAAAATGTAGTTTGATCGTGTGGGACGTGTGTCATAGGATTCAATCACGTCATCGAGTTGATAACCTTCTCACAGGCTGAGTCACTTTCCTGCCTTGAACTTAGACCAAGTGCGATACCAGCCAAAAAGATAGATGACCAGTTTATCGTCTGAGCTAATTAGAAATATAAGCTCTTGAAGTGTATGAAGGATGGTATTTCCACCAGAGTGAGTTTAATCAGCTCTCTTCGTCTCACTTACAGCTAATTCAAAGGACAACTTCTTGTATGAGATGAAGGATCATATTTCTACCAGAGCACAATTAAGTTGCCTTCCTCAGCTTGCTAATGACCACGCCAGTGCCGCGGCTCTGTAGTGGCAGTGTCTGATGGTTAGTTGGTTCACCACTTTGGTCTCAGCAGTTATTAGATTATTTGAATTTGACACTCATGGTGCCCATAAGGTTGAAAGTGTCTTTGGTCTTTTCAATCTGATGCAGTTTTTATTTTTCTATAAGGCTCCATTGTCCATCATCCAAGTGGTGGAAATGGCAAATGCACTCACACCCATCTGAGCATCATGGCTGTGTCGGTCTTAAAATGAGGTGTGGTCGGTTGGCACATTATCATCTTGAGTCAGTGGAAACCTTGTGTAATGTGAATGGTGCAGTATTTTTGTTAGTATTAAGATGTTAATACGTACCTACAAAAGGCTGATGATAATACGTACGCACGCTTTTTACGCACATATATGATCTATTTGTGCACCAGGTGAAATCTTTTCCTCTGCAGACAAGTGATGCAAGCCTACCTGGCTTATACAGGGAATATGAGATTGGTTTATTGCATGTTACATCAATAAATAAACTCATGATTAATTACAAGACTAAGTAGGACCTTTTTGAACCAGTGCAGCGGTCAAAGTTACAATCTTTTCCACTGAGGATTTGGACACGTCCTGAATGCACTTACGCCATGCACTATAAGACTTTTTATAAAAAGAGCCCTTACTCTTGTGTTCATGCTTTTTCTGACAAGTTATTCCTGGCTGGATGTTTTTTATCCTGGTTAAGTGCATAAAAGGTTGTCATACATGACTAAAACCACTTAAGTAATCCTGCCACTACAATGTAAATATTTGAATGTGTGGAGAAAAATATGAGCAGGCTAACAACATGAGGCAGACTGTCAGCTGGATCAGTGTGTCGACCATTAGGCAGGATATAGACCAAGCAGAATGTATGGTGTTATGCAGCTTGGTATCTAATTTGCCTCTTTACAACGGCAGGATAAATACTGCAGTGCAGTGACTGCAATGTCATCCACGAAAGAGCCAATAAAACTATAGGAGACTAATAGGTGAGCCACATCTGTGTTACACTCTGAGATTAGTTTAATTAGCATTTTCAGCATGATTCAGAGCGAGCCCAGCCATTACATAAGGAGGTCTAGATTCTTGTGTGAAGGTTTAATGCAAAAGGCGGAGTGCTCCACTGAGATAATTACAGATTCTGTCAGTCTGACCTGCAGGGCAGCAAATGTGTCTGCTCCACTGCCTTTGTATATGTCCGCAAGTGCTGATGAGGACGTGAGTCCATTTCTAAGTCCACTGTGCGTGGGAGAGAGAGAGAAGAGAGGAAGAACAAAAAGTGCGTCCCAACAGGAAAAGTCTTTTAGTAGTCAGAGCTTCAGAAGCGTTGTGTATTTTGTGTGTAAATTTGAAGTGATGGCAAGACCAGTTATTTTTATAAAACGATTTGTGACACTAAGAAACCACCATTGTCTGAGTCCCTGTCATTCTCCGGAGGATGTGTTTTCTCAGCCTTCTGTATGACATCGATGTCCCTGAAGTGGTGGATTAATCTTATATTCCATAATGATGTTATTTACGATGTTTTCTTTTTTTATCCCAGCTGTCTGTTTCTGACACAAAGTACAATGAGACAGCTCTCAGACACTGTGCTCATATATAACCTCGCTGAGCCTATCCAAATCCTTATGGGTTGGTCGGCTGGCTGCTACTTTTAACCACTTTTAAACCAACTTAATTACTGTGGCAAGCTGTGAAAGCTGCCATTTCTTTTTCTATTTAAGGCAGGTGTAGGCCACTTAGCCTTAAATTGTGCTTGTTGTTTAAGGTCCAATCTTTTTAATGGTAAAGCAGGGACCCATGAATTTTGAGATTCTACTTTAAAATACATTCATTTCGAATTAACTTCAAATACACAGTTCACCATCTCATACACGGATTCCAGAAGGTAATGCTACAGATCAAAGTCTGTGTTGAACAGCCTTCTGTTCGCTACAATTCATACACTGTAACAAATGACCTGGGTTTATAGCCCATGTCAGCAAACATCCACCCCTGGTGGCAAGATTCAGCGCTTAACGCTTCACTAGCTGGACTGGAGGGTTTGTGGTACCAAAAATAAAATCGTTCTTGGAGCAGAAACAAAATACCACCCTTCTCTGTTTTCAGTTATTCAAATAGAGAAAATTAACTAATATTGAGCAAAAAAAAACTAAAATGTTGTACTGTCAAGGTTGAATTATGCAATGTCTGTGTCAATTACAGTCAAAGTGACATTTCTGAGTGAAAATATATTTTTCTCAGGTGCCTTTTACTGGATTTTGAATGTCAAACTAGGAGGTAAACTATTTCAAAGAACCTTTACTTTCAGCCTCAGGCCATGACTGCTATGGGGGAAAAGCCCGGAGAGATTCAAGGGAGCCAAGAAAACCTTGTGTGTTTGACCTAGTTTGCAGGACGGCTTACTCACACCTCAATGTGAATGAACTTTATGGACCTGAACGCTACACGGCACCAATTGGAGCAACTAACTGTCTAAACAGCAACAGCCAAGACAGAGTCCCTACACAAGATCTTTAAAAAGACACACTTTAGCCTTTGTTTGTTTAGACCGTGGTTTCCTTAACTGCTTCAGGTAAAACTGGGAACATTTGATATCTCACCATGAGATACCGATTTAATAATAAAACCTAGTGTTGTGCTTTATTGATTGATTGATTGATTTTACATATGTCAATTGTATTATGACCATTTGTACTGTGTCGTGATGACTAATGTAGTCTTATTGTATGGAAACATGAAAATATACTGAATTAAATCATCTTTCATTAAGTGGCGATGAGTAATTTATGGATGTAATTAAAATAAGCGAACACAGTAGTAAGTTATGTATGTTTATATCTGTTGCACAGTGTAATGAAATCATGTATAATTTTACTAACGAGCTGTCATTGCGGAAACTTGTAAAATAAAACAGTTTCTCTCATACGTATCCCAGGGGAGGAAAGAGGAGGAATGTCCCACCTCTGTCTTCGTTAGGGACTTTTACCGATGTAACAATTTCTGTGTCGGGCTTCCATGCTGATTTTAAAAGCCCCCTGTTATGGGGCGCATATGTAAAGGACCGCAGACCACCAGACATCATGCCTCCAGGGTTAGCACAAAGCAACCCCCCTTCCCCTTCTTTAGACAACACTCTTCTTCTTATTGACTTCCCCAACCCTTGTTGACCCCCTCACCCGTTACTCCCCCCGCCCAATCTCTGATCTGCTTCAGCTCTTTCCTTCCTCTCCTCATAACAAGGCCTGGGCCTGCAGGGCATTTCTCTCTTTCTCCTCGGCCATATGTCGCCTCCCTGACCCCCTTGACATATCCATATTTCTACCCATATCTACGTTCGGTGCCTCTTCACCCCTTTTTGTCTCTAGTCATCCTCGTTTCCTTTCCGTCAATGACCCCTCTATTCTCACTCGGCTGCAAGGACATGACCACGACCACAAAGATTAAGTGTCTAAGGTCTACTGTATGACATTGAAGGGCATTCCTTGCTTATCCACAGCACTTAGCGGTGCTGTAATAGATTTTTTTGCAGTGTGGGTGGCCCCAGTGGGAATCAAACCCTCAACCCCATCTTTCTTTATGCCCATGCAGCTCTGCTTACTCAGATTCTGTGCGGTACAGCCAAACAGGACAATTGCAACCAAAACCTGAAAACAATTATGGTAACACAAGAACAATTTAATTGTTCGATCCAACAGATTAAACAAAGGCTACATCTTTATATAACAGAACTCATGGACTCCACTTTACCTTCTCTGATTCATTTCTCCTATATCGCTCAATCTTTTGCATCCTCTTCCTCTCTCATACAGCCTGAGGGTAAAATGCTTTGGGACTCTGAGTTATGATCATGTCTCTGCTGTCCGTGTGTGAGATTTACTCAAGCGAGCTCGGTATATCATTGAAGAAAACAAACTAATGGTAGCTGTCAGGGCAACTTTCTTGATTTTCTCAAAGTGAATTGTACACCCTGTAATCTTCTGGTTCTCTCTAACCACTATGCAACCCTGCCACACTTACAGCAGAAGATGGTTCGCTCAGTCGGTCCCTAGGTTATGGTACAACACCAGTCGTCTTAACCCTTTTGTTGCATGTGTCCTTTTCTGATAAATGGTTTTAATCTATGTAAAGCCAGTACATTAAATTCTCTCCCCCCACATCAGTCCACTGTAATATACACTGTGCTATGATATTTAAGGTAATTTAAAAAAGAAGCTTTGCATTGTTGTTTTTTGCATCTACTCTTCACATGGCTATGCAGAACACAGAGGATCAAATTAGACAGTGATCGCTGATTTAGAAATTTGTCAAAATCATCCCCAACTGTTCATTTCAATTAAATCAAGCTGCACCAAAGAACGTGAAATACAAATCGGCGCCCTGATCCAGATCTGCAGCAAATTAAAAAGATTCTTCACAGACCCACACCACATCCTTCCAGACAGTTTCTGTTTTTGTTTAATCTGTTTTTACAAAAAAACAGACAGGAGTGAAAACATATTGTCGTTGATGGATTCAACATTCATACTCAGTATAGTTCACACATCCTGATGATATTGTGTATTCAATATTTCTTCATTGAATCTATCAAATCATCATTTGGTTATTTTGTAGAAAGGTTACTTCTGTTTGACTCGATGGTTACACGCCCTAGGAAATTGAATATAGACCATGAACAAATATGTATTTCTCTCTGTGGATGAACTTTTCACTGTTCATCTGTGTCCATACACAACTGAGTGTCCAGTCCCTCCAAAGAAACCTGATACTCACATAAAGTGCGTCTGATTTGATGTTTTGATCACATTCTCTCTTTATACAGACCAATAACTGTGCTTGGAATGCATTTATCAAGCTTCAATTGCAATAATAAACTGTATTTGATTATCTTATTTATCTCAGAACTGTGCAGAACTAATACTAAAAGGAAGGTTGTGTTTGCCTAAATGATGAAAGGAGACTATGACCATAGCCTTCTCCAGGCTAGCCATCTAAAATAACTAGGTTCCCAGAGGACAATAAAGCGATCACACTGTAACAATAAGTCCCTGTGACCATCCAACCATCAGCCTGTGGATCCCTGCCATGGCCGCCCACTCAGCAGCTAAGCTCCAGGCTCTCACTTGGCCAGACAAGCCCTGACCCCATGGAGTGCTCGAGTCTCAAATCAATAATAGACCACAAGGTCCTGCCTCCGCTCGGCCTCGGGCTCCAAGACAGCAAAGTCAGACTTCAGGAAAGTTTTGCCGTCATCTGAAATGGGAATATTAAGAAGCTGAGTTACCCAGCGTTAAATTACACACTAGGCCAATTTCAAAACTGTTGACTGGATTTCTGATTACTACCCGGTGCAGCAGGTTTATGCAGCAACGGTATTTTGTTATACCTGTGGCACAACGCAATGGAAAACATGAGGACCTAACACATGATGGCATGGTTTTATACAGCTCAGCAGCTCTGACTGGAAAGATGGTGGAGATTTAATAGAAACACACTGTTGGCACTTTCAGAGCTGGTGATATGAGCCAGCTGAATTCAAAACTTTAAAATGGTTGACATAATCACATAATCTAAACACAATCTACAGTTTCTTATGCCATACAACAAACTAAAGGTCAAAAGCATTAATCACTTTTTTGGTAACATTTAGCGTGTGCAACAGCATCCAGCTGACCGCTCAAGAATGCTGATTTAACAGGGAGTGCTTGGTCCAGCAGTGAGTGCCAGCACCAGACAACCTGTCCCTGCCTTTAACCAGCCCTTTACGAGCCCACAGCCTGAACCTGCGTGAAAAACGTAATTGAAGGTCTCGGTTCTGCTAAGGATAGCTCTCTGCCTCCTGCCCTTTCTGATGCCTCCTTTCCCCTTTCACTTTTTGAAGTGACCCTGACAGAGATGAGGCCCTTTGTGGGGACATACACACTCTTTTTGTTTGTCTCAAATTATTAATTGATTTGAATGGAACACCATACATGGAGCAAAAAATACATTTAGAATATAGGACAAGATGTTGAATATCCCTTGTACGTTTGAAGGTCTTCAGCACAATTTAGGTTACCAACTACCAGTAGACATTAGTGGGTGTTAGTGGCTACCAGTGGATGTTACGGACATAACTTTCGTGTTTTGGCCTTGTCATCAATGATACAGGCCCAACTTGAGGGTACGCTGAGGCTAAAGGTAAATCTGACTGGCTACCGGCTTGTATGCCAGTAGCCCGCTAGTTGATGATGTTGGATGTTAGTGACCACCAGCAGATGTAAAGGGCACATCTTCAGTTGTGTAGCATCAAGACCCCCTCTTTTTAGAAAGGCCCACCACAGATTGAACAGACCTGGGTGCATGTCCCTAGAAACAACAAACTATTCCTTTCCATCGATGACAATATTAACCTGATTTCATGCCTTTAAATGACCTATTAACGTATCTGGGCAAATATCTGTGTACATTGTAGCCTCCCAGCTCTTCAGCCACTATTTTGTGTCACTCGCATATAAATACAAAACGCATTTTTCTTTGAAGGGGAAAAAGAATTGCATCGCTGCCAAGTTCAAACGTGCAGAGTAGGGAGAGGAAAGGAAAATTAATGGAATGCAGTGATTTATTTTTTTATGTAAGACTTTCAAAGAGTTTATCCGCACATCAGAGCCAGATCAAAAAGAATACATAATGCACAGAATTTTAAAATTATATCTCAGCAAGCTGGTTTCTTCTCAGAGCTGTTTACATCCTGGATTCATGATTCAGCACTCGTAGTAGTTGTTGACCTAGATAGCAGCGAAACCCCAGAGAACTAGAGATAGAGAGCAATGATGACCAATGTACTTTTTTCAATTCTCAGTGGAAGAGCATGGTTGGCAGGCATGACGGGAACTTGTTGTAGACCGCAGGTTACAGTAAAGCAGCTTTCAGAGATGAACTCCAGAAAAGGTGTAGAAAATTGGGTCCAGACATTTTCTGGAGATTGCCTTTCACATATGAAGAATGCACCAGGAGATTGTCTGGAAAAATGCAGGAGGCTCAAAGTTTTTTCAAATTGACCTCTTCGTCCATGCCTTCTGTGCATGACTCCTCTTTTTCATCCTGAGATATCTGCATTATTTGTTTTTTTTTCCCTTTTGCCTCAATCACATACCCGAAAGGGGCATCAACATGTCCGCTCACGGTTAATTCTCATGTTCCAACTGTATTCTCAAAGATCTCACTCTGACATTAATCCAGACATTTTACTTTTGGTGACCGACAGGAAAAGTTCCAGATATTATCCAGAGCAACTGACTCGGACAGTTGCGTTCTCACATGCAGTCCCTCTGGAAGATTTCAGGAACAAATCTGGAGTTCTGTTCAGGTTTAAACGCAGAAACCATCGGCTGACCACTCATTGGTTCATCGATTTATTGATTGACTCATTCATTGATTAGCTGCTGTCCGTCTAAAAGACAAGTCAAAATACCTCTACACTCACCATCCTTCATGTCTCCTCTCACCATTTAATCATTCAGTCATTGACCGGCCCCGAAGAGCCATCAATATAACATCATGTCGCTTTTCCTTTCTTACTTCCACCCAGTCAGACAGTGATTCATCCAGCCCAGTGAAGACATTTGTAATGAGGTAAGTTGGGATTCAGCCTAATGTGTTTTGCAGCTACAGTGAATCAGTGCAGCTTGGGAACAGCTCAGCCCTTCGCCGACCAACACCGCCTGCAGAGACATGAAGACATTCGTATAAGGTGACAGAGGTTGGGCAGTTTGTTCGAAAATCACCCGAGAGAAATTTGTCAGTGAATGTTAAGTGTTATCACGTCTTTAATGCTGTTTATTGATGCTCATTTATTGACTTCGGAGCTTGGGAGATAATTCACGATTCATTTTACGATCTGTTATTTAGGGTTATGTGTTATGTCTGATGTGACAGCTCAGAACTTTGACTCTGATCTTATTCTCACATCTGGTGCAACCCCCACCCCCATACCCCCAATCTCCCCCCGCCCATGGTGCATGGATAAACAACTGAAAAGCGGTTTTGCTATTTTACTGTGACAGTTAGTTCATGTATGAATAAAAAAGCAATTTTAAATGGTGTATAATCCAACCTCAAGAATGTTCTGATATGCGAGTGAGGAGACTGCATTGCTCTCTTGCATATCTCACTCACAAACACACACACACACACAAACACACACACAAAAATACATGCATACAAAGGCCCTTGAAGACGAATGAGTGGGGGGTTACTGTGCTTACAGGAGACAACAGCTGAGAAGCTTCAGTCTATTTTTGTTCCTCCCCTCACTTAAGTCTCTGAGAAGGAGGTGTGATCATTATGGGGTGCCTAAGAATCACAGGAAAGAAGACAATCCCTTATTTAGTTGCCCTCAACCACAATCCAAGATAACTGTCTGGAAGAGGCCACTGATACACAAACCCAAGGTCTGATATTTGTGCTCTACTGAGTCCCACTCAGTTCTTAGATAATATAAATTAACGGTTTGGACTTTCAGCTGTGATTGTCTTTTTCTTTCATAGGAATTGGTCGCTTGGGTTTTGGAATTCTTGGATTCAGTTCATGTTAAGAATTTTCCAAATATTCAGGCGAGGCTGCAACGTTAAAAGTTGAAGAAATATCACAATGGTATTTATTGCTGATGTGAATCACAAAATAGATTAGTTACATTTTCCAACAGTTGAGACAGATGGTCTAAACTCAGCAGGACGCTCCTGTCTGTGGCCTGTGTGCACGCAGCATGTAAAGATATGTCAAGCTCTCCCCCGAAGCGCAGCAACTTGCAGCCTCTCCGCAAAGCTCCTCCTTGGACAGACCTCTCTGCCTGTAGCGTCACTCTGAGTTCACTTCAGTCCAGTCCCCTTCCCTAATCTCAAATACACACTAACTCACATCCACTGTCATCCATACAAACTCACGCGCGCAGGCATTCACGTTCACACAGCGCCGGACGCATTCGCAAGAACTCCGCGTCCTGCTCCTGCGCGCACAGGAGGACCTGTTGGATTGTACAGAGCGCACACGCTCTCCTCAAAAAAAGAAATTGTCAAACTTTTTCACAAATTTCCCAGACTATCCCGGAGGTGGAAACTTTTTTTTTGTTGGTTTCGGTGGATCTTCCTCAATTCAGCAGCCTCGGATCTTTTGAGAGCATAAACTGGTTAATTGGAAAATCAAGTCCTCGAACCGCGCACTCGGAATCAAATCAGCATTTGACGCCTGCAAAAATGAATAATTCCGTGAAATAACTTGCTCCAGCGGACAAAAGGATTTCAAGGTACGTTCTTATCAGCCGTGACTATAGCCTGTGTGTATTACAATAATCCATTCATCTCGGAGGCGTCTTGATGCCACAGTGCGTAATTTACTTTGATTTCAGCTGCAAGTTGAAACAGCCTCTCGCAGCCTCTTCGCTCCACAGTTGGTTTTACGCATTTGAATAACTCTCAATGCATTCGCGCACTCGTGAGATAAGATAAACACACACACACAGGAAGAGAGGGGGGGAGAGAGAGAGGGAGCAGTAGAATTTCTTTGAGGTCTAATTCTACATCTCTCCTTTACTCTCCCTTCATCATTGAATCTTTCCACATTGATTCCTGCTTTTTACTTTATCTGTCCTTCAGTCAAACCACTAGTCACGTGTGGATTTCCCAAGGCTGTGTTCTGCCTGTGTTGTTTGTTTTAGACAGGTGCAGTTTGTGAGAATGGCTCCAGTGGGGGTCTAATAGAGTTGAGATAGAGGATGTCATACGCTGGCAAGTCCTCCTGAACAAAAATTTGGGATTTTGGGCTTTGCAAATAAAACTGATATATTTGAGACTAAGAAAGTTTTTTCTATCTGGATTTTTGGACATGCTTCAGTGGTGCACTTTGCCTCCCTCCATTATTCTTGAAACTCCTTTTCTCTCCCTTTGGCAGTGATAATCAGAGTGCAGCATCTCTTCTCGTGGAGTGAAGATGTATCTGCGTGTGTGTGCGCCTGCAGCGCTGTTGGCTCTGCTGGTGCTGACTCTTGTGCTTCCCGGCGGCCTGGGCTGTCCCAGAAGCTGTAACTGCTACCAGGCCAACGAGGTCCACTGTACCTTCCGCTCCCTGCTCACTATACCACCTGGACTACCTTCACACACACGACGCATAAACTTAGGGTGGGAAACAAACAAACACACACACACACACACACACACACACACACATGAAAGTGCACA
This sequence comes from Pseudopleuronectes americanus, assembly GCA_038501795.1. Classification (NCBI taxonomy): domain Eukaryota; kingdom Metazoa; phylum Chordata; class Actinopteri; order Pleuronectiformes; family Pleuronectidae; genus Pseudopleuronectes; species Pseudopleuronectes americanus. Next base: position 13,897,143 of record CM076727.1, on the reverse strand, counting down.
TGCAAGTATGTAAACACACACTCAAACATTCCAAGCTAAAGCATTTGTATTCACTTTACAAACACTCACCCAGTTTTGAATTAAAGTGTCAAACTACAGTTTAGTTAAAAGCTCACATTGAAGTAATGACATATTTGTCGATTTATTAATGTCTGAGGTTGATTATTCTTAATCTGTGCTCCTGTAGGTTTAACAGCATCAGCAGGATCCCTGACAGCTCTCTGGCCGGACTTGATAGAGCGGAACTTCTCATGCTGCACAGCAACGATCTGCACCATCTGCCAGATGCAGCATTCAAAGATATGAAATCGCTGCAGGTAAACAGGGATCATATACATCTGCTCCTCTACAGTGAAAGTTCAGAATCGGAGACTCGGTTCAGTTCTGGTATTAACATCCATCCTGTGTGATCAGATAATAGTCAGAAGTAGGTACAGGTCTGAACGGACCCAAATGCATCCTGAGAACTGATCACTCAAACCACCTATGGACCGCAGTTAAAACATATTTTTAAGCATCTCTTTGTCCATACGACAAATATCAACACGGATCAGCACTCTCTATCCCTCTCTCCTGTTTGTGCCGACACACAGACACACACTGATGCACACAACCTAGTCATAGGACACATATATACTCTCAAAGTGGGTATAAACAACTAAATGTGGTCGTCGCAAACATTAATGATGGACGCAGGAATGGTCACAGGAAACACATTCGGGAGACATTTTATTACCAAATGTGAGCAGACAAACTTCTCCACTTGTTATCTTATTTTAATATGAGGGCTGAACAGGGCCTGAATGGACATATTTAAAACCAGTGAAGAGAAAATCCAACATTGAAACTATCCAGTGAGCACCATGCAGGTACGTGTAGTATTTCAACTGTGCTTTTCTGCAGAGAGCTCAGCTCTAAATCTTTCTACATATGTCATCATTGTGGTTTCCTGTGTACATATTTCCCGAATGAGGAGAGATGATATATGTAAATGGAACAAAACAGATTTTAGATTTTCACGAGTAACGCAGGGATTATCAAGATATACAGTATTTCTTGAAGGAAGGACAGGATGCCTCTTTGATAAATTTGCCTAAGTCTTTCAGTCGCTCATGAAAATTGATTGATCAAAGGATACATTTTTCCATTTGATCTGTGAGTAGCCAACTAGTATGGAAATTGATACAGTTTCCAAGATTCTGTCAACATTCTCAGCCCATTCTTTCTAATCTCTGTACAATTTATACATAATTGATGCTCCATCATTCTTTTCACTGCTCGGTGACAAGGAAACACACTGGACGTTTTAGCACCAACCTAAGGGCAGAGTTAGCAGTCTGTGGGGAAGTGATATTACTCAACAAGCAATTGTTCCCTTCATCTCCCAGGCAGATACTGATAAATATCCATTGTGTGATAATAGGATCCATATTTCCATGTGTTGACATAGTCATGCTGTGCTAGATCTGTCTGCAGCTGGAGCTCTTCCAGCCAAGTAGCATCCCCGGAGAGCAGATTTATCCTAAGCCTCGAAGAAACACAATTTCACAACCTGCCTTTTGTGGTGTACTGTGTCTTCTGAAAATTTTGGAGGGTTCACTGCACATGACCAGATTAGCAATAGATCCCCGGACTCTTCTGCAGAGGATAAAGGGCTAAAATTTATATTTGAAAAGTCCGAGATCTCCAGTGCTCGAATATCCTTTTTTTCCTTTGCTTTGACCTCGTAAACTCACAGCATGAATGTATTGTCTGGTTTTATGCCGTAGGCTATTTTCTCAAATCGTATATGTGAGATGGGGAGCAGCAGGAAATGTGTCCCCATGTTTTTTGAATTTACACAAGGTGCACTCAGTCATTTCTGCTTACAAACAGTTTTTTCTGCCAACTCTTCCCCCTCATTCCAAGTCCCCTCACATGGTTTGTCATAACTTCGATTTACAAGCATGTGGTGTCCAGGGACAGTCGCTTCTTCATCAGCCTTGATGTCTATTATTTGATTGCTCTTCTAATCCTTCATTTCTTCCGCTCGCCTCATTTCCTGCACCTCCACAGATACTAAAGCTGAGCTATAACAAGCTGAGCGAGATCTCTTCATCGCTGACCTTCTCGGGTCTGACCTCACTGCTGCGTCTCTACTTGGATCATAACCTCCTCCAACACATCCATCCACGAGCCCTTCTCCAGCTGCCCAGCCTCAAGCTGCTACGTCTGCAAGGGAACAGGCTGCATCAGCTGCACCCTCACACTCTGTGCACGCTGTCCCTCCTGAACACATATTACTTCTCGACACTCAGGTGAGCTTTAACATTAACTTTGACTTGAAAATTGGGAGAGTACCTCCTAACCCTGTTTAACTCATCTGTGCAAGGGTGACAATCAAGATCATAAAAAACGTAATTGAACTCATCAATGGCAAAGTGATCAATAAATATAGTTAATCTGTTAAAGTCTAGCTTTCTCCATGAGCCCTGTTCAGAAATGACATGCCCAAAATGAAAGATCTTTGTACCTAAAGGATCTATATGAATAATCTTAAATTTGAAGTATAGGCAGAATCCCGTTATGGGCGTCTGTAACACAATTTGTTCCAATTGAGATTTTTTTCACTTGATAACCACAATTAGTATTTATTCCATTTAACACAATTATTTATTCAAAAATGAACTACTTCCAAGGTCTGGAAAAAAATGTAAGTATTTGATATTTGTCTTCGGTCTAAAGATGAAGGTAACGATGGAAATGAAAAAGACGATGGATGATTCTGTTACATCTGACCTGTCACCTCTCACCGCCCACTCCCACATCCTTCCCTCCATTCCTCTGCTACTTTTATTCTACCTCTACCTACCCCCAACCCATCATCTCATCTTTGTTCTCTCTCTCTCTCTCTCTCTCCTTTAGACACTTAGACCTGTCCAACAACAGTCTGACCACGCTGCCCACAGACACCCTGGCGACAGCACCGCTGCTCGAGACTCTCGGGCTGCAGGCTAACCCATGGAGTTGCGACTGTAGGATGAACTGGTTTCCCTCTTGGAGTCTGGCTCACCCAGGTGACTGTCACGCCTGATGTATAATTAGTTTTTTACTTGCCATTCCTTGTCTCTCTAATGCAATTTTATTCATGCGCCATTGAGGTAGCTCAAGGGATAAGAAAGAGATATCCAGTTATTCAGCTCAAGGGATAAGAAAGAGATAAGACGCAAAGGTGAAGAGAAACACAGTGAATGGATTTGGAAACAGCTGTTAATAATTTCACTCTATAAAAAGCCTTAAAACTGAAACATAATATTCCAAATCCAGACAGATAATCGTAAGATGGGCTAACATCACTTTCAGATATATGTTATTGTGATACTTTCGACATCTCTCCACCTGCTTTTCCTTAGACACTTCTCTCTTTCATCCCAGTTTTGTATCTCTTCCACATATGTCTTGTGTCTGCTATTGAGATGTGAAAGAAGGCAGAGCTGTGAAATGTCTCATTGATATGCCAGACTTAACCTGCCATGACTAATTCACAATGACACCATTGATGTGTGCAGGGAGCTGAAACATGGGCTAATGATTGCCATGTTTTATGAAGTGATGCATATTTACGAGTAGATGAAGTCACCATATCTAATTAGTGAGAGATATGAAGGGTAATGAAAGCTTAAAAAGAGATTAGACGAGAATAGGACAGCACTAATATGTTGAGATAGCTGAAATTAGCATTAGTATGTTTGTATAGTTTTCATGATGTTATGCACTGTTGATATGGTAAGGCAGGCCTTTATGACATAATGTTCTCTGTCTTTTTCTTTCAATTAGGCTTAATGAAATGTCCCGGTGGCCCCCAGTGCCCAACCTGTGTGTCACCCAAATCCCTTCAAGGGCGGGGCCTACTTGATCAGACTGATCTACCGTGCACGTCTCCTGTCATCACTTTCCCAGGAAGAAACACACCTTTGGAGACAGAACTCAGTGAAATCCAATCAAGTGAATCCTTCAGAGAGCCTTTGGGCAGCGCCTCGGTGGGTCTGTCCGACCAACAAGGCAACAGTGTTGATCTGAGCTGCAACGTCACCCACTCCTCCAGCTCTCAGGATATTTCTCCTCCCCCAGATCTCTCCCTTTCCTCCTCCTCGCCGATCCCTCTTGCTCTGTCACTATCCCTGGAATGCCCTGTGGAGAGAGAGAGCTATGAACAACTTTGGAGGATCCTGGCTTATTACAGCGAGACTGCGGTTCGTCTTGAGAGGGAAATCATGCTGAGCAAAACCCCAATGTTGGCCTACCGCTACAGGCAGACGGCAGAGACAGACGGATATTATCACACTGGAGTAAAAGCTTCTGTTAAGGTCAGACCACAGTGGTTACTGCAACCGGCTATTAGCATCCAGCTTAACAGAGCACAGTCTAATGCCCACAAAATTCACCTTATATACTCAACAAGAGTTTCTGCTCATCCTGGTCCTACATCGTTTCCCTCAGCATCCTCTCCTGCTCCTCACCCATGGGTTATGATTTCAATGAATCAAACTATCACAGCAATGGCAGCCAAATCAGGCAGTAAGGTGGAGCTCTCCTGCCCTCTTCTAAGTTCTGGTAACCCCAAAGTACGGTGGATTCTCCCAGATGGATCCACACTCCTAACCCCCTCCAGCAGCCTGGATGGTAGGCTGCAGGCCTCAGCCTCGGGTTTACGTCTACAAAAAGTGCTGCTCTCAGATGCTGGACTTTATTACTGTGTCGTCCAGGCTGGCATGGATGGAGATGCTCTCCCTGTGCGCCTAGCAGTGGAGGAGTCCTCTGTCCCACCTTCTGGAGAGCAAGTGGGACCGCCTGTGACTGGACCAGTTGGGGAGGCTGTCAGTCTCTCCTGCAATGCGTCGGGTTCACCAGCACCTTATTTGAGTTGGGTGTTGCCAGATGGAAATATACTACGATCTGGATCAGCTGTATCAGGTGGACTCACTGTACAACTAAATGGGAGTCTGTCTTTGTCCAAGCTATCTCTGAGGGATGCTGGTCATTACCGTTGCATTGCAGTCAACCATTATGGCAGTGACTCTTTGTCCATGCAGTTGGAAGTAAAACCACAACACCCTCCTCTGTTCAGAACTTCATTTCCCAGAGGGCCACAGTCAGCTGCTGGCCGGTCAACCAAGATTCGAGCCCCTTTATTACGTCAGATGGAGGAAGGATCAGGGGATGAAGAGGAAGAAGAAGAGAAAACTCTTAGGAAGCGTCCAAGACCTAACCAGGCGCTCCCGAACAGACGGTATCCATTTGGAAAACCAAGAAGACCTGGGCCTGTTAGAGAAGGAACCCTGAGAAGAGGAGAAGGGCCTGTATCCTCCACTGACCAGAGAAGAAACCGCTTTGACAACAGACACAGAGTCACCACAAATAAACAAAGAATAGATCCTCAGAAATGGGCAGACATTCTGGCTAAAATACGTCAAAAGACGACTCACTCTATTAACAGTGAAACTGTTACAGTAGAGCCCTCAGCTGAACCGATGGGAGGAGGCAAAGACAGAGATACAGCAGTAGATGATGGAGTGGATGATACAGAGAGAATTAGAGTTAAGGGAGCAGGGATGGATGCAGAAACTGAGGGGTCATCTGTTGATGACACTGTTTTACAAGAGGAAGGCCTACAAGCGTTTCATCCTGTTCTCACAGAAATGCAGACACACGCAGAGACACCAATAGATACAGCGATATTCAGAGGTAGAGAGAGCTCAACAGAAACACAGACGGACATAGAGACCAAGACACATATGCAGACTCCAAACCCACGTCTACAGACAGAGACAGTGACAAACTCGGAGGAGCAGAAAGAACCAGTTACATCTAAGCCAATCTCTGGAAGTAATGAGATTGTGCCAGCACCAGATAATGGAGATAACAGAGAGGCAAACCCCAACCAAGCTAGAACCAGACCTCAGAACCCCCGGCAGCGACTCTTACCAAATTTGGTTCCAAATTCTCGACCTCAAAGCCCTTGGAATTCTCGCAGGAGGCTCGGACAGCAAAGACGAATCATCAACCGGCCCCGGGTGCAACCTTTGACCCCGCCCCGACCTCTCCCTGACCTTACACACCAGAGGTCACAAACAGGAACACCTAACACTACCACTGATCAAAGTAATATATCCCTGCTGGCCTCAACAACCACATATCCATCTACTTTATTGACAAGGAATGACCATATTAAGACCACTTCAAATGGTATGGCACTTAATCCTCTGTCTCCCCCTGTTTCTTACACTCTGGGTATCTCAACCTCTGCCCCCCCCTTAACCTCATCATCCCCCTCTCACACAATCCCACATATAGACACCATGAGTCATTCAGCCGACATCCCAGACACTGCAGAGTCCACACTTTTCAACACAGGGAACACCAGCACCCACTCACTCTGATGTTGTGATCTTAGAGACACATGTGCCAGACACACAGGCCGAGACACTTACACATGGTGTACAGACACACACAAAAACACACACAGCCTTAGGTAAACATGTCGATAGACCCTCAAGCAAACCCAGCGAAGAGCAGGAGAGGAATTTGTCGGGTATGCCATATGTATCTCATTCCACCAGTGTCTCCTCCACTCACTCAGCCGCTGTTTCCTCCACAGTCTCTAGTGCAGCTACAGCTACTCCTGCGAAAACTGTGACTCTTCCAACCCCTCTCGAGAGTGAAGAAAGACTTCCTAATCCTCCGACAACTACTTTCCCAATCCTGTCCAGTACAACTAACATTATTATTCCAACATCAAGCACTACCAGAAGTACTACAACCAGTCTTACCTCTACAGCTACCACAATTGCTCTTACATCAACTACTCCCACTACCACAGCTATTTCTTCAACTAGGCCTTCTACCACTACAACAACAACTACTGCAACAAGCACTAAAACATCATTCAAAGCGGTTCCCACAACACCAAACCACAGTACGACAACTACTGTTACAACTTCTACTCCTACTACTAGGAGTACTACAATGACCACCTCGGCCAAAACTTCTCCAACCTCTACTCGGGCACCTTCACCTGTTACATCGACTACTACTACCACCACAACAATGACATCAACAAGTACCAGAGCATCATTCAGAGAGGGGCCAAGCTTGGGTCGAGTTGACACCCCAGGGAGGCCTGTTCCTGGGGCTTCAAACCAGAGTCGATCACCTCCTGACTGGAAGAACCCCGGGGCTAATTCCATCCCTGACTCACACAGCAGCAGGCCACGCTGGTCCCCCCCGCTCCCTGTTGTCCCTGGGGTGAGTTCAGATCAATTCAATTACATAATATTGATATTCTGCAGGGCATCAGGAGGTTAAACCAGTAAATGGTTCTTAATGCAAGGAAACACATAACAACACAAATAGGAGCTAAGGTAGGATCAACAATCTGTTCTTTATTTATTAATTAATACACATTTATTTGTCCACTGCTTCCACTCATTTATCCAATTGGCTATTTATTTCACTACACTCCTAAACGTAATTTGCAGTTTGTGTATATACAGCTATTCTTCTTCATTTGTCAGCTAAGTGGAACTTCAATTCACATTCCCTTTTTTTCTAAGTGATTGCTGGCCCAGAAAATAACAACACACACACAGACACACAACTCTACACTGTGTGAGGCCTCGGGCAGAAGCTTAGCAGAAAAAACAATAGATCTGAAAATAGCCTAATCTGTCTACATGACCTGCTGTTAAACCTGAGGGATATGTATGACAATTCTTCAATTTCATGGATTTTCCAGAGCTCTGCCAGGGTCTCTGTCAGAAAAATCTACAGAAGTGATGAAAAACACATGTTCCAGAATCGACAACATTTTGTGCTCTTAGAGCTTAATCCCAGTGGATCAATTGTTAATTAATTTCCAGAGCCGTGTTGGCAACTCGCGTCAAACCAAACCACTGGGTCCACCACCAAAGGGTCATTCAAAATCTGGGATGACAGTAATCTGTACCGTGTGTAAATTATCCACTTAAAAAATTCATAAGTAATTACAACTTTAAGGATTTTGCTAATTAACAACATCTCAGTTTTTGAGTGAAAAACTTTTCTGAATAAACTTATTAGGGCCCGAGCACCGAATGGTGAGAGGCCCTATTGAATCTGTAAGGATTTTTATTAATAATGTTCTTTGTCCCTTTACTCCAAAAACATGTAGTTTTTGTTTTGTTGTGCTTTAATTGTCATATATATCTTTATCTATAGATATTAATATATATAGATTTTGAGAGCTTGGCCAGTCATTAGTCATTTACAGAGTAGTAATAATTTACATTAATTTTTCTTTTTAGTTATGCTGAGCTCCAATCCCATACTGCTATCCCCCATACGATTTATTCATGGTTTTACTTGTGGGAATAAACTGTTTTGTAATTTTTTTTCACAGGCCCCAGTTGTGAGATCTAGACCAAGAATTGCAGACCCACACATCAGGACAGTGTCATTCCCAGCAGAGAGCATTGCCAGGCTGGCTTGTGAGGCTCAAGGGGAGCCAAAACCTTCCATCACATGGACCAAGGTTGCCACAGGTACATGCTTTGCAGATAAACACCCATATATTTGAGCATAGTCACATAAAAGAAACACCAATAAATGTCAAGAATCGGCTTTAGCTTCAGGTTTTATTTATGCAAAGTGTCCACCTGGAGACCAATCAAACCTGGCTCACTGACGGAACTTTTTGATTATGTCGGGAAATACATAACTGTTTGTTTTCATCTAGAACGCCATTAAGCATGTGTCCGTTTATATGGTGAAAAAACCGCGGGTTCACATTTTAAATAAAACAAATAAAGCTTTTTATTTGTATCCTGAAGGAAGTCAGTCTCCACTTCAATATGTACAATAACTGAATGAATAAAAACACATTTTCCACTGTAGAAATAACCCATCAACACCCATCATTACACTCTGGCATGCATGCAATAGGCTTTTCTCTAGGTTGCCATGTGGGAAAGATATATTGCATGAAAATAATGGAACATTTTGTGAACTGCATCACTGGCTTTACTTCACGCTGTGCCACTCGGCGTGTCCCCGTTTCTCCTTTCCTCTCTGTCTCTTACTCATTCTCCAACTTTCTTTCCCAATTTGTTTCTGTTTTTCCCCACTGCTCTCTCTTGCTGTCTGTCTGTTTGTCTGACTGTCTCCCTTTGTTTTCTGTCTCACAGGGGCGGTGATGTCAATCCACTCCAAGGCTGAGCGTTTTGAGGTCCTGCCAAATGGCACCCTTGTTATCCATAATGTGCAGCTGCAGGACAGGGGCACATACATCTGCAGTGCAAACAGCTTCCTGGGTCGAGACAGGTAAGGTTACTGATTCCAGCTATGGAGATTACTGCTCTCTGAGCCAATTATTCATAATCAACATAGGACACAACATTTTTTTGAATTAATTATGGAAGCCCAGTGCAGTTTAATTATTATGTGAAGTGTATTTGTAAAACAAATTCAAATAGGAACCCTTCCAATAGTTCTTGGTTCACCTTTGTTAAGCAGCCTTAAGATACATGCAGACCTTTGTGACCCAATATGCAAGTGTAAATACATTTTTTATTGTGTCCATGTTTCTGTCAGGACTTCTGTTGGAATTATTTATGTATACCTGAGTGATTCCTTTATGTACCATATCTGGTTTGTTTTTATTTAAAAATATAAAAGATGAATATTTATTTTTGTGTTTGCTTTGCTCTTCCATGACAGGTTGCTAACCACCCTGGAAGTATGGACACGCCCCCCTCGTATGCAGCTGGCGAGTTACAGAGAAGCCACCATTCATCAGAGTGGAGATGTGCTCTTGGAGTGCCAGGCAGATGGTGTTCCCGCCCCTCTGCTGTCTTGGGTTCTGCCTGATCGCTCTGTCCTGACGTCGGCGGACCCCCTCCGCCAGTCGCATATTTATGGACACAAATGGAACCCTCCATATTCCTGCAACTTTACCAAGTGACAGAGGAGTGTATCGCTGTGTGGCCTCAAACACAGCAGGTGCTGCCAGTTCCTCTGTGCGTGTACACGTGTCCTCGCTGCCCCCAGTGATACAGCAACCCAGAGAGGAACACCTGCACTTGTCTCCAGGGTGGCCTGTTTATGCTCACTGCTCTGCCCGAGGTGCCCCACCACCAGTTCTGCGTTGGCGAATACCAGATGGGACTCTGGTTCGCCCATCTCAGTTTCTCCATGGCAACCTCTTCGTCTTGCCCAATGGGACCCTGCATATCAGAGGTGTTGGACCAAAGGACTCTGGGAGTTACGAGTGCACAGCGAGTAATGCTGTTGGAGCCGATAAGAGAACAGTGAGAGTTAAAGTCGATGGGGGAGCAGAAGGCAGACAAAGTGAAGCAGGTGCAGGAAAAGAAAATACACAAGCAGTTGCTGTTGAAAAACCATCTCCTACACTCAACAAAGACAGAACTTTATTTTTCCCTAGCAACCCCACAAATACATTCTACTCCCCCAAACTTCCCCCTCCATTGCCCGCTGATAGATCCAGGACCGGGTCTTCTCACGCTCACCAACCCGAATCCACTATCTCGTCTCCGAAACTCAATAAGACAGGCACCACCTCCCACACACACTTTACTGGCATCAGCAAAACTAAACTTCCATCTCCCTCCCAACCCTCCACAGTGTCTGCACAAAAGACAAAAATCTTTCAGAGTATTGTAAACAAGACAAGCGTTAGTTCTTCTTCCTCCTCTGACAAAAGCAGAGCTTCAGCTGTTCTGCAACCCTTGCCTGTCTCCCCCTTCAGCAACGCCCGTATTGTCTCCACGTCACCCTCCATTACTACTGTCTTCTACGGGGGGATTTTGCAGCTCCACTGTTCTGTAACTGGCAACCCACCCCCCATTATCATTTGGAGGACCCCAAACAGGAAACTGGTGGACATGCACTTCAGGTACAGGGGGTGTGGGTTTATGTGAGATAAGAGATCACTAATTATTTAAAATTATATATTTTATTAACCCTGTTGGCACCATGTCTTATACCATATAATTTTATATTTGTGTCCACATTTGAATTAAAGCTACGACCGTCGTCTGAAGGTGCATCCTAATGGCACCTTGTCAGCCCAGGCTGTGACTGAGAAGGACGCTGGAGACTACCTCTGTATCGCACGCAACAAGGTCGCAGATGATTATCGGCTCCTGCGCGTCACTGTGGCTACTAAGCCCGCCAAGATCGAGTCAAAACATCCACTCAATCAGATGGTGTCGTTGGGCAAGCCACTGAAGGTGATTTGCATCTCTGCCTTGCTCCTATTAATGATGATGTTATTTTCCTTAAACAAATAACATCAATAACCAGATTGATCCCGTTCCCACCAGGTGGATTGTCAGGTGTCCGGGCTGCCTGACCCAGCTGTTCATTGGAGTCTACCAGATGGCACCATGGTGAACAGTGTGTTGCAGGGGGAGGACAGGGGAGGACGAGCACGGAGACTCACTGTGTTTGACAATGGGACGCTACTGGTTCCGGCAGTGGGCATGGGGGAGGAAGGGGAGTATACGTGCTATGCTGAAAATCAAGGAGGTCAAGACATGATGAAGGTAAAATAACATTTTTTGATTTGAAGAATAAACACAAATTGACATATTCTGAAGATTTATATCCAAATTTGCTGCAATTTCAGTTTGCTAACTTTGTCACAAGGTATATTTTAAAACCAAACTTTTTATAAAAAAATCTAAGCATTGAAAAAAAAAGTATTATTAATGTATTCATTCCTTTAAGGTCAAAGTGAAGGTTATGATGACACCTCCACCGCCCTTCACAGACGAGAGAAGCTATCACGTCATCAAAGTACGTCTGGGGGCAACTGCCACAATTCGCTGCCAGGCCTCAGGGGGTCCTGCCTCGACGGTGACATGGTTCTCCCCAGCGGGCCGTGTCATTCCACGAAGTTTGGGCTCTGGCCACTACTCCGAGAGGGTTGTGGTGGTCTCAGAAGGAACTCTGGAGGTGCGTCTGGCCCAAAACATTGACGTGGGAAACTATACATGCCGAGCAAGCAACTTGGCTGGGGAGAGGAGCACAACCGTGGGCCTGGAGGTGGAGGTTTTTAACCCTGTGACGAGTGGCCAGGTGGGAGGAAGAAGTGCTAACAATGTGCCCAGTAGTGGTAGATCAGGCGTTAATATTGATAACGCAAGAATAATCCAGTATGGAAATATCAATAGAGCCTTGAGCAGGCTGGGTGGTAATAATGGCTACAGTGATAAAAATGGGAATAAAAGCAACACAGAACCAAACACTGGCATTAACACAGCAGCCACTAATGGTCATCATGAATTCAACAGACCTGTCAGTAGGATAACAACACAACTAGGTAGCAGTGGATCCAATGTCGGGGTTAGCAGGGCAAGGAATGCAGGAGTTACAGCGGATAACACTGGAATGAGCAGATATAGACCTGGCATTGTTAGCAGTGTTAGTAATAGTGAGAGTAACAGTCACAGCACAGTTAGAGGAGAAAGTGTACAAAGGAATCCAGGGAATATTTATAATGAAGTCGCTGCAGGAAGGGCTGGTTCTGATGATAACACAAACAGAGATAATGGCAGGATAAGTGGCATTTCTAGAAATGTCGCTGTAAGCAGCAGTGTAGCTAATAGTGGAGCTGGAGCTGGCACACTCAGAGGAAATTTGTTCGGTCGGAGCAGCAATATAGACGTTACCAATGATGACAGCAGGAATAGTGGTGCAATAGCTTTTAGTAATACAGGCGCTAAATACTCTACTAACACAGTTGTGGGTGTGGTAACGACAGTGAAGCAGCGAGCTGTGAAAGGCCGGAGTGTCCTTTTGCCATGCCCCTCCCAAGGCTCCCCTCCCCCTCGCCTTGCCTGGCTTCTGCCTGGTAACGGCGTCTTGCCGGCTCCTTACTATGGCAGTCGACTCACTGTGCACAGAAACGGCTCATTGGAGCTGCGGGGTGTGCGGGCGACCGATGCTGGGACCTTGGTTTGTGTTGTGAGAGGGGAGAGAGGAGAGACAAGAATACAGGTGGAGCTGGAGGTCTCTGAGCAACAGGAGGATGCCAGGTCTCCACACAGAGGACCAGCTGTGGAAAGACCCGTGCAGAAAACTGACGGTTTAATCGAGGCACCTAAATCAGGAGCATCGCTGGCTTCAGCCCAGTCTTTCAGCTCAGTTTTGCCTGAAAAGCTTCATCCAAGAAACCCGGTCACTCAAATGCCTCTGCGGAGGGGCCTGAGTTCACCTGCTGCACCTCGTCCCCTTGGCCCTCCACCCCGCTCACCTGGCCCTGTCCCAGAGCAGGCAGTGAGCACGAGAACAGCCTCCTTGGTGACCATCATTAACGGAGAAAACCTTCGCCTGCCATGCCCTCAAACCCCAGGCTATACCCAGGGAGCCCTCTCATGGACCATGCCCAGCGGCAAGGTGCTGTCCCGGGGGGAGAGTGGTGACTCGGGCCATTACCTAGTCCAAGAGGATGGAACACTCACGGTGCAACAGGCCTCCGTGTTCGACCGAGGCACCTACACCTGCAGGTCCACCAGTAACGACTCCTCCACAGTTTCACTCATCACGGTTCCTGTCATCGTCATCGCCTACCCCCCACGGATCACAGCAGGCCCCTCACCTGTAACTTACACGCGGCCGGGGGTTGCTGTGGAGCTGCCGTGCCAGACCATAGCAACGCCCCGCGCAACCGTGACCTGGGAAACGCCGGACCTGACACAGCTGAGGGTGATGGCCCAGGCTCGTATCTATGGCAACCGCTACCTTAGTCCTCAGGGTTCGTTGGTGATACAGAACCCAACAAGTCGGGATACAGGGTTTTACAGATGCACCGCGAAAAACGTAATAGGAGTGGACACCAAGGCGACCTATCTACACGTTATATAATGGAGTGATGCAAACACACAACAGATGAGTAATAGAAAGACAGAGACCCGCCAGTCTTCTGTAATGGTGAATGGACTCCACTGCTTTCAACACCATGTGTCCCTCATGCCCAAAAGGAACTGCAAGGCTCTGTGCAGGAGATACTGTTCAATCTCAGAGAAGACACTGCTAATATAAAGTACATGTTTCATGTCATTGTATTTCCTAAAGTATAGTTTTCCATTACTGTATTGTTTTTATGTCAAGAGTTGTCAGAGACACACGTTTGTCTCTACAGGAACAGAGTATGTTGCAAAAGGATTGTTTTATTAAGCTTGTGGTACATAACCTCTTGTTCTCTTCTTGTCTGTCCATCATCTAACCGGGCTGTTTTCCTGACTTTTGTTAAAAGAATATGGACAAAATCCGTATGTGAACAATCCAAGAACAATGCGTTTACATCTTGTGTACAAACTACTAACGTTTTCATCATGTCAAAAACCCCTGCAGCTTTAAGTGTTTGTCAGGGATTATGGGATCATTCTTCCAATCTGCAGAGTCTCATACAAATACAATATACAATACCACATAAATGCAATACAAATCCCCCAAAGCAAACATTTTGTTCTCGGCTTTATTGCTTTACTATGTGTTAAAACATTAAACTAAAGTGTACAGCATTGAGTCACTGAATGATGTGGACGCCACTCGTCATCACTCAGAAGCTTTTTTTATACATAATGTAACATAATATAATCTTTCATTTTGTCTCATATTTATAAACTTGTTTCTAAAAATGTTGCACATTGGAATTTGAATAGACATAATAATACACTTTAAAACTATTTAAATATGTTTTTGCATACTCTGCGTAGCAAACATTAATTTAAACAGGCCCCATTATTTGCCTTCACATTAGATCTTTGACAGACTTGATGACAGAGGACGTCAGCGTTACGATCCAGCCAAACACCAGCTACTTATTTGTGGGTTTCGAACCGTGGCATCAGCTAAATCTCACATTCCGACAGTATTACTGGGGCAGAATAAGATGTGGTACTCATGTTAACACATTAGCCAACCACCGGAAGAGTGATCGTCATGATTTGTTTTGACATAACGATTGTATAAATATGCGTGTGGTCCAAGAGTTCTGCCCTAAGGATGTGCACAATTCAAGTAGCTTATAGATTGCCAGTCTGTTTTCATTTTGTCCTTAAATTATTTGTCTTGTAAAGATCCTTTTGTGAGACACCAGTGTTTTTTCGTAAAAGAGGAAACTTTTAAATGTTACTATGTATGTCAGACGTCTCATTAGCCGTGAAGGAATGATTGCTATATTTTCAACTGCTTCATTTTATAAATAAAAATGGAAAATAATTGAAAGTGTTACTCCATGAAACGTCACAGCAGACACGCATTCTGTCAGATATGGTTCATACACAGTGTGTGTGCTTGCGTGAGTGTGTGCATGAAGTAAGAGGGAGAAAAGACAACAACTAGTGGGAGCGCGACAGTGAGGAAAGAAACTTCTCCTTGGGTGTATTATGAGAACAGAAAGTCTTTATCCGCAGCTCAGCTGTCAAACCAGGAAATGAGGTCTTAACTGCGGATGAGACACATGTTGATGACATCATATTCCTCTCTCTGGGAAACGCAATAAAAGTCACAGCAGCCTGCAGGGCGACTCCGCACACCACCAACCTGTGCTCACACCTGCCAAGTGTGGTTTATACTGTGATTCAATGAATACCTACACTGCATTCATCTTGCAGCTTTATTTCTCTCTCCCTAATCTGAAGTCAATGCCCCATAATGCCAAATCTGAGTTTTAGACACTTTTGTAAATTTATTAAAAATGAACCTGAAGTATTACGTTGGAGTAAATATTCAGAGCTTTCATTCTGTCCTTAGTTCAGCCAAAGGTGCATCAACCTTTGGCAACCTTTCGCAGCCTTAAGTCTTGGCTTTGATGCAACAAGCTTTGCACATCTGGATTTGGATATTTTGCATCTCAAGCTCTGTCAGACTGGATGAGGACTGTCGGTGGGAAGCCATATTCATGTCTCTCCAGAGAGGTTTGTTTGGGTGCAAGTGGCTGGTTCACTCAAGGACAAATACAGAGTTGTCCCTAAGCCACACCTGTGCTGTTTGGCTGTGTACGTCCAGTCACAGTCCTGGTTGTTCCAAACCTCTTCCATTTCAGGATAATTGGGACCATGAGCTCCTGGAAAACTAAATCCTTTGATTCAGCAGTTTTTGTAGCCCTTCATATTTCACTGCCATGACACAATCCTATATCTAAGCTCTGCATGATCCCTTCGACTTCGTTGCTTAGTTTCTGATCTGCATTATCAGCAGTCAGACGCTGTATACAGACACGTGTTCGCCTTTCAAGATCAAATCTAATCAGTTGAATTTGCCCTAGGGGGATTGTAATCAAGGTGTAGAAACATCTCAACGATGATCAAGTGGAATGGAAAACACTCAAGCGCCATCTCAAGTGTCATAGAAAAACCATCTGAATATTTATGCTAATGTGTGATTTGAGTTTTTCCTTATTGAGGGTTCGGCCTAACCATAACCCTCAAACATTAGTGTGAAATTAAATAACATCATCCACAGCAAATGATTAGGACATGACCAAATATGGTTGTGGGAGTGGCAGCGCCCGGGCATCAGAAATATTTGTTAGAAAAGCTGCACATGGGATTTTTGACTGAACACTTATTGTTTCCTGAACCGTCAGCAGAGCCGTCACACTGTGCATTCGGTACAGCACAGCTTTCAGACAGTTTTTGCTCTTCCCTGCAGTGACCCGCTTATGCATCTGCATTTTGCACAGTCCTGGGAGGCAGAAGTGTCAATAAACACGTTTGTTGATGTGTTGGCATTTTATCTACTTTGTTTAGTTAAAGGGTGGTGTGAACATATGGCCCTGCACACCCAGAACACAGTCAGAATATGAGGACAAACATCAAACAAGAACACAGGTGTTGTGTATTCATTACAGTAATACATGTTGGAATGTGTGCTTGGAGCATAGTGACAGACTTTGATTGATGATGCCCATCCTCTGGACTCTCAGATCTTCCCTGAGAAATGGTTCATCCTCTCTGTCTCCTTGTCATGATTTTTAACTTACTAACATGCTCTTAGATATGACCTTTTGACCTCTTTAAGTTCTTTCTTGACCCGTTTCAGAATGAGTGTTTTGGCTTAAGTTACTCTCCACCTCAGGGACAGAGACTTAACTCATCTTGTCAGAAAGGCGATCTTGGATGTGTTAAAGCAGATGTCATGGGTGGATCCAAAACTCTCTATAAATATTGTGTGTCCGACCCCTACAAGTCAGATTACACTATCGGCTTGTGTGACTCCGGGCTTCTAGAAGTCCGTCCTGACTTGTACTTTCTTGTAATAAACTCTATTATACTGAAAGTACTTGGTCATCAGAATCTTTCCTTCATCATCAACAACTTCAACAACCTCTCGGCTGCATCGAAAGATACTACACAGGCTATATCTTCAGCCCTTGAGGCTAAAAGAGTAGCTAATTTAGCCCTCTGCCACGGTCCATCAGTTGGCCCAGTTTCATTATCTTATTGTTCAATGCACAAATGTGTTCTGGTTAGTTCTGGCCTAAACCAGGCCCGGTCATACCTGGAAAGAGTTAGTGTGTACAACCTTTAAACAGCTGGAAATGTGTCTAGCCCTGGACTAAATGATTTAGTCCAAATGAATGATCTGTTGAGCATTAGTCAAACCTTGTGGAAAAAACGCGTTGTTGCACTAAGATGCTAAAAAACAAACAAACACAAATTAAATCCTTTCACAGCCGGAGCTCATTGACATAAAGCTGCTCACAGAACAAAAGCAG
Source organism: Pseudopleuronectes americanus (assembly GCA_038501795.1). Classification (NCBI taxonomy): domain Eukaryota; kingdom Metazoa; phylum Chordata; class Actinopteri; order Pleuronectiformes; family Pleuronectidae; genus Pseudopleuronectes; species Pseudopleuronectes americanus. The sequence goes on along the minus strand of CM076727.1, from coordinate 13,879,382 downwards.
AGCTTATTTTAATCATTGTCATGCACCACCCAGTGATTTGGTCAGTTTGGGTTGAGTATCCAGGGGGAACTATAATGCAGGGAAGCAACAAGGATTTCTGCTTTGTGCTCGACTTCTCCAAGTTCGTTGTTGAACTTGGAAGGATTTGGATGTTTTGAATTATTTTCCTTTATGGTGTTGGAGCATTGCCATCCATTGTGGAACGGACATTTTATGGTTTCATGTTTGTGATCCCAATAAATTATTGCTAATCCATCTTTTTTGTGTGTTGTTGCAACCTTTCAAACATCAATCTTATGAATAAGAAACATCCCACAGGCATTTTTATCTGAATCTATCTCACAATCACTTCAACCTTTGACACAAAGAGTTTCCTATGGTGCGGCTGCCTGGATTGGATTGACTGCAAATATGTTGCAATAGCCTTTAAGTCATATATAGACTGTATAAAGTTATGTTTGCATTCCTTTAAAATCAAACAATGAAAATACCAGAACTTGAACTTAACTAAAACAGTCATAGCCTACAAAGAGTGAGTTCTACACAACTATTCTTATTTCTCTCAAAACGTTTGAACTCATTTTAAGTGCAAAAAAACAAAAGAGCAACTTGCCAAGTCAGTGTCTGTCATTTGCTAATCCAGAATTCAAGCTACAACAATTAATGTTTTAGCTCCTAAAATAATTGGGTTAGGGGAACATTCATTTTTCTGTTGCAATTTTCTGAGTCAAAATGAGGATATTGCCAGGAATAGAATTCATAAAATGAATCATTGATGAAGTGACAATAGCTACACACGATTAAAGATCTGGACAACTGCAAGGAAATACAAAAATGTCCATGATTTAAAAAATGTTATCAATATGGCAATCATTAATTATGTGATATTGATCTCATGATGTAATCCAGGATGATAAAAAATTGTTCTTATCTTTAATCGGGTTCATACAACCTCAGTTAAATCAAAATCTGTTACTGCCCAGTCCTGACTGTGCATCACTTCCTGCAGTAGCAACCACAATACAAGCACACAACTCAAACACACAAATCTAATAAAGCAAATCAACTACAATCACATTTGATGACTGCAAGACATCCAAACGTTGTATTTACACAGATGAGCCACGGTCCAGGAACAATGTATCAGCCTAATCAATGTCAGTATTAATATCAATAACATCTTTATTATAAAAATGCTTTTGAGCGTTGAAGAGTATTATATGAAATGAAGACTGAATACCTCAACGTTCCTCTACCTGGAGAAAGTGCACAGAACATTTTGTAATAGAAAACACATCACAGCTACCTCTGCACATATTTTGCATATCAAATCATTGGTGTCATCACAGATTAGTCATGCCGGCTAAATCTGGCACATCAAGAAGACACATGTCACGGTCCACCCTGCTTTCATGTTTGCATCACAGTGAAAAGACACACACCAGCTAGTCATCTGTTTCTGTGTGCTCTGATTTCTCTCCCTGTGTGTGTGTGTGACTAAATAGAAAACAGGCCGCAAATCTTCTTTCGTCTGCAGAAACGTAATCATAGCGCGCAGTGGAACCACATGCACTCAGGTGGACGATTTATTCCAAAATGTCTTCTGCTACTGATTAGCTGCAATAACTGTAACGCGGTTGTTGTGTTACTCAAGTTCCGTGATGTAACTTATACTGTAGAAGAGGTCCACCGCCCACTGAGAGGCTTCATTACTTTAATGTTGCTCGACAACAACAATACACTTTGGGGGGGGGAATACATTTTGTTGTGACGCTTCATTAGCTTAACCCATCAGGAATGAATGGTGATTTCCAGTGTAATTTTGATACACTAAAGAAATTATGAATGATATTAAAATATGAAAAATAGGAACGATTATACAGCTGGTAATAATTGGAAAATTGTATTCATGCACCGGAGATCATTATTACATTACATCACTCGACGCGACTTTCTCTTATGTGAATAAGTGTGCAAACCTACAATTTCACTTTCAAATGCACGGCATGTTCGGCCTCATGGGAATGACCCTGTCCACGATAATCGAGACAGCAGGATGTTTTTCTTACTTGCATATTTCTAAAGACCGACCTGTGCCGTGATCAGCTAATGGAAAAATTTGGCCGATGTGTGTGGGAGGGGACATCCTGCAGCTATTATTCCGAAACTCAACTTCTATCTCATAACAGAGACTTCTGTCAGCTGCTGTCAGCTCGATTTCATAGCCGTGACTTAATGGGAACACAGATGGTGACTTCCAATATGGAGGCTTAAGACAAGATCCAACGTGAACCTGTAACACGAACCACATGTACATGCACATGTAAAGTGCACACACGGACAAACATGTGCACCTACCTGCAACTTGCAATTTACGTTCATACTGTACAGCAGGACAGCGTCGCCTCTGATTGGCTGTGCAGACTTTACAGTCAAACCGTTTCCCAAGCAGCTCAACAAGTTCTTTACGGCAACAAAAACCCAAACAAAGCATCTCTGTCAGCAGCTCAAACTCTAAACACTTCTCATTGCACATACTTCATCGAGTGATATCACCCCTCGCAGCAGCCTGTGTTTTCACAAGGGCTCGAACCAATTAGCTGGTCATAAAAATACTTAATCGAAGTCCACATTTTCAGTGAATGTTTTTGTTGAGTACAAACAAAACCATGAGAAACACCAGCTTTTGCACGGAGGAAAATTATGGGCTTTGTCTTACTTCCATATTTGACCTAATTTAACTGTTCTGGCTTTGACTTCAGCGTCGGGTTGAGGAAGTGCTTCAAGAGCAATTCGAAAAATATGAATTTTCTGAAAGCCACTTGCTGATTGTTTTGAGTGGACGACATTATTTACATGAACAGGAAAAGAGCAGTGTCTTAATTACAATGCCATTATGCTATTATTAAATAAAGAAACTGCGGCGCTTTGACACTATTGGGATTTATCTGAATCCAGCTCAGGAATAATTCATCCTCTTCAGCCCATAAGCGGAGCACAACGACAGTTTAGCGAGAGCTCAGTTATTCTCAGTGTTTCTCTGCTCAATTACATTTAATCCACAAACAGTGCTTGAACACATTTCCACCAGCCAGACGTGTGTGGGGCTAAATGTTTGATGAGCTCGCCTCTGTCTCTAATGTGTGACCTATTGAATCGACTGTTATGAAACATTGCATCTGTATTGCTTCACTGGTAATGTTTATATATCAACTTATCTTCATGACTAATGTGAGTATGTTCCTTCAGTCAAGTCCAGCAGATGTTTTCTGTGAAATGTAAAAAGTAAAATCAAACAAATAAAAACCAGAACGAAAAGAAAGAGACTTTCAGTCATAACCAGTTCAGTTTCGGTATCGCTGAGATCAACACGGTTCATGTCAGCATTAATCTGAATTCAGCAGACTCAGTGACCTCGGCTTCAAATCTTTACACCAGGGGAGACAAACAGTTACAGTATCCATCACGGAATACTGCTGAGGCCGGACTCAGGGTGTTTTACAGCAGATGCAGCAGGTCAGCTGTGGTTTTATACAGTACATCTTTGCACGTCCATCTATGTGTGATAAAGCACGCATGCACACAAAAATGTGTGTGTTTGTGTGTGTGTGTGTGTGTGTGTGTGTGTATGTGTCCGTCTGGTAGGGTGTGTTGGTCAGCTGTTACCGATGCTGTCATGTCAGGGAGTCTCCTTTCTCAGGAGGAAAGGCTGACTCATGGGCTCAATGGCTGGCCTACTTTCAGTGGGACTGGAAAGTGGATCACTGCAGGACGACGCACGAAAAGGGCCCAGCTAAAACCTTGCACTGAAACATGCAAACATTGGTCAGGTAGAGAGAACAAAAGTCCCAGTTAAACCAGAGATGACATATGAAAAATCTCTTTGGAGACGTCGCCAGCTGGTTTGAACAAAGCCTGCATGTGCTGTAACTATATACTTCACTGAAACACAAAGAGACAAAAGAGCCTTTCCAACTCAGTCCATGTTTTGACCGACACATCCCAAGGTGGCTGCAGCTTAGACTCTCCCAACCAACAAAGTTCGAACGCATTGCTTTATTTATTCTCTTCATTACTTATTGCTTTATTGCTTTGTTTATGCATCTCAGTGCAGACTCCCCACAGGCGGATGGATAAATGGAAACCTGATGATAAGTTCTGAGAGCCAGTAGACAGATAATGGTGCATTCACTCCTCAAAGGGGTAAGGACTGTTTTCAGCACTCAGAACTCACTCGCTAACAGGAGCATCAGCGTGAAGTTTGGGCTCCAGAGGGAAACTCGGGGCTTACTTACATTATTGAATTAACTCCAAATCTGAAAGTCCCTTTTTAATGCTGAATGTGATGTACTGTAGCAAAAAAAAAGACAAGGATCTGAAAATCAATTTTTATTAAGCTTTGCAATATCACACCCTTCCACTTGAAGTGTCTTTTGTTGCATCAGTGCAGAATACATGTAGAAACCTTTGGGAAATGTGTGACTGAGGTTAAAAGGTATGCAATGTGTGAACTATGTATGACACTGTAATATACAGGTACAGTTTATCGAATCTCTGTGATCCCTGAATTTAAAACTATATTTGATGCAAAATGCTAAATCTCCTACATTCAGATGGGAACGGCTCTTGCCCATTCGCAACCGAAGGATCAGGGGTACAGATAATGGATGGTTGGATGGTTTCACCCCTCTCTGTTTGTTTTTTAGATTTGTCAATGGAAGGATGCACTATGGGCCAGAGAAGAACCCTTTTGGTGCAGATTCAAATCAGGATTCAGACCCCACTTTTTTTTTCTTTAACATTGGGAGATAGGTTGATTTACAACACTTTTGTTGATTTCTCAGAAAATAATCCATGGATCTTAATGAAAGAAATCTGGCATGATTGGGAATGGCATTTTTGAGTATGTGCAATTTGGTGCACATTCAAATAAAAAAATTCAGATTGAGTGAATTTAAAGGTAGTTTACGCATTCTACTGAGTTGTCATTCTACTATTACTGCTGGACTCTCAAAGTAGGGCAAACATTTAGAGCATTTATAGAGTTTAGCTCAAGATTCATCTTTTTGGTTATTGATCATGAAGTGATGACAATCATGGTAACCAAGTGTGAACAGTTTGATGTTTTCTTCATTGAGTTATGTCGAGGTGGATTTAGGAAATCGCAGCCCCATGAAACAGCTCACCAAAGTTCCTCTGCAATAAACTTCATTGAATGAGGCAGATAGGAAGCCCTGGATTTATGAAGGGAAGGGTGCCTGGGAATATTGCAGAGGGGAGTTTTTCTATTGTCGCTGTAACCCCGTGATTTAGAGGAGGAACCACTTAAACTTTCAGCAGATTGAATAAATTCCATGTCACACTGGGATCTGGGCCCATTAAAACAAACGAATGCTCTTGTGTTGTGGTGGAGCCCTCAGAAACCAGCTATCAGTACACTGTTGGCTTGATTCATGGCTGAAGAGCGGCTGATATATAATTGAAAGTGTCATATTGTGAAAATGTGTCCAACGGCCCGGTATGCAGAAACATTCACAGGCACTGACACAAACTCACATGGATAACACCCACGATCTAGAGCACAGTCTTCCTTTACATGGACCCTGTTATTATGGACAATTGAATTGCGGAGCAGCTGTGCGATGACCACATTCTTTGAAAGCAAACACACACACACACAAACACAATGCGCACTCATCAGGTGGCAGAGATAATGAGACTCTCTAGCAGGTTAGCTGGCCTCAGGTGATCAGGAGATGGAAGAGATTATCACAGGATCAGAACAAGGGAATAAATACATTTGTGAATAAGCAGATGTATGAGGCGGATTAAGAAAGCAATAAATACGCAGGTGTAGGTTTACTATCTGCAAAACAAACACAGATGGTCACGAGACCCGTAGGAGGGTGGTCGGGATATGTTATAATGTTATTGGAAAGGAATGGATGGAGGGATGATGGATCCGAACAGATGGTTGCATGGACATAGATGATATTGTAATGAGGTGATGTACAGGGGGATCCTAATGTCTCTCACGAAACTCTCTGATTAACTCAGGGGGATTCAACAAACTTGGACCAGACCCTCGGACCAAAGCTTAGTCAGAACCAAAATAAAGATAGGTGTTATTTCGGTGCCTCAGTTCACAGTTCACACAACTTTAGAAGGACTAAAAGACATGGTCCAGATCAAGCTGACGAATGGTTTGGGTTCTTTGAACCAATTGCAGGAAGTTGAGACAACATTCAACAATAGATGGAGAAAAAAGAAGCGGAAGTGGGCTTACAGGATTGCTTGTCTTTGCAAGTGTTTGCCTCCGATGATATAAGGTTTAAACGATCAGGTAGTCAAGACAACTTATTTCAATGCACTTTATTCCAAAAAGTTAGTGAATACAGTGACTGAGATGACAACAGAGCACGCAGGTGATGATGAAGGACGTACATGTGTCATAGAGACGTTTAGAGTGCTCTTTAAATTCCAATGAGAAAAAAAAATAACCAGATCAAATGTTACAATGTAACAATCACATTAAATCTTGATTCGGACTTTCCAGTGGGAAAAAACGTCCTCAGTTTGAATTTGAGTAAGTGAAAAGTTCAGGGAGCGAAACATGAAAGGGAGCAGACTAAAGACGAATAAGGAACAGAGAACCCCAATGCTGACAGAGTCAAACAGTGCTTATGCGGGTACTTGGTTCCCCTGGAATCATTAACACTACATACGGTATGCTAACAGATCAAACCGCGAGAGTGTGAAACGAGCACAGAAAATGAGTGGAGGGTGAAAAGGGCAGAGGCAGAAAATATAACGCTAAGAACCGAAGGTGGCTGAAGACGAAGTGAAGTATAGAGAGGGCGGAGGAGCAGGAAGAGATAGAAGGGGGAGAGGGAGGGGATGGAGAGACATCTGTTTTGTGTCAGAGACAGGTTATAGGCTGATAGCAGAAGGCTAAGAGAGAGGGAATGAATCAGGCTGAAAAGAGAGAGGGAGGCAATCATGGAGATAGAGAGAGACTAAAGAGGAAAGAGAGAACCGAGGAGTGTGGAAAACATTACAGAGATAGAGGTGTCTAATTGGAAGAGACAGACGATACCATAAACTTCAGAACTCTAAGGGCATGTCTCATACAGTGTGTGCGTGTGTGCGTACGTTCTGGATATTCTTGTATCTCATTAGGGGGGATTTTTTGCACCAAATGTGTTTTATGTGCATGCATCTGTGTGTGTGTTTGTGTGTGTGTGGCGTGTGTGTGAGAAAGAGAGAGAGAGTGATCGAGAGGGACAGAGATGGAAAGAGTCAAAGATAAAAACAGACAGATAAGAGAAAGACAAAGAAAAGAATATCTTTGAGGAGAAGGAACCATAATAAAAGATGAAAGCCAAAGCACAGAGAGGGAGCAATAAAAGACACCACGACACAGAGAGAGCTGGTTAGTATCAGGGAGCCATAATAACACGGGGAGGCAGGAGGCATGTATCAGAGGCTGCGTTTGCGGTTTTTACTGTCCCATTTCCCTGCTGCCTCGCAGAAACCACCCGTCTCCAGCCCTGCCTTTTGCACTTTCGCTGCATGAAGACAAACACCAGACTGCTGTGTCGAGGAATCAAAGAGAAATCCTAAAAGTGTTCACAGGTTTTCCTAAAAAGGGGCTGAGATGTCTCTTAGAACACGAGATACAATTTGTTTTTCATGTCCCGGTTCAGTCTGGACATCTTTTCAGAGAGCTGTGGATAAAGACAGCCAGGTATCCAACTTTCCCTTATTGCACCATCTTTAAATATACTATACTATGTTTTTGCAGGAATCTAACTAAACCATTTTTATTATTCAACTGAAGTGTTGAGGCAAAACTATGAAAATTAAGTTTCTTAAGACACAACAAGGGCTGTGGGACTCTGGTAAAGGCTCAGACAAAGTAATTATGCTCCTCTCCTCTGAGAGACAAGAAAGGAGGTCTTGCTAATGTAGTCTCAATTTTTTTTTGGGGGGGGGAGCGGAAGGCCGAGCGGCTGATTGGATAAAAAACAGAAAGAGCATTGAGAAGAGGAAATGGAAAGCTGGGAACATTTCAGACTCACAGTAAAAGAAGGATATCATTAATCCCCCAGCTATTGTTATGTCGTCTTATTCCCTCGTTTCTGTCACAGCCTGCATTCATATTGAAGTCACTAAAGCAATTCTCTCCCCACTGTGACTTATAGAAAGAACATCAGATAGACTAAATATACCCTTAGCCCCTTGTGTCTGTTCTCAGCTCTACTTAGGTGATACAACACTCTCAATACATTACTGTCACTAAGCTGACAACCTCCTCTGTTGTGACTTTAAAAAGTGCTTCTTACAGAATATGCAACTTTATTATTTGAAAATGGAGAGAGAGTCAATGCCACGGATGTCTTGAGTCTCGTTTAATAGCATAGCTGGGTCCACTCTTGCAGTGCTGACAGTGCATTTATAGTTGACCTGCAGGTGTAGAATCACCCTAACGATGATTCTAGCGAGTAAGAGGAAAGATGATTAGAAATCTTATTATTTTGTCTCTTCTTATTTCATCAAAATAATTTTTGGAACCTTTTCCTGAACAATGCAATCTAAGTGGTAAAAAAGCTGACTACTGCTCAAAAGACTTTATTCAAGCCCTAAACAGTTTTCTCAATGATATTCATATGAATGGTTCCTGTGTGGATCCAGATGCAGAATCTAAGCCATGCTGCTAACACACTGCTTCCACTGTGCAGGCTGTGTAGACATTGGGATTTACAATAGGGATTTGTCCTAAATGTTAACATCAGCATTCAATCAGGCTCAAGATGATGACACACATGTGAATGTTTAGCAGGTATAATGTTTACCACGTTTACCATGTGAGTTGAATGTGTTTGCCAGCTAATGTTTGTAAATAAGCACTAAGGATGCATTTCAACTCTGGCAGGTGGTAACAACATTAAATGTGCAGGTATTCGGTCATGAACCCAAGTATTGAACAAAGTGAGATTTTGATCTGCAGGTGCTGCTGGGGGACATTTTAGGGTAACATCAAATGCATCTAGTTTAAAAACAAAGATGTCAATCTTCAGAGAATCACCAAAGTAAGACGGAATGATTCAATCGGTCAAATGACAAACAAACTGGTCTAGTGAATATCTTGCATTGTGCTCTTGTGTGTGTGCGTGTGGCAACGTGTGGTTATCACATTTAGGACGTGCAATCTGAACACTGTGATTGGGCCTGAGTACTGAGCAACAAATATGAAACTAAAACACACATTTCTCTGCATAAATATCATCAAAATGCATTTTAATGCAGAAAAATTCTTGAAATATAAAATTTTCCTACAAGATTAAAGGGATCTCCGCCATCTTGCTTGAGAATATCGATGCAGAGGTTAGCACGGGCAAATTGACCGTTCGGAATTTACACGGAAATGTGTGCATAACTCCTCAGATATATTTGTGAGACTACGTTGTCACATTAGAGTGAGTACGTATTCAAGCATACTTTGTTGTGTGTGCATGTCACTCTGGGATTGCAGACATAGAGAGATTATTCTGGGCAGAGCGCATATGCCATCGACCCCGTGTGTGTGTGTGTCTGTGTGTCTGTTTGCCTGTTTCTGAATCAGTAAACCTGAGGGGCTCTGACTCAACTCAGGACTGGTGGGTGGTGTGTGCGTGCGGGTGTATGGGTGTGTGTTTGTGTGATGTTTATGCATGTGTTTAGAATCGGGGTGATGTCATGTGTGAAGGAGCCACATGTTTGTGTCCAACATGTGAGAACGTGAAAGAGCAAAGGATGATGTTGACGACCGCGGCGTGCAAGCCGACGTGTTAAATGACTTTCAGAATCTCTCCTCTCTCTCCTTCTTGACACACCATTTACTCTGAGTCCTGACCATACGAGTGCAACTTTGATTCAATTTCTGCAAACCTGATATAAACCACATGTACTCAGGAAAGTTCGGCTTGTGATTATGATTTCCTGCCAAACTGTAATCATGGGCTCAATTTTCCCTAATCCGAACTTCACGTAATATGTGTTATATTACAAATAACATTGTCCTGTGAAGATGCTTTTGCTGCCCATCATATAAAAAGCTGCTTTTTAGAACAGAATAGACACTGTTAGTACATCACATACATGAATGTATGAGAAAGATTATGGACGGATAAGAAAGGGTGGAGGATAAGAGAATATCCGAGGACAGATGGCGCTAAACTATGAACAGTGTGCATGAGGAGATTTTATCAAGAACATTAAAAATGTATAGTAAATGTGGACAGTTTAAGAAACCCCATAATGCTTTTATCACCACTGATGTCATTATTACTCCTGTTACAGACCAGAGCAACCATCTCATGTCTTCTGCATTTGATGAATTTGCAGATTAGGTTAAAGACAAGATGGCTGAAGGTCTGTAGTATTTGTCAACCCAACAAAGAAGTAAAGTAAAGTGGAGCCCTGCAAAATAGCTTTTACCTATAAGATGCTGAAATTTAAGTATTTTATCCATTTTGAATTTTTCTATGAAATACTGCATGCTTATTAAGGCCTCTTATAAAATATTACTTCAATCCCACATTGAACGTGAACCTGTATGTACATTTCAATCCAGTTTAAGTTGTATTTATTGATTAATCTAGAAGCTTTGCAAATATAGGACATTTTTTGAAAAACTGGACAAAACTAATTAATGAATAGAAGAACGAAAGGAATAAAGTAAAAAAGAGGGAGACGGATAAGAGAGGGTATGAAGACAGGAAGACCCAAAAAGACAAGAGACATGGAGGAGAGAGGAGAAGGAAATATCCCTTGAAGCCTTCACATTCAGACAGAAAGTGAAGCAGAGGAGTCATCCCGCCCACTCAGCTCACCAAACTGATTCAGAGTCACTGCGGCTGCCAACTTCAATATGCTGCGCAAGTCAACATTTCAAGTTGGGAAAAATCAAAATGTGTTCTGTTGCCTGAGGATCTGCTGTGACACATCCGTCTCATCATCTGAATGACGACTAAAATCCAACACAAACACCAAGACAGACTTTTTTTTAAAACCTTATAGCATAATTCTTGCTATCGAGGTGACGGTCAGTATGAATTTATCTGGGCCCAGTTATTTTGCAGCAACATTAGATACTATTACACCCACAGTGAGAAACAGGAATGGTATGATGGTTGTTTCTGATTTATGTTACGTCTCTTTTTGGCAAAACAACTGAAATAGCTCAAATGTTCTTTTGCAGTCTGATGTGGCAACTGAACATTGTCCTTTTTTTATCACCCATCACATCGACCATCAGCGCCTTTCAGGCCAAAATCGAAATGTAAAATAAAGAGAGAAATCATGTCGTGCTTTTTCCTTATGCTCACTCACACTACATTGTAGGACATATCCTGCTGCCACGACATTGTTCGAACATTATTTCTTTCGGAGGTAGAGACGGCAAGCGATTCTGCAAGCCACTTTCTTCTTCTATTGTTTAAGGCTGTCTCGACTTCCTACAATTGATCCGAAAGTTCAAACTATCCCAAAAAATGTTTTCACACCTCGAAAAAACCAAACCATTGGTCCTGTGATCCTCTTTTCTTCTTACAAAATGTCCGTTGTCTGGACCATTGTCTGAGGCCCCTTTCACATCTGTTATTTTGATTCGGTAATTTTGATTTCATGATAAATCAGCTTAGGTACCAAATCATAGAATAAGCAATGCAGATATTTCATCCCTCTATTTTCCAGGCCACTGGAAAAACACAGAGATAGGTGGAATTTTACTGTCCAAAACTGTGTGCTGTGTAAATGCCAGATTTCTGAACATCGAATACCTTTTAACTTAGAACTGGTTGTTGCTTTCTGATTGCAAGAGGCTTTGTATTCCTTTGTGTTAGTTCACTGCCTCTCAGGTCGTCCCTTCCAGCTAAACGGATGAGCACCATCGCCATACTCCACCCTCATGACGTTTAGCTGGCTTGAACGAAGTTGACAGATCCCAGCGACACCACCCTTCTTCATGCTGCCGTTATTTTCACAGAGGCATCGCCAAGGGTATCCCAGTTTCAAAACTGTGTTGCGATTCAACATGGATGAGGTCACTTAAGCCTATTGCTCTGTGAAGTTAATGCAGTTAGCCCAGCGCCCAATTGAACTGGCTCGGACAGAAGTCTGGTGTACGCAGGGCTATGCAGGTCCAAGAGGGTGACACACTGAAGTGAAGCTAATGCAAGAATGACGTCTGAAATACAAGCCCAGGAAAATTCATGAGTACCAATGAATCTTTTCTGGGCCCAGGACAGTTTTTCTGGGCGCAGGAAAGTTAAACAGAGCAGTGACCCAATATGTCTTTGTCTGAGTCGCTCTGTGAAGCTCACTGCAGCTTAAATTGTTTGCAGGGAACTCTACACTGAGGCCATTGTTGATTTTATTGTCTTCATTCAGTCCCACACCCTCTCCTAAGTAGCTTTATGAAACAAACACACATTCAAACAAACACACACATCGACACAGCACTCATTGTTTGGACTTTGCATTAACTTCCATTAATTGTGGCCAACGTAACCAAACCCTTATTCATAACTTTAACCAAGACCTATCATGCCTAACCCTGACCTAACCACAATTCACATCTTAACCATTAATCTTAACCAGGACCTCAGAAATTATATCTTGCCTCATTAGCTCCAAGCTTTGTTCCCCATGAGGTCTACCGGTCCTGACAAGGTCACTGTTAATGCTGGAGAAGGTGCTAAAGAGTTAACAAAAACGAATACACACACACACACACACACGCACACACACGCGCACACACGCGCACACACGCGCACACACGCACACACACGCACACACACGCACACACACGCACACACACGCACACACACGCACACATTCCAATGTGTTGTTATTATCAGTAAGAAACAGGTGTGCTCGAAGCCTAAATCATCTGCGGAGAGCGAGATGACCTACATCTGTTTAATGACAGCAAAAGTATAACCTCACTGCCGCCCCTCCCTTCATCCCTCCATTCTCCTCCTCTCTTTCCTCCATTCCCCATTTCTTTCTCCTCCTCACCCTTGATCATTACCACCGATTCCTCCCAGCGGAGTGAGTCAGCATTATCTCCATCGTGAGACACACGTTGCTCCACCCCCCCATATATAAATTTCTCCCCCAAGAATCATAATCAGCTCTATTATCATGAGAAAAATAATGAAATACAGTTCGACCAAAGTATGTTGCGCAGGGTTTACAATTCTTGAAGGATAATTCACAATGTATGATGAATCATTTACACATTACTCCCCCACACAGTATTCACAATATAACAAGAAACTTTTAAATAACTGTATTTCTTTATTGTTTTGATTGTGAGGCCCCTAGTGGCCCAAGTGACATATATCTTTATACTATAAAGATATATAGTATAAGATAATATACCATCCATCGAATGAAATGGGGAGAGCAATCAACCGAGAGGTACATGCAGGATATCTTCAAGTGTAGAATTTTGTTTTGGTCTAAGAGTGTGTTAAATTCTTGATATTTTATTTATACTTGGTGCTTGTGTCCCCATATAGACTGCACTGCTGCAGGAAATGTCCCATTCATCTTCATCTGTTCTTGTTGCCAGAACTGACACACCAGGTTCTCCGAGTTCCCCGGTTTCCCAGAAAGCTTCTTGATTTCTTGGCCATGCATGTTTCACACTGTCTGTTCGATGCCACATAGCGTCACAGTGTACTTTGAGTATTTTATGGTGTCTGATATATTTTTCCTCTCATTTGATCAGAGTCGTCTTGGTCCAGTCTGTGTGAGGACTCCACTGAACCCATGCTCAGTTGGAGAGGAGCCTCGTGACTGGCTCTTCTCTCCTGGCCACAAACCTGCAAGATGCTCACCGGACTTAAGCTGTTTGTAAAATTTCATTGTTCTTTTTAGGTCAAAATTAATGGTGGACATTGACCAAAGTCAGCTTGACCGCTATTGTTTATTGTGTCCTGAGCTCCAAGGATGTTCTTGTAAATTGTAGTGAGCGCCCTCTCAGTTAGACACATTTATCTCATAAACTTGGTTTGTCAGGCGGCCACACACTTCAGTCCCACATCATGAAATGTGTACGGGTTTGAATATTTTTCGCCAAGTGTTATTGTTTTTGTTCAATCTACACACCTCAGCCAAACCTTAAAATCTGTTTTATCACAGCTCCCTAAATGTAGAGTTATATGATTTTGCTATCAGATGGGACATGTGGCGCAAGTCAAAGTAGATGTCAAATAGAGGGTTTTTGTATGTTTTTTTTTGTCATTTTCTATGTATGTTCAAGTTTTCACTTGCCTGCTGTTATTAGTTATTTGATGCTATGTTAATGCAGTAAAACGTTGTGATTGACATCTGAGACTGACCTATGACTGGTTGAGCACATGTGGGCGGGACCTGTATATTGCTGCTCCGCTCCAGGCAGAGGGCAGTGGAGGTGCGTTGTCCATCTTTATAGATAGTCCATAGGACAGAGTCTCCTCTGACTCCCTCTGTCTGTACCTCTCTCTTCTAACACACAGATAAATCACTCATGCCCCTCGGTCCATCTCCCCACTGACTCCCTCAGTAAAAACAAAAAAAAAGAAGGAGAATATTTAGCCGCACACTGAATCCCTCATGTTTTCGTCCCAAACATCAAAGATCTGCCGCTGTGCAGTGGATTCTATATCCTCACAGGATTTCAGCTTCTCTCTCTCTTTCCTGTCCTCCCTCCATCTCCCCTCCATGACTGCCCCGCTCTCCCTCTCCACATTTCTGTCCCTCCTTTCCTCCATCGTCCTTTCTCCTCCCAGCACCAGAGGCCATCTCTCCATCCTGAGCTGTCCGTCTTCATCTCCCTCCTCCCTCCGCACATCAATACACCTCAGTCTGTCCGTAAACAGAGCGACCCTTCAGTCTGCTGTCGCCTGCGTCGCCCGCCGAGTCCCCCCCCCATCTCTCTCCCTCTCCCTATCCTGTGGGTAAACATGACCCATGCTTCAATCATCCTCTTGTCATTTTGTCATTATTATGCCCCCTGAACCCCCCCCTTCATCTCACTTCATGTGCCTTCTCCACTCTGCTTCTCTCTGACTCTCTCTATCTCATTCCTCAGTTCATTTTAATCCCCTCTTCTCATCTCTCCAGTGATGACAAACACTTCTCCCAGTTCTCAGCCATCTCTCAAAACCTGCTGGCTCTCCTTCTATCTTTTGTGTCATCTCTCATTCTCCTTGACACGTCCCACTCCAAACATCCATCCCCCTCTCTGTCCTTTTTGTTTTCCCTTGACGTTTGATAATTGACACCTAAATAATACATAGTGTTTTTCTGAAATTATTATTCCAAAACCATTTGCATGAATATACTGAAACCTCCAGGGAGGACTTTCTGGCATTGCAGCATGGATGCAGGGATTTGCTCCGATTCTGCCACACAAGTATTTTAAAAGGGCTTTAGCTCTGAGATGTTGCTTCGACTAACAAACACCTTCAGTAAGGTCAAGGTCAATGTCAACTTCTTCCTTTCACACGTCTTTCTGAAATAAGATTGTAGGCCTAATGTCAAGATCTCATTTTAATGGCCAGACATTATTATATAAATAAACATATATATATATGGCTTTTTGTATAAATTATTTAATAAAAAAAAGAAAAAAAAAAAAAAAAAAAAAAAAAATAAAAAAAAAAAAAAAAAAAAAAAAAAAAAAAAAAAAAAAGTAAAAAAAAAAAAAAAAATAAAAAAAAAATATAAAAAAAAAAAAAAAAAAAAAAAAAAAAAAAAAAAAAAAAAAAAAAAATAAAAAAAAAAAAAAAAAAAAAAAAAAAAAAAAAAAAAAAAAAAAAAAAAAAAAAAAAAAAAAAAAAAAAAAAAAAAAAAAAAAAAAAAAAAAAAAAAAAATAAAAAAAAATAAAAAAAAAAAAAAAAAAAAAAAAAAATAAAAAAAAAAAAAAAAAAAAAAAAAAAAAAAAAAAAAAAAAAAAAAAATAAAAAAAAAAATAAAAATAAAAAAAAAAAAAAAAAAAAAAAAAAAAAAAAAAAAAAAAAAAAAAAAAAAAAAAAAAAAAAAAAAAAAAAAAAAAAAAAAAAATAAAAAAAAAAAAAAAAAAAAAAAAAAAAAAAAAAATAAAAAAAAAAAAAAAAAAGAAAAAAAAAAAAAAAAAAAAAGGATAATATAAATAAAAGACAACACAAAAAGAAACAAGTTTAAAAACAGATTTAGAAATATACCACCTAACCCAACAATCAAGTGACAAAAAATCAATCAATAAAAAACAAAACAAAACAAAACAAAAACAACACAACACAAAACGCAAGCTGAAACAAGACATCAAGCAAAAATATACAACTATACAGAAAACCAAACAAACACTGCACCATAACATACAAAGATAAAGACATACAATAATAGAACAACAGAAAACTACATATACAAAAGACAACTACAGTACATAATATAAAGCAAAAACAGACTCATAGCTCAAACAGACACTATAAATAAACAGATAATAAATACCAAACAAACACAGAAAACTTTAAA